>JBAJFG010000322.1:0-38974 GCA_037903475.1 Ancylostoma caninum
TGACGTAGCACAGAAGGGCAAACTGATTTAGTAGTGCGATCCGACTTTAAATAATACAGTAAGAAAATCTTCCAAATAAATAGTGCGCCAGCGAGGATTTTTAGGTGGACAGACTCAGTCTTTAGTACCACGCCTTGTCATCCTCATCTCCGGAGGCCTAAAAGTGGCTCACAGTCCCTACAAAGTAAGAAAACTAAAGCAGAAGTTGAATACGTTTCGGAGGAGAAATGAAGATCCATGGAATCGCCACGAAAAGAAAATTCACACACAAAAGTGGAGAGTTCCCCCTCAAAATCTAGTCAAGCTCTTCTATGTCGCCATTCATTCATCTGGGAGTTGACTCAGAGTACATACAATTTGTTTAGTTCTATCTGCCACACTGGAGAACGCAGATTCCATCGTAGAACGCCTGGACAGTTGACCTTCTCATAAAGGTGGGAGCAGTCTCAAGACACCGGACCACACCTAATTGTAAAATCTGTTCAATCTGTTTACCGTTCGTCGTGTACCGTAGTTTATACATTGGACCGAATAAAATCGAATAATTTTGTTCCTTCAATTACCAATCCAGGAAACAAGTTGAATGTGCAGATATTCGAGAATGAGGAAGCGCCAACGCTTTTCCTCCCTCGTACAGCACTAAATTGGTCTCTCATGGTGGAACATTCGAATTTTTCATTTATTCTAAATCGAATATTTTTGCTTTCGAATATCGAATACTTCGAATAAATGTAAAATTCGAATGTTCCAACACTGGAGGTCAATATAGTACTGTACGGAAAAGAAGAAGGGCTTCAGAGCTCTCTCAATCCCGAACATCTGAATGTTTGGAATGCTTCATGAATTGGTAATTGGAGTAATAAAATTTTTCTCGAATTTTATTTGGTCCAATGTATACCACAGTTCCGCGGATTTCTTCACGCCGCATCAGCCTAGTATCTACGGGATGTATATAGCGAAATTAAATGAATGCGTGATGCGCGTCTTCGGAGTCCGTTCATTTTATGGCTTTTTGTAGTCCATCTTTTATTATTCACTAGATGGTATACCCGGCTTCGCTCGGATATTTTATTGCTGCGGCTATTCCACACTGAGCAATTGCTTTTGCAGATGAATCCGTCGAACATGCTCATAACTTTGGTGGTCATTTAACAAACACGAAATGATCCACTTTCATAAATCAAGAAGAAATCAGAGAAGTTGTGTTGATGATAATCCCATGGAAAATACAATACTTGTCGTGCTTGTTCGAATGTCCAGTGAGCACGTCCCCGAGCAAAGCGTTAGAAGAATAGTTAAAATCACTAAACCGATATTTTCATGCGAAGTCATGGTCATATTCATGCTGAGCATGTTGCGTTACCCCAGTGGACATGTCTCCCCCTCGACTGAAACAACAAAAAATCATTAAAATAGATAGATGAAGAAACAGACCTTCAGGTCTAGTACTCCATGCCACACTCATATTAAACGCACTGGAAACCCCTAACTGGCATGTCTTCATATACGCATCAGCGATGAGCGGATGCGAGATTTTCCACTACCCGGATAACGGACAGGCCAAAAATGACCGGATAATGGATACCGGACAGCGAATAACGGATGGCTGACTGTTTAAATGCATTGACTCTCAAACGCTATTTAATCAACACAATCAAAAGTTGATAGAAACCATAGGGTTCAATGAATAGTCGAAATGAACCTAGCGAGGAGGAAGCACCACTCATCCGTGAGCTGCGAAGTCACCAATTTCAACGATGTTAATTCCCAAACATTGGCCAACGTTGTTGATAATTTTACGAGTAAATAATGGTTCCGAGGTTATTGCCTGATTTTGTCGGAAAACATGAGCAAAAACATCTTTTTAGGCAGGAACAAGTCTGTGCTACTTTTTCCTACCTTGCTATAAGACTGCGAACCACGCCATCCGGCGCCAGAACCCCGGATAACGGTGCGGAGAACGGTTAGACTAAAATCTACGGATAACGGAAGAACGGACAACCGGATACGGACAATCCGCTCGTCCCTGATACAGATGAGGAAAGGTGTGAAAAAATCGACAAAACCAATTAATCGATATCTTCTTTCAGAACATATTATAACATAACATATGAACATATAACACAACATAACATATAACACAACATAACATAATATAACATATGACATATTGGTGCTCAGCATATAGAAGAACCTTAGTAGACGTGTGCTCACCGATTCATGGGCAAAAATGGCAAAAAAGAAACAATGAAGTCATGAAAACTATGATTTGGCGCAAAATGGTTATCATATTCGCAGTCAGCGTACTGAGAAACCCCAGTATACCTATCTTCAATCATCCCCGAACAAAAGCAGAAAAAAATCATTAAAATCAGTAAATCGATATTTTGGCGCGAAATCGTTGGCATATTCGTGTTCAGCGTAATGAGGAACCCTAGTGAGCATGTTCTCGCCAGTCCCTGGGCAAAACCAGGGAAAATCAATAAAATCCATATAATTGGTAAATCAACCTATATGTTCTGGCGTAGCCTAAAACCTCCTGTGTACATGTGCATAGTTTGGCCCCGATCGATTAAAACTCTGCAATTTCTATAGGGTACATATTAGGTTGCTCCGAAAGTTTTGCACCAAGATATTTTTTAAGATCTATAATTCTATAGACTTCGAATCAAAGTGCCACTACATGTGAACTTTAGGATACACCTGGCTGTGGCCGAATAATGATCGCCAGACATCTCGAAGCGCAGTGTTACAGAAAACTGATGACCAATTGGGTCCCTCACAAATTAAGTGCCTTGCAAGACTGAGTGTGTGCCAGTCTTCGCTGCTGCGTCCACGCAGGAGGAACTTTCTCCGCCAGCTCTTTATTGGAGATGAGAGTTGGGTGATGTGTGTTAACCATACACGAGAGAAAAGTTGCCTCCCGCGTTGCGATCCATATCCAAAATAGCCGAAAGAGAAGTGCATGAAAGAGGGTTTCTCTGTCTTGTTGGTGGAATTCCGAGAGAATGCTGTATTGAGAACTGCTGACACCTGGGCCACTGCCTAAGTCTACTCCTTCTAATTACAGAAATAGGCAGACGAACTCGCCTGGAGCAGGGAAAAATTGATCATGTTGCTTCACTTCATGACAACGTTCGATTCCACATGGCAAAGCTATCCAGCCAAAAAAATTTCCGAATTAGGTTGGGAGGATCTACCACAATCTGCTTATTCTGCTGACTTATCCTCGTCTGAATACCAGTTGCTTGCAGCCCTGAGGCTGCATCTACGAGAAAAAAATTCGGTGATTAGACCAAACCCTAAAGTGAGATTTCAAGCTTGTTAGGCTCGCAGCTGCCAGAGTTCTTGACTTCTGGAGCTGATGCTCTAGTAGAGCATTGGCCTTACCTCGGGTTGATTGATTCATAAAGTGATTTAAAAATTAAAATTATTTATTATTTTAAAAATTTTATATATTATTTTAAAAACTAAAAAATAACTTGTTGATTGAGATCCATTCACAATGAACTTAACATTCTTCAAAAAAAAAAGCAAGAAATTAGGTGCAAGACTTCCGGACCAACCTACTACATATATACATATAGTAGCGTGCAAAAAGACTGCAATTTTTCGTTTTTCGTCTACAGTTCTCTATACAGAAGAGCAGTTGGAGGTTCAAATTTTTATGGAAGTTGTAGATACTAATTTGAGATAGGAATGAATTGAATCTCCTTATTCCATGAACTTTATGTTTTCAAAGAAAAAAATTTTCTCACAGAAGTTGAAATCTGTAGTCCGTAGTTGTAGGCACAATTCGCAAAGTCTCACAGAATGACGTCTATTGTTGCGATCTGACCACGAATCTGGTTCTTTTAGCAGGGTCAAAGCGGCATCGCTACGTACAAGGCAATATTTTAGAAATCCTGGAGCATCTTTATCGCTCATGGGATCCTCAAGGCATGTTCCTCCACGAGACAGAAAAATTACAAAACTTGTTTTCCGGGATGTGCACGTTGGATGCATAGCAAGCACCCCGAATACTTAAAAATTCCTAGGGAGCAATGAACAGCTTTGAAACGGAACACTTGTAACTAGACTTATAGAACCATCAGCAGCACCTTTCCCTTTCGAACAGAGCTAGCAGAGGAAGCCAGGGTGGCAGAAACATCCATAAAGAATTACCGCGAAACTAACCTCATATAGTCTTCGCGGATGTCAACCAGTTGTCAGCGCATGCACATTCTAGCAAATACGGGTTGCTACTGCTGTAAGGGACCAACTCGTGGTCAGATCCGAACGAAAGACACATGTCATTTTGTGAGACTTTGCGGATGGTGCCAAACTACAGATTTCAACTTCTGTGAGAAAAATTTTTCTTAAGAAATACAAAGTTGAGAGAATGAGGAGATTTTTTGCACCAAAAGCTTCTGACGGGGGAGAAAGTGTCTTAGATGACATAGTGACGCAAATGTTTCCTCTATTCAATAGAATGAAATATAGTGGAATCATGGGTACGCCATTCCCAAAAACCTTCAAACTTGCTTACAATTCCAATTAGTGGAACAAGACCTCAAACATGTTTGAAATGCGGTTCTATCTTCATGTTTTCTAACATGTTTACATGTTTTGTTTTTCTCATGTTATACAAGCTTTATTCCAATTTTGAATAAAATTTTCAAATAACATACTACATAGTGTCATCTACGGTTCTTTCTCTTAGACACTGACCGACGTGAAGAAAAACGTGACATATCGAGTGAGCTCTTTCCATCACTTTCTGTCTTCAAAAATCTGCAGCTGCATATTTTGGACGATCCCTCTCTGCCAAAATATACAGCTGCAGATCTTGGAAATCCAAGCCCCTCGTCCAAGTTATCAGAAGTTTCCATAGCAGCTGCATATTCTGGCAGAGAGGGGCCTGCCAAAACATGCAGCTGCTGATCTTGGAAATCCAAGTTATCACTGGCTCGCCTCACCAATGATGGACACTTACTTCTTTCACTCTTTGCCAAGCTCTTCCACTTGCTAAAATAGGGGAGATCCGTGAGCAAACATAACAAAACCACAACTCGTGAAGTTGAAGGCAACCAAACGAATTGCAGAAGGACTGAGAACTTACGGGGATAAGATACTGTGAAACAATCGGGAAGGTCGCCTGGCCCAGGACAACTGAAAATGATGAAGTTGTTCGAAATCATCAAGGAGGAAAACAGAAGAAGAAAGTTTACGTTAACATCATCAAGATACTATTTCACATTCAAGAATTGAGAAGACGAGGGGGAGTGATTCAACTTCCTACGAATATTGAAATTCCACTTACGAAGGGCTATAAGGTGGCAAATAGATTAACTGGTACTCGGTTTTCCCTGCGCACCAGGAGGATCTTGGTGCTCTAGTGCAACAACAAACGACAACGCGTACACTCAGCTGAGAAACAAAGTCCGTCTGATCCTAGGCGATCCCATTGTAAGTAGGTAAATGGACTCTTCACTCCAGCTTGTGTAGCGAACGTATTCCCTGAATCCAGGGTTTTTCAAAACTTTCAAAATGTTGAAGACAAAATTTTCTGTGGGTGTTGCCTTTAGTGGACACTCACTTCTCTGACTCTTTGCCAAGCTCTTCCACTTGCTATCCTGAGCTCACTCAAAAACGATGTTACGTCGATGCTTCTTTCTTTGACACCCAGGTCCACAATTACTACATTTTCCTTCACTTTTTCTACAAGTTCTTCGGCTTTCACTCAAAAATACTGTATGAGAAGTAGTATACTTACTATTTCATTGTGATTGAGAGAACTTGCCGTCCTTCTTTCTGCTTCATCTTACATCGCGTCCGCTGCTTCCTCTGAGGAGAGAGACCCCCTCGCAACCTTCATAAGGGCTTCTATCCTTTCTCTTGCATGCTCAACGTTCAGCTTCATGTCACTTGGGTACGATGAGAGTAGTTGGCCCAGTTTCTCGCCCTTGCTAAAAGCAATACTCCAACTTCACTAGCACATTATCATAACAGGGATAGTTCTGACCTCAAACACCTTGAATTCTGCTGCTCCTTCACTTCTCTCTTCCACGTAATGACTACTACGTATATCGGATATATTGTGAATATGGGTAAAATAGTTTACAAAAATGACAAATTCACTGAAATTTCCGCTGAGAATGTCAGCATTACATCCTTCCTTTTTGAAGCATTAGTAAGAGTGCAGGGCCAAACTCTGTAAATGAATAAACTACTGGAAGTGGATGCACAATTGTGGCTCCAATTGATTTAACTAAATTTATCATACCTGAAACATTTAACTATTTCCTTCAGGTTGCTGTTAGATCAGATTAGATTTGCAGATCTATTCGGCAGAGCTATGACACTAGTTTGAAAAAACTAGCATATCAAACTGCACAAAAAAATTGAGCTCTATTTCCTCCTTCAGATTATAGTTCAGTAATTCATTCTTCTATTTCTGTTGTATTCGATGAATTATGTGAACCTATAGAATCTATTTGCATCCTCTCGGTCTCCCCAGTAGCTATCGTTTCCAGGCCCGTGTTCAACATATTTTATCTAGTCAGATAAATGTACTCTAGTTGATATCTCAGTCTGCCTTACAGAACCTGCTATCCAATAAAAACGTATCTGCCAATATGCGAATGCATTCTTCCCATTTGATAACAATCCGCAGTCCACTCCTTCTTCAATCCATGTTGTCTCTCGTCAAGATATCGCACTTGCGCCAGCAAATAAACACGTGGATGGAAGAGTCATAGTGGATAGCAGAGTGGATAAACATTAGTGGAAACGGGTACATGACCACTGTATTTTCCCTCACTTGGTCAAATACATTGGATACGGCTCCAGTAGTTGTTTTCAAAAATCCAATTGGTCGAAACTCTGGGAACCACCGTATTTAGTAATACTAAGAATTTCGAACACTCGTGTGTTTGTGTAACTAGTCAAATTTCATTCGAGTAAGTAGAACACTAGTCGTAGATGATTTACCCGATTCGGTAAGTGCTCCAGATCATGAAAATTGGAAAGAATCTGTGCAATCACTATTATCTCTCAAGGAACTTGCTTTTTCTTATTTGGCAGTTGATGTGTGTGTGTTCGTGCATCTGTGCACGAGAACCAGCTAACAAACACGGAAAATAACCAAACCATCGTGTTCAGCGTTTCGACTTATGTACGAATATGCGGTAAATTTTTATGTTTTACATTGATTTGAAGGGATTTCGGTCCATTTTCAGTCATGTTCAAATATGTCAAGTCCTTTTAATAACCGAGATTTGTTTACGCCGCAGTTGGAACGAGTCATATTGTACTGTGATTACAAGACCTTGTAAAAAAAGAGGCAGTACGATGCCGCTATAGGGAAAAGGATGAGCCAGGAGGACGAAGAATGGTACGGATGAGGGTTGTGCCGGCACGGTGCGTTGGGGAAATGATAGGGAACGGGCTAGTGCTATGGAGGCGATGTGTTGGCGTCTGTTAGTAGGAGAACGTTGCTGGAAAGGTCCACAACTGCCAGAGTAGTGTGCCGGGGCTCAATAGTGGGGATGGTGTTGCTGCACGAGTCCACGTCAGCGAGAGTGGTGCTCCGGCGCGCAGTATTGGGGAAGATGTCACTGAATGGGTCCACTCCAGCGAGAGTGGTGCGCCGGCGCTCAGTAGAAGGGAACATATACACAAATCTCGTGCCATGATTAATGTGACTGTGGGTATGCCCTACACGCATGTACCACACCAATATCTGAGTAAAATACAGGGTCGAACTATGTAATTACGTTGTTACAAGAAACCGGAGACTAGCTTACCTCCTTCGAATTGTCTACTTTCAAAAGCAGCAACAAGATAAAAGAAAAGAATGTTTCACTTCTGTTTGGTCAATAATTATCCAATGATATAAAACAGAGTATCAAGCATAGCAGTAGGCGGCTGCCCCATCTCCTTTCATATCACAGAATTAACATAGAGATGAAGTCATAAGTCGTGACCGTGACCTAAAATGCATTAAGACGATTCAAAAATATTTTATGGTAGGGGTTCGAGCTATTCTAAGTACAACCATTGCCAACTGCAACTTCCTCAAGCTCTATCTTATCAGACGTAAGTATTATGAACCGTAGTTCGGCTAAAGGGATGATGTCATTAAAAAAGCAAGGATGGCTCCACGGTACTGTATTGCATTATTTACGTGAATGTCCCCGAGAATAATTTTAGGTAGCCGCTATACTCCTCGAGGAGTATAGCACCCTGCATCCCGATGTTGGCGATTGCAGAGACAACATATCTAGAACAAAAACACATGATTTGTTACCATTGAAGGCTAACCTGGTCTACTGGACAACTGGACATTCGTCATATCAAAGGCTAGAAGATCACTGTCTTTTATCAGCTTGGACCTCGTGATCTCATGGGGGACCTTTGTTCGATCTCTACTCATCGAGTCAATGCGGATCAGTAATTGGGTTGTTTTCATTTTAGTTGTCCGCGTTCATGTGAATCATGCGCTCTACACTGTAAAGCACGGCTACAATAGTTCGCCGTTGTTAATTCATTTCTATCGATTGTGCTACACCTGATCTGATTATAATGATGTTTCCGGAATGCGACTGCGTCTCCTCTTTGCGCACCAGAAGATGACCGTCTAATGAGCTTGCTCACCTCGACGCATACTGTGCAACGCGTCAACTTGTCATACTATAAATCACTAATATTCTCATTATTGAAACTAATCACAACATCAACCAACTCCATACCCCACCTTCTGAACATAATTTTTGGTTTAACAAATTTCTTTAGTGTTCGCCTCCCCAACCTCAGTGCCGGGTCGGCATCTTTTCTAACATCCCTCAAAAGCCACGTATACTTTCGATTTGCACGCGAATCTGCTACAGTGGACTTCAATGGCGTTGGACCATCCGCGGCCTCGAGAAGAACACAGCGAAACCGTGCCGCGCGAGCCGTAACCGATGTCTTCTGCTGCTATTATGCTATTTCCAGAAGTTTTCTACCGATTTCAAGAATTTTCATCCAAATCAGAAGAAGAGCGCCTAGAAATAGCTTTCCGACGGCAGACGACATCGATCCCAGCGCGCGCAACGCGGTAGCGTGACGTCCTTCTAGAGGCGGCGGATGGGCCACCGCCATTGACGTCCACTGTACCTCTAATTTTGCGGTAGTATCTTACTTGAACTTATAATCCGGAGGCAGGTGTGTGCAAAAGGGTCTGGTCGGGTCAGGTCTACTGCTCGCAGCAGTCGGGATGCAGCACTTCTTCACCGCAGCAATGTCTTTTCCCTAACTTTTTACAGGTCTTTTTCATGAATCTTCAAATGCTACGCGCTCATGTATCTGCGAAGATGTCAGGCGCGCTGCAGAGCAACTCTGAACTTTCGTACGACGGTGGGCCCACCGTTATCCTATGGTTGACATGCCGAATATCAACCATGGGATAACGGTGTAGCCACCGTGGCCCATCCTCAGGCAATCGTGGGGGATGACTGCAGGTGGTAATTTTTGAGATTAGGGGTGGAAATTTTTGAGATTGTACCTCGAGGTGGACCTCAAATCGTGGAGCACTTACCCCCACATATCGCAGTCGTCCCCCCACGTGTCCTGACAGACGCTCCCCTAAGTGCCTCCGCGGTTATCCCCGATCGATCGAGGGGATGCCGTTCCCTCACACCCGTTCAGATGACAAAATTTGATCAGATTACGTGTGCTCTTGAGCAGATTTCGCTTATTTTCTTGTGAAAATATTTCCCGATTTTACCAAAAAATACACGCAAATCTCCAGAAAATAAGCGGCAAACGCTCGATTTTACGAGAATTGTGCCCGGAAATTTGGCTAAATGTGCTGGAATGGGCGCGAAGATGATGAGTCGCGAAGTTCACTAGATGTTCAATGTTTCGTTCTCGGCGACAGCTCAGGCAGTGACACCGCCCTGGGTTCGTAACAAAAATATTGCTCATGGAAAACCAAGCATTTTTCGAGTATTTTACGCACCCAAATCTAACTCCTGTCTTTAGACCTGCGTAGAACACCTTCCTCAGTACATGCAGGTGATGAGCCGTACATTAAGTTGGTCAATTTTCTTCAATTCTCCTGGAATAATTCAACGGTAGAACGTCTTGGGAATCTTGGGAGACAAATCCAGGCAGTTCCGAGACAGACCGGGGATTCCAAGGCAAATCGTGGATGCGGCTCGGTGAAAACTGGGAGACCCATGGAGAAGGACCTTCCATACCCGCCCAGGAACCTCCGGGGATTCGGGATCTACTAGATGAGGAGAACCTACTACCCAATGGTTCATGTCTCTCAAGAGAACTGGTGACAATCGTAAAATGTTCTTCCGCGACGATGGAGTGAGGGCGTGCTAAACGAGGGCAGGCGGTCATTAGTGGAGAAATGTAGGAAAAAGTAGGGAAGAGGATGGGTAGGGTAAATGGGGGTAGATCCTATAATCGTGGGATGACTAGGGGATAACCGTGGGATAGCGGTGGACTCACCGTCGGTTGAGGGTCCAAATGCGACAATGGTGGGCCCACCGTAATGCGAAAATTTAGAGAAGTCGACAATGCCATTGCGAAGAATGTCACGCCGCCAGTACGACCAAATGTGAGCGTGTGAACTAAAAATGAGAGGGTAGGACCCACCTGTTGTCCTCACGGTGTGGAATGAGTCCACCTGTCATTACAAAATGTTCACAATGTTTTATTTGTACTGGCATTACAGCTGTAGTATCACGTCAGATAATTCTGAAACCGAGTTCTGCGTGAACGGTAGAAGGCAGCGGGTGCGAAACTATGGAAGTGAATCCAGAAGAATCGTTACAACCGTTTGAGGTGAGTTCTGGTCACTAACACAATGGTGGGCTTGCCTGGACACTAACACGCTCGTGATAAGGGCTGGGTGTACTTGTAGCGACGACAGTTTGATTTTTCCCCACGATTTGACTCGAAAACATCACAAAGCGGGGAAAATAGAGTGGGGGGTCACTTGGTATAAGTCGATAATATGACCTGTCATGCACGTTCAGACTTGTTAGGTGACACGTCCAGAACGCTCTGACTTGTTAGCTCTCCTAATGTACAGTAGTTACCTGTAATGCAAACAAGTCAGAACGTGTAGGACAGGTCATATCATCGACTTATACCAAGTGCCCTCCCCCCAACTCCATTTTACCCCACAAAGCTGCCACGTTCATTCCACGCGCTTTCATTTTCAAAAGCAATCCATAGAAGCGCGGCCGATTTTTACAAAATCTCACGAGAAATGGTGTGGCGACCAAATCCCTTGTCAGTCGCGCCCTGGAAACACTTCGTTTTGTAAGTCTTCAGCGATTTCCCCTATTTTTCATGCAGTCTCTTCGCTACGTCTAGACGCTGCGACACGACTGAATTGCTCACTTTCTTTGCTTCTTTTTCCTATAAGTTTTATTTATTTCGATTCGTTTGTGCGGGTTTTCCACTGTAACAGACTCCCTCTTCAAGAATTATTCAGAATATTATTAGAATATTATTCGTTCCCAAATCCAGTGTTTTAGAGGGATTTCCTATTCTTTCTCCATAACCGACTTTGCATACTTTCAAATTGTGAATGTTCCACCGAAATTCCAAACTATGTAATAAGTATGCTCACTAGGTCAAAGAGAGAATTAGAACAGGTCTGACACGTTAAAATAGTCGTTCGAAATCAATCAGAAGCTGTAATTCAAACGTGGAAAACTTTTTACCACAGCTTACTAAAGCGGTAAAGCTCAAATATCAGAATCTTGTGTGATGAACCCAGCGAATGATTCAATGTAGTCGCCAATCAGTAAATGAAGTAGGCCCAAGCACGTGATCCGATCGCGGCGACTGGATCGCTCTTGCAAAACCTAGTCGCTGTTACCAAATCGCGCCGCTTGAATTGTGCCCAGGGCTTTAGTGAGCAGATAAACCTGCGGCGGTGCGCAAGAAGTGAACTGCTGCGAGCTGAGTTCTCGCCTCGCAGTAAACGTCCAGTTTGCCACGTTGCCGCAGCGGCGAACAATACCACGAAGCATTCCTTGCCGCAGCGACCTCGCGCGAGCTCACACTGCCTTGCCGCGCCCTATGCTTGAGCAGGCCGCGAGGTCTAAAGTGGAAATGCTCTGGCGCCCTGTATTGGGAAAGTTGTCACTGAATGGATCAGTAGCTGTGGGAATGATGCGCCAGCGCCTATGAAAGGGGCATCGCCTGGAGACCGGTGAATGGGTGTTATAATGGAGCGTCGACGCCCAAGAGTAGGAAGACGTCCTGAGTCTGGTCTAATTCAGACATGCACTGATTCGGTCTCTCTTCACTATTCACGTCCATCCGGGTTCAAGAAAATCTGAAAGTGCGGCGTCAGCCGGACGGCCAGAATATTACGATGTAAGCGAACGATCAGGCTGGTGGTAGTCACGACTAATCCGTCAAATTTTAGTCCCCGGATGAGTCCGATGGGATGGACTCATTTTATGATAATGAAGACTTGACCGACAACCGTTGCAAACAAAAAAGACGAAAAAGAGTGGAATTCGCACATATTCCAAAGAAAATAAGGAAGCGAGCAACGTTCTGCGTAACGTCGATGAAGAACATGTGACAGAACTTATTGACGCGTACAGGTCAACTTTAATTCCTGAGCAGTTCCTAGGCACTGCCTACGAAAGTGATGGGTGAGATGTTAATATAAGGAATCGATGCATGCTCGTGGTCATTTTAGTCCAAACGTGGTTCTTGTGCGGCCATATGATTCCATTATCACCTATCGCTTACGCGAGCTGGAGCAAAAATGGCAGCGTAGGGCACATGGCATATTTCACAGCGACTACATATGTCGCTGCTATCGTTCACGATCAGTAGTTTTCGTCGATAGTGTCGCTGCAGAGCATGCCATGACTCTAGCGCAGCGAGTCGGGAATACCTTCATTCCTTCGGTGAGTGAAACTGCTTCCGGTCGAGATATGCTTCATTTACTAGAGGAAGATGCTCGCGGTTTGAACCGAAACCGATCGCTGTCGGCAGACCGTTCGAAGTCGTCGGAGTGGATTTGGTTGGAAATGGGACCAACAACGAGAGGAAATCGATACATTCTCACCATTATTGACCATTTCACCAAGTACTTCGGAGCATACCCTATACCAGACAAAAGGCAGAGACTGTTGCGGAGGCGCTGTTTGGGCGTTAGATCTGTGATGGTGGTAGATGGCCGGATATCTTGCTTTCTGAGAGGGGCGCCGAGTTTGGAAACACGATACTGGCATCATTGTGTAACCTCATTGGAATCCAACAGCACTTCACGAGGGGTTACTGTCCAAGGGAGAACGGCCTAGCTGAACGAGTGAGCGAAACCATTGTGCGCATGCTGAAGAAAAAGACTGTAATACCAACAGAGTGGGACGTAATTTTACCGGCGGTGGTCTACGCCTATAACGCATGCCCTGCCTAAACGAAGCTACTGGCTAAAGCCCACATTTCCTTCTATATGGCCAAGATCCGAAGTATCCTTCTGAAGTCATTCCGCGTGATCAGCTATCGCCATGCATGATTGATTACGACCAGTACAAGATTGAGTTCTTATGTGGACCAAAGTTAGCAAGGGAATGCATACAAAATCACAGTGATGACTAGAGGGCCCGAATGAAAGCTAACTATGATAGTAGATGGAAAACCGACAGCTGTGACAAGTTTGTAGTGGGAGATCGGGACTACGTGAAAATACCTGTCAAAAAAGGGAAATCACGCCACCCAAAGCTGGTGGTCGACTGGAATGGACCGTACAGGGTGTTCCAAGCTAGCGAAGATTCTGCCCTAGTTACCTTGATCCTACTATATTAAAAGATAAGGTCGCTAAGCCCCGAAAACGGGTCTGATACTACGCGTCGACTCAATTGCATTGTCGGTACGCAGTGTCTCGAAGGGAATTTCGAAACTGGACCGATTTCGTAGTTTGGTCTAAGTTTTACCGTTTCCTATGTTCTTTGGTGTTTATTCGCCTTCTGTTCTCTTATGCTTCAAGTTTTCTCTGTTTATTTGTTTGTTTGTTTATTTGTTCGTATGTTTGTATGTTCGGAATAGAAATTGCGGAGGATGAGCCGATCGGGACCAAATTTTGCATGTAGGTTCTTCGGGGGCCGGCGGAGGTTGTAGGCTACTTTGCTACACCTGGGGTTATTGACGCTTATCGATTATATCGATTTTATTGACTTTCCCCTCTTCTTGACCGGGGAGTAGCGAGAACATGCCTACTGGGGTACCTCAATGCTCTGAACACGAATATGACAACTATTTTGCGCCAAATTATCAATTTATTGATTTTATCGATTTTTCGCTATCTTTGCCCACGGGGTGGTAAAGACATGTCAACTGGGGTATCTCAATGTGCTGAACACGAATATGAAAACCATTTTGTATGACACTGTCGATTTATCGATTTTATTGATTTTTTGCCATCCTTGCCCAGGAAGCGATGAGGACATGTCTGCTGGGGCAGCTCAATATGCTGAACACCGATATGGCAACCATTTTGGGCGAAATATCGATTTACTGATTTTATTGATTTTTCGCTATTCTTGCCCACTGAGCGGTAAAGACATGTCTACCGGGATATCGCAATGTGCTGAACACGGACATGATAACCGTTTTGACCGAAATATCGATTTATCTTTTATATTGATTTTTCGATTTTTTTCTGCACACGTGTCGGTGAAAACGTGCTTACTGGGACTTTCCGAAACGCTGAACGTGGATGAGGCAAGCACTTTGTAAGAATTCATTTACCAGTCAAGCAACTTCACCCCATTTTTTGAGGACAGGAGGGCAAGGTGAATAATTGTCACTTGAGCTGACCACCAAATGATGAACATTTTGAAAGGATTTTTTGGTTCAACGAACTTGGTATCAGCTTTAAATGGTAGGGAGGAATTGAACACCGTCTAATAGTACTATAGAGTTACGATGAAAATGAAAGGAAGCCGCTTTTTTTCTCTTGAACCTCTTTTTTTGTATTCTTTTGCTTCTCGCACATTTTCCTTCTGCAGATCTGCAGTATGAGAACCAGTAAGGGCTCGCTATCTTGTAAGAATAAAGGAGAAGGGCAAGGGTGCATGATCTCACGTGGACTTTCCTTGGGCGAATGTTTAGTATTCATACATGTTGTCAACTGAATTCGATGCAGTAGGGAGAGATTAATCAGGAGGGATCCAATTTCGAGGGTGAGTTGCGAATATTTAGTTGAACGACTAACTTTTCGTTTCTCATTGTCAACCATAGAACGCCAACGATGGCCACACAGGGCTATACTCCACGTGGAGTACACTGTATACTTGGGAATATTCGACGATTTTTCAAATATTCGAAAATTCGAATACTGTCAGATTCCAATCATTCGA
The DNA here is from genome assembly GCA_037903475.1 of Ancylostoma caninum. Classification (NCBI taxonomy): domain Eukaryota; kingdom Metazoa; phylum Nematoda; class Chromadorea; order Rhabditida; family Ancylostomatidae; genus Ancylostoma; species Ancylostoma caninum. Next base: position 15,375 of record JBAJFG010000322.1, read on the forward strand.
AATATGAATAGTTCGAATATTTTACTTTCAGCAATTTGTGAATGGATGAATTATTCGAATATCAAACATTTCGGACTATACAAATGAATGAAAAGTTCGAATAGTGGGGTATCTCAAGGCCGAATGGATGAACATATTCGAATATTCGGTCTTGAACTCGCATGTTTAAATGTTTCTCTTTGTAGTTCACACTCCATCGGCATTGCACTTACAAGAATCTGGCATCTTCACATTGCATTTACGCTTGCCGGTACATAAAATTTTCAGAACGTATAATTATATCAACATATGATGAGTATGTAAGTCAGGAAAAAGTAAAGATAGGACCACGAAGTTTTTTTTTCGAGGCGTAGGTTACGATATACAGATTATGGTGAAGTAACGGCTCCAAGGCTACAGATTTGTCTTGACTCCTTTTGACCCAATGGTAAAGTGGTGCAAGGGTCCGAGTTAAAGTGACACGGGCCCGAGTAGAAGGTGGCACACGGGCCCGAGTGGAAGGGGGCATACATGTTCAAGTGGAAGGGGCATAAGGGTCTAAGGCTACGGATTTGTCTTGATTCCTTTTGGCCCAATGGTAAAGTGGTGCAAGGGTCTGAGTTAAAATGACACGGGTCCTGGTGGAAGGGGCAATCATGTTCAAGTGCAAGAGGTACACGGGTCCAAGGCAACGGGTTTGTATTGATTTCTTTTGGCCCAATGATAAAGTGGCGCGGGTCCTGATGGGATGGGCACACTGGTTCAAGGCTACTGATTTGTCTTGATTCCTTTCGGCCCAATGGTAAAGTGGTACAAGGGTCGGAGTTAAAGTGGCACAGGTCCTGGTGGAAGGGGCACATGGGCCCGAGTGGAAGGGGACACAGGTCCAAGCCTAGGGATTGGTCTTGATTCCTTTTAGCGCAGTGGTGAAGTGGTAAAAGGGGCCGAGTTTAAGGGGGTATACATGTTCAAGTGGAAGGAACACACGGGTCCAAGGCAACGGGTTTGTCCTGATTCCTTTTGGCCCAATGGTAAAGTGGCACGGGTCCTGGTGGAAGAGGCACACTTGCTCGAATGGAAGGGGGCATACATGTTCAGGTGGAAGAGGCACACTGGTTCACGGCTACAGATTTGTCTTGATTCTTTTTCATCCAATAGTAAAATGGTGCAAGGGTCTGAGTTAAAGTGATACGGGTCCTGGTGGAAGCGGCACACGGGCCCGAGTGGAAGGGGGCATACATGTTCAAGTGGAAGGGGCACACGGGTTCAAGGCTACAGATTTGTCTTGATTCCTTTCGGCTCAATGGTGAAGTGGAGGGTCGGAGTTAAAGTGGCACAGGTCATGGTGGAAGGGGCACATGAGCCCGAGTGGAAGGGAGACACAGGTCCAAGCCTAGGGATTTTTCTGGATTCCTTTTAGCGCAGTGGTGAAGTGGCAAAAGGGGCCGAGTGGAAGGAGGCAGATGGACGTCGATCCTCCAATGTGGTCGTCAAAGTTATGGTCGTGGATATGTGCAAAAAGAAACGTAAGTCAAGAGTTTGGGATTGATGAAGGAAATGAGGATCTACCAGAGGACAGCATTAACACTATCACAAAGTTAGGTTCTCCAGTAGGAGTGTTCTCTTGTATACTGCATTCGAACGGAGCTGGCCGACTTCCGCAATGCTTCAATTTTTGCGGGTACGGGTCCGAGTGGAAGGGGCACACGGCTGTAAGGCTACGCATTTTACCTGATTTCTGCTAGCCATATCGTTATCTTTATTTGCGTATCATAGCCAAACAATACTATCTAACGCTAACATGCCCGTCCACTGCGGGCTTGCTAGAGCTCAAATAATGTAGACTGTAGCATATTATGCATATGTTCGATAGGCTTTGAATCTGTTCAATTCCGTCAGGAGGGTGGACGTCACACGTGGTTGTTACTCCAAGTTATTAATGTTGATTAGCACTTAACTAAAAATGCCTGCAAATATTCTAATGGAACTTTAACAGCAACACTATCATAAATGATGAGACGTGGCACATAAAAAGCACGCGGGGCCACTATCTCAGATGAAAGCGTAGACAATAACTTGCGCAGCCACCCCGTGTATCTCGTCAACCCTGTGGATTACCTCCCTTTTCAGAATTTCAGGCAAAATCCTAGACAATAACTTGCGCACCCACCCCATGTATCTCACAAACGCTGCGGATCACCTCCCTTTCCAAAGTCTAGCCAGTAACTTGCACACCCATCCCATGTATTTCACGGACCCCGTGGATCACCTCCCTCTTCAAAGCTTTGGCAAAAGCCTAGCAAATAACTTGCGCACCCACCCCATGTATCTCACAAACCCCGTGGATCACCTCCCTTTGCAAAGCCTAGCCAGTAACTTGCGCACCCACCCCATGTATTTCACATACCCTGTGAATCACCTCCCTGAAGAAGTATGTTACAAAGCGATAGTTTCTCTTGTTATGCAGCTGAAGTACTAGTATTATAAAGTCATCAGTTGGAACTTTTTCTGTTTAGTAGAAATGAGCCGTGTCATGTCGGTGAAAGTCGACGGGGAAAGAGAGAGAAGATTGGTGGGAAAAGATGCTCGTGATGCTCATTCTCTTTTCACAATAATTTTTGTCAGTTTTTATTCAGAACTTTGGAAAAGTATGAAGTTTTTAGAATAAGTTTGGTTTGAACTAGAAGGATGTGGTAGTCGCACAGAGCGGCAACGCTGAGGGTGTGTTTGTGTGATTGATTTACAGAGTTATTGACCTGAGGGCGTGTTTGTGTGATTGATTTACAGAGTTATTGACTAAGTGATTTGTATAAAGGCAGTTGTGTTCTGTATTTCATGCAGTCCTAGGTATGCTTGCTGCTCGCGAAAAACTTATACGAAGAACAAGACTTGATCCGCGAGTTATTATCGTGAGTTATGTGAGTTATTATCTCACTTTCGCTTCGCGACGCTCTTTTTCGACTGAATAACTCTGGTAACAATGCAGCACGAACGCAGCAACATGGACCATTGCTGCTAGGGTTTCTACTCGAACCATCACGCCGTTCGGGATGCTTTCATGCTGCACAGTTATCAGAGAATGTTATAGATATATGCAATTCTGAAATAGTGTAGCTCAAATTAAAGAAATGAATCCTTCACACCCTGCTGGAACGCACAACAGACCACTTTAGGACAATACTGTCACACCCTCTAGAACAGCGCACTAACGTGGCTTACGGGGCCACTAGTTCTAGAAAATAGGGAGCCTATACGTGTGCAGTTCGACCACTTACTCAAGCTACCTCCTTATACTGATAACACGCCTCTCAACACCACTACAAGGCGCCGAAAGAGGGGACGTAGGAAGATGACAGGGGTTCATAAGTGCCTTCATATTTCTCTAACTTGATTTCGTTTCAGATTGCCGGCAACCGATCCTGGAAAAGTCGATTTTGCGTGTCCCTGCTCTATCACACGCCATGGACAACGGCTGTACAGGGTGACAACAAAGTCTTTGGCCAAGGACTTCGTAGCAATTACTCCTTGTACTTTGCCGGAAAACCCATGACTTTGTATCTGCGTTTACTATCCAAATCTCTCAAATACACATGCAAAATTACGTAATCCATAACTTTATTTGAGTCTTGTTTGATCTGCAAACGTGAAACGAGGTAGAGATGGAAATTGCCGCAAGTAGGGTCTCGGCGACATCTTCTCCAAGAGTTCTATTCAATTGGCTCCCCAAATCATCAATTTTCTGCCCTGTGCGCAAATGAGCAAATCCTTTCTATCCTAGGGAGATCCCTGCCTGAACTAGTTTTCTTGACTAGAAAAGGTCAACAGATTGCCACCCTAACTTTTTGCTATTAAAATTCACAAAACAAGGGGCAAAAGTGGGCAGAGCAAAATCTTAAAAGGTATATAATTTCTTAGGCTTGAGAACATCTGGTAAAAATAAGATGGAGATCTGACGAAAGTTTTTCTTCCCGTTATGAAAGAAAAAGCAGCACAAGGTTGGTTCAGACCCCCCAATTTCTGATTCCACCAAACGGCGAAAGCTGCTTAGAAATTAGCATGCTCCCTGAAACGAACACCTGTGGATCTCTGAGGTGCAGTTCTTAGAACGCAGGACTTGAGCTTACTCTTGCTGAGATACTAGCTTCCTTGGCTTAGAACGGACGAAAAAACGGGTCATAAAATTTCGATAAACTTGCTGCCTTCGAGCGTTACAGTTGCCGACGGTTTTGCGACTTCACAGAGAAGCCAAAAAAAGTTATCCGAAATCCAAGAGGGGATTCTCAAAGCACATGAATTCTTCATAATCCACACAAATTTTCGGATTGCTAGGCCATCTACTCCCGTTCTTATAATTTGTTATATTCGACCAAAGACTTTGTTGTCACCCTGTACTGCCGAATGAGCCTTGGAAGTCGTTCGTCCCGTATGCCCCACTTGGTGATTTTGTTTTCCCGACAGTCTACGAATTTGCTCGTGCTATGTCCATCTTGCAACAGAATCATGTTTCTAATGAGCAGAAAATCGCCAACATTTTGAGTCCTAATTACCTAGTTACTTTGTCAGCCTCTGCTCTTTTTGTACCTTCTATCGTGCCAAGTAATTATACAAAGATAAGTCTTCGGAAATTCTTTTAAATGTTTAATAAGTTATTTATTAAATTTTTAAATTTTTAGGGATAGCACGTAAAATTGCATAAGCAAATAAAAAATATCACTCAGGCTTACCACTTTATGCAGTACATGGACAGCCTCTAGGATCCTACCACCGCGAGCACAGTTCATCCACCACGGTCAGAAGACGATCCATTCAACATGTCGGAACGTTACCAACATGCCATTTCCTGGGCATCGAGATGCGTGCCGCGGAACACCCATGCGAAATCCCGCTCAATATGATGGCTGGCAGCTCAAGATCCTACATATTCGCCCCATTCAGTGAAAGTATTTTCCGACATGACTCGGTCATTTTTCGCCCAGTACTTCACGCTGAAGCCACTCCGATGCCCATGCACAGAGGAACCAGCTACCCAGCTGCGCCCTCGAATTCCAGTGGCCAGAGCACCGTCGCGTGAGGCACTTTCCTACCAATACCTACCGATATTCCCTCCGATAGTAGAAGGCACAAAGCCGACCATCGCAGAGAGACCGTGAGCCAGCACCTCGCCACCGTGGCTGTAGCCCAGAACGCCGGGTCGAGCGTCCACCCAAGTACGCGCACAGACGTTCCGAGCCCTACCGAGATGCACAACTCCCATCTGGACGAAGGCACGGATCTCATGCCTACCCTAGCTCTTCCTATCGTAGCTCATCCTATTACCAGGCTCACTCTTATGGCCATCACTCTTATGCTCATCCTTCGGGTCGTCGCTGAGTGGGACACCGTATGATTCTTGGGGGAGGCATGTCAGGAATGGGTCCTCTAAATCTCGAAAGTTCATCCTTCTCCAGCTGAGGTATGTTTAGGCTGCACGTTACTGAGCTCACCCTTATACCGTAACTGTGCGTGATCAATCGATGCGCGATGGGACCAGCGAGATGGTTCACAGTGAGCGCGCACCGTGTGTGACGAAATAGCATGGGCTCTCGCAGAGACGCAGACAACACGACGAACGGTAGAGCGCGCACCGGGAAGAGGCGCAGCACAGCGCGATGCGCGAGAAGTGCGCTATGCGGAGAGAGGACAGTGTAGGCTCCGCACACGGAGTTCCGCCGCCCGCGCGCGGATGGTTCGGTGAGTACTGTGGGAACAGTTAATTAGCGCTGGATCTCGCTTAGCAGTGGACGATTCAAGCTGAAAGTTGGAGGATAGAAAGAGGACGTCGAGCCTTATTGGACCCATTGGAGACGCTGTCTCATGTTCATATAATAACTTGGTAATCTACTCCCCTTAAAATAACCTCCGGTACGACACTCCACTTCGAAGTTTAATTTCTTTTGTGTAGTGATTTCTTTTGTGTGTTTACTCTTTGCTTTCTTTCGTTTTTTTTTTGCTCCATCCTTTCCTTACACCGGTTCGTATCTGATAGTCGTTGCCTGCCATATCGGCCGCAGTGCAATCATTGCTGAAGTATTATGAACGAGTTGCAATCGAGCGTCCGTTCGTGGTCTCCAGTAGAGCCCAGGGTTTAAAAGAAACCGGGAATATCGTTTCGCAGAGGAATCATGAGTGTGGATAATGTGGCCATTGAGCCCAGCGAGCAGCTGAATCAGCCAAACAACCTAGCCCAGAACCCGACATATTAAGAATTACTTGATGGACAGCACAGGCATACTACTATTTCGAACCTAAACAAAGAAGCACAACCAAGAAGAGTCCGAGCTGTTTTCGATGAAAAGGTATGGCCTAATAAACTGCATTTGGGCTAGCCGCTTCAATAAGCTGATTGCGTTTGTAAGTAGTTACCATACAAATATGCAGTGCGACAGACGAGTTATCGAAGGGACTATGGAAACTAAAACCTGTGCAGAAAGACAGCGGTACGCTACCATACAAACTGCGTATCTGAGAAGGTGCACCGATTATAATAAAAGAAGATGTTGCTGTTGCTACCCTATTGAATCCTATCGCATCAGGAGAACAAGAAAAAATATAGTCGAATTAACCGAAGATTTAGTTGCACCATATACGACACCTCCTAGATGCTCTTGAAATTCCCAGCTGACATAGAAGGGATACCTCAAGAAGACGTGAAGAAAGTTATGCATCGGTTGTTGGATGCAGACGTTAAAAATTTTCACGTGAAGTTTTATTTCAAAAACTGTGTACATACTATAGTCTGGTAGTCTGTCCGAAACGACGAGTCCACCCATACACGCGGGGATCGAGAGGCGGCGCGGCTGGGACGGATGCTGCTTGCTGCCACGTCGTCCACATCACAGCCAAATCATTGGTCAATGCCATGAAGATGAAACGTGATACGATAATTTCCCTATTCAAACACATAAGTTACCAACCCCCTACCATGCACCCTATACTTGTAGGTATGTGCTATCATACGCCTCACATACTATCACTTATCATCTCCTATCTTCCGAGTATTTGTCCTTCTCCGCTCGCTCCAAGGAACTATCGCAAGCCGTTTAGCCGCGCTCCAAAGCAGAACGCCGACCCAATCGACCCAGCGCGGGAATTGGAATCATTTGAAAGCCCCTTCGAAAGCCTCAGCACTTTACTTTTCTTCAAGTATGTATGATCTCCGCGTAACCTTTCGCTGTACTCACCAAAACGCTTTGTTGATTGTTTTTGAAGAGTGGTTTATCTTGTAGTTCACAAATTTGTGAGCTTATTCTCACATGAATCTTGTTCCATCTTTTGCCATTAGTTTATGGCCGTAATGCTGATCGATTCCTTTGGTTATGTTCTCTTTTTCCGTTTTATTTTGCTTTTTCTCTATCAACTTCAGAATGGTCGAAGAGCTTGACTTAGATCTACCGAAGGAGATCTTATTGACACGATGCTCATCGCGGTGAGGAGGGCATCCCTGAACGCAGGTCAGTTGTTGTGTGTCATTAGTGATCCTGATTAACAGTGTGGAGGAACTATATTTGTAAAGATGCGGTTAGCTATTTACAACACCAATGCATTTTTCTATGTAATGATGCTGAAAAAAAACCTATATGCTCCCTTACGCCTAAATCCTTCTTTTTTTCGATAGGGTCCAACTGTTGGAGATGTTTCAAGACGCGATTTTTGATTTCATTTGTTTCGCTCGTGCTGCCATTCTGGAAGGCGTTAATGTATCAGTGACAGATTTCGTGCGGTTCACCGATGGGTCCGATACCTTTCCTACAACATAGTTAGGTTAACTTTGACTCTGACCCTATCTCTTTCACGAATAGCCCGTATAAACTTGTATTTTACAGTTGGACACTCACTTTACTCTCTTGTTTCTTTATTTATTCGAGCTCAGTTCCTGGAACAAAAGAATAAGTGGCCTATCACCGTTCAAAGTGCCGGCGGTCTTATCATGCGAAAGTAAATTTGATTTATCTTCTTCTCTTTACTAGTAACCGCCTGTTATTTATTATAGTTTATTGTTATCGTCATGTTCCGGATAATCGGATATACGGCTTCATGGTTGAGCTCTACATCTACTCATTTTTACTACCGATTAGGATCCCCAGCTTTGAAAGGTGTTTTTTTTGTAATAGAAAACTGAAGAAACAGTTTCTTTTTGTTTTTTTCCACAATAATCTCATACGTTCCCTCACCACATAGAAGAGGTGTTTTGCGCTCCATTGCATGTGGTAATGCAGGAAAATTTTCGGAATTCATGAAAATGGAAGAAGTTCTAGCCGATATCTCTTGTGCTAATAGCACAGTAGAGCTCGCGTTCCTCTGCAGGAATGTGCCCATATATGGATGTCATAGTATTTCCAAGAAAGTTGTATGGTTTTGAAAAAAAAAAGTGCGCCATCTTTTTTTGGACCAACCCAATATACTGGGCATAGATGTAGGCGTGAGCTTACCCGGAAAATTCCTGAATAATCTGTTTCGTCCAGGTATAGGCAGAGTATTTTCTTCTTTTCCTTGCAAATTCTATTGTTTTCCTTTCATTCCGTCCAGACACATCTCCATCGTTGTATGGCTGGTTCTAACGGCCGTTCTCGAATACTTCAGGCTGAGGGTGAGTTGACATGTTTTATCGTAACTTCTATAATAAGGTTAAACTCATTTCTCTCAGCTCAGAGGCGGGAGGCGAAACGCCAAGGCCCTCCCGCCTCAACTAGTGAACGTGGGGGTGAGGGCGGCGGTCGCCGCCGTTTCTGCGGCCGCCTCCCCCCCCCCCCCCCAGGTCGCCCAGCAGCTTGAGGGCAGCGGCTCCTCATAGAAGGCAAGTCATCGCAACTAATTACTTTTCTTTTTTCAAGAACCAATTTTTTTTCAGGAGTCCGCTAGCTGCGCGACCTTAATGGGAGGGAGGGTGGGCACGCAAGACCGGTTCGAAGGCGGCAAGGAGGGCACGTGGTCGGCAGGCGCGGTGGGTGGGAGGGTGATCGCCGTTTTTTTTAAGTAGTAGTAGTTAATATTATTCTTGTAGTACTAGTGTTTTTGTTTTTTATTGTTAGTTTGTAGTTTTTTATTGTTAGTTTTTTAGGCTTGAAATTGAAGTTTTTTATGTATGTAATAAAATTTTTTAACTTCCATGTGTTTTTATATGCATTTTTGAGGGTTTCTACCACACTACTATTTTCAAAGGGGGCTTCGTAAAATCTGCATTTTTCAAAGGGGGCTTCGTTTTGCCTACGACCGTAAGACAGACTCGTGCCGGGGCCTGGCCCAGGGCAGGCACCTAGGTCGACTTTGTCCGCAATCACGGTAACTACAGTGCGGGCACGGTCCGCAGGCTGTCAATCGATAGGATGACGCCAAATCAGCTGCCGGTGATTGTTTATTGCCATTGTTTTTCGTTTTCTTCATTCATTTTTGATTTCCTTTGTTTCTTTTTGACTTTTATTTATTTTCTCTTTGTTTTTATTCTTCTTTGAGAGGTTTCTTAATAAGTATTGATTGCACATCGATGGTGTTTTTTGTACATTTTCCATTTGTTAATTTTCTCTTCCTTTTTTTAGTTCCGTTTTTCTTCCACTCGTAAATAATTGAGATTCTTCTCCTTCTTTATGTTGTTTAATATGTTTTCAGAACGACTGGGAGTCATGTACAGCTTTTTTCCCCGACATCGTCGCACTAGGTTAGTTTTTTTCTAATTTTTACATTGTTAGTTCTATTTCACAACCTCCCCTCCTTGCTGACGAGTTCCGGGGGAGGTTATAATCTTTATTATAATTTCCTTCACCTGTTGTCCGTCCGAGGGTAGGAACGGAACGGGCAGAATGTTTTTTTTTCTTTGATTTTTTTGTTTCTGATCCATTCTGTAATGAGAACTAGCTAAGGATTCACTTGCATTCGGTTTCTTTTCTTTTCCTAGTGGACCAGCCCTAAAAATTTATTACTCTGCATGCTATTCATTTCTTTCTAAACCCGTGAAATGTTATCGCATACTGCATTGCTGTCCTAAACTTTCTATATGAAGTTATTTGTCCCTAGAATAACATCAGAATGTTTTGAAAACAGTTGAAATGGAACGTTAAGAGAAAACAAATCTTTACAAATAATGAAAGTCACAAATCAAAAGAACTCGTATTTGTAAAGAAAGTCCTAACACGTTTTGTTAAGGAAAACAATGAATGAAACAACCAGCAGTAAGTTAACAATTATATTAGTGGGGATTAAATTATATACAACTAGGTTAGTCGACATTATTACATCGCTAAGACCACTTCTCTCGGCGCTTTCTAGAGACACATATTTCTCTCCAGATGAAGAGTCATCTGAAGAGGAAAGATTTTGCTCACTGCCAATGTTGCTGTTGTTGTTATTGAGGTCGATAGCGATTTTCAATCTCGCTGCCTCTTCCTTTCTAACAACATGGCTGCACCAACTCCTGCAAAGAGACGGGAGCACACTGCCCATCCATGTCAGCGCCCTTGTCTTCACGTAAATGTCACTGTATTTGTATATGTCGAGTCACATAAGCTATCAAATTAGTACCGTTCCAGGTAGTCACCCGGCTTCCCTAACTTGTTGAGGTGGGCTTTCATCTGACTCCAACACATTTCTGTGGGGTTAAAAAAGCAGTGAAAAGGTGGTAACCTTGTCACTGATACCCCAAACTCGGCGCAGATGTTCTCAGCGGCGTAGTGGCCCTAGGTTCCTACGCCGCCGCGGCTCCAGACGAATGCGTGCAGCTGAAATTTCAACCTGATTAACAAACACTTGTGTCAGAAGCGTCATATAATTAGCGACCTTTTGAAGAAGATCTTCCTTTGAGCTGTCCAGCGCCACCTCAACACCTTTCGACCGGAGGTAATCAACAGTTGCGACCTTGTTCGATGAATTAGTGAGTATCTAAAAAGGAACTGAGGTTGAGGGAAAAACTGCCTTCTTCAGTTGACGGGAGTGATAGGGTGTGTTGTCGATGACTACCGCTACAGGACGTCCCGCCGCGACATACTGCATTCGAGGGATGCATTCTCGCAGCCACTCCTCGAACATCGAGTGGTTCATGTCGCGGTGGTAGTCCTGGTCAACTGAAGCCCGGCCGCTGATGATTACCCTGGTACGACCTGGGAAGACACCTTCCTCGGCGATCGCACCGATGACGACCGCCCTCCTGCCTTTGTTCTTCGCAACTATCTTCCCACAGGAAAACTCTTCCATAATCGAGGCAGGGGCGAGCCTGTGGATGGTATTGTCTTTCCGTCCCTTCTTCTTCGTCATCCTGTCGAACACCCAGGTCTTGTCGATGAAGACAAGACAGCTCCCATGGGATCTCGCCTCTGCTATGCTTGACAAGTAGGCCGCCCTCTTCCTTACGTCGTTGGAGAGGAAGAAGCGGCGAGACTCATAGTCGCCGTGGATCTCAACAACAACGTGGGAGACAGTGGTGAAGTTTGGTCCTCAGACGAATCCTCGTCCTCTTATGAGGACTTGTCTGAGGTGAGCGACGTGTAGATGGAACAGGTAAGCTTGTATGAGGGTGATTTGGGGTAAGCCACCTGTATATAGTGTATAGTATTTATTGTAGCGTATATAGTTTTATAATATAGTTCAGAGAGCATATAGTAGAGTATCGTTGTTGTTGTTATTTTCTGGTTATTCTAAGTTGGCCTCATCCCATGGTTCTTTTTTCTTTGACTAACAGAACATAACAGGTTTTATCTGAGGACGGGTTTCTGAAGTGTTTCTGTTGTTGTTCCATTAGTAAAGTTCATACACACATCATCGTTAGTTTTTTTTTCCTAACATAACATGTTCAATATAAGCTATGGATAAACATTTCATGTTATGTTCGTGGTTTCTTCTCAAAATATGTCAATTATTTTAGTGAAACAACACATTAGCTAAAACGACAAGGGGTACCCTTTCGAATAACCAAGGGAAACCGGTGACGCGCGGCCAAACTCAAAGGGAATTAGAGCCAAAACACAGTTTGCATTCAAAATAAAACTCACCAGTATCTATCCTGATAAAAAGAGAAGAGAAAGAAACGAATTCCAAGAAGACGCGCATCGACGACCATGCGGACGAAACGAACTACGGCGACGACACACCGACGAATTTCAGCAAAAATGAGGCCCCGTTACCGGCCACCATATCCAACGGCCCTCTTTCTTATAAAGAAGAGGCTACCCGGGACAAGCAGCTCTCCGCGGGGCCGTGACAAATAAAAAAAAACACATAAAAACATCAAAAATAACAATTGAGGCGTGCGCGGGTAAAACGTGCAAAAAGTGAGGCTTGCGAGGCCGTCTGATCAATATCGGTCAGCCACAATCCTCATTGATACAAAAATCTTCAAAATAATAAAGAAATCCGAATAAGAACACCTGAGCCTAATCATGGCGGACGGCGTCCTCGAATAGTTGAGCGAGGACGCCGGACCCCTGCCACACGAGGGTCGCGCCGCATGCTCGGCGCGCTCGAAAACTTTCTGCCGTTGGCGCACAAGGACTGTAGGTGCCTGCCCTGGGCTACCAGATTGTATATTTTTTTTTCATAGGTATACCCTATGTGGTGTACTCGATTAGTGGCCATATCTGAAGTTGAGCTTAGTGCAGTTGAAAGGTTCCTGAAGAAAAAGGAGGTGAGGCGAACACGTTTGCAATCGCCCTGATATTTCCTGAGGTATTTTTTTACCATCTAGAACAAAAAAAAATGTCGTAACATGTTTGTGGCGCGCTTATTTGGGTGCTCACCTCAAACCCCCCCCCCCAAGAGGCCGAACATAGAGAGATAATTTCTAACATAGACAGGCATAGTCGGTCCAAAAAAAGTCGGTATTAGTGCTGCTATAGACTAATGCTAGACACTTATACCAATTGTGTAGTAAATGAATAAATAATATAATAGATAACTACACCAATTGTGCAATGCAAGCGTTGCACCTTCTCTGCCCTTCATCCTTGTCATGGGTTGCCCGAGTAGTTGTGTACAAGTAAGAAAGCGGCTAGAGTCACTGGGTTACGGACTAGCTTAAAAGAATGCGCATGCATCGCTCCAATGCTATTAGCTTTGCACAGGCCACTATCCCAAAACAAAGTACATTCCACTTCATTTACTTCAACAGCACCAAGAAGCAGGTTCGATACCGAGCACTGTCGGCCAGTCACTAGATAATATTAGCTATATTTACAGTTTATCGTAGTCCGAACCGGTCGGATTACAAATTATACGAATCGATCGTCGGATAACGAAGATCAATACGTATCCTTTGTTATCTGACCTCTCCGCTGCACTATAACTGTAGTTATTGTGTGCTGGCCTGAAACGATGGTAATACCAATGCCGATTTAGGTACAATCGGCTGGCATCGTCCATGTTCACTTTCCACCCTTTGCGAACTCTCTATTGAACTGATAGTAAGGGAAACCAACCAGTATTATCGTTAATTAACTGATAGTAAGGGAAACCAACCAGTATTATCGTTAATTATCTTCGGATTAAGATAGGAGGTTCGGAGGAAGAACTTGTACATAGGATGGAGGATACCGCATTATCCTGTTCTATGTGAAGCCACACCCTATGTTACGAGCATTGTAAATTCCGCTGTACAAACTATGCAATTAGAGATCTCCAGTTTACGCATTACTTTTCAGACTATTTGTCAAACTTCAATTGCTATCTTTCGGAATCACTCCCTTAAAGGTAAGTGTGTCACCTCCTCAAGGATCACGTTCGAGATCCCCACCTCACTCAAAGTATGCGAGCCGCTGAAAGCAAAGAGGCACATCGTGTCCCACGATAACGTCCAAAACCTCATAGGTTACGTTATTCTTTGATTGAGAATTTCTGGAATCTCGGCCAGAGGACAAGAGGCCTCATTCTGCAGCAAAAGCTTTCTGTGGGAGCGGCATCGTTTTCTTTTTCTAATATTTGAACTTGTAAGATTGGCCCGTAGTAAACCCCCCTCAGCAGAGATTTGCTGAAAAAAAAGTCAGTCTAACATCGTTCTCAGACGAACGGTCTCAGACAATATCCAGCGCGGTTCGATTGATCGCACGGTGTGCGACAAACGATCGTTCTTTGGCCTCTATTCTCTCTTACTTTGTATGTTTGGTGTTTGTATTGATGTTGTACCGAGTATACGCCGTGATGTTTATTTCACCACTTTATGTTAGCCTTCCTGCAAGCAGAGGAAAGTGTGGTCTTCGATAGTTGTTTTACGAGATTAACTATTCACAGGCTTCGAAAGCAGTGAAATCAGTTGACTGCAATAAAGGATAAAGGGCACTCAACGCCGACGCCAAAAGAAAATCATGTCGACTACTGGCCATGATAACGTTGGTACAGTAATACAATGCGTATACGCCTTATTCACTTTCACAATTAGTTGAATAGATGGGTTAGAGTAAAAATTCAGGAAGTGGAGAATTAGAAGAGCAGCAGTACTTCGTACTGAAATTTTCATTCAGAAACGAATGGGAAAACTGAACAAAAATCAAATGGAAGCCCTACAAAAAGGAAAAGTGTCTGAATACACTCCTGGGAGATTTGATGCGGACCTTGTAATTGCTGATAAGACTGTATGTTCGACTCTTCTCAAACATCTGAAATGTGATTGCAACATTGTAGTGGGAATTTTTGACAGGGACTAGAATTGGTTGAAGAATTTCTGTATGTACTGAACGATTTCGCATTGATTTTTATTGGAGATTCTTTCCTAATCCGCCGTTCGATTCAAAACTGTGGTGTTGCGTCGCATACGCCCGTTTTGTTTTGGAAAACAAGAGGGGAAAAGTCATGAGTGGTTGAGTTTTCCTCAATTATTCTCAATAAATTGTCTGAACATTTGCTTATATCGATTGACCCCTGGTTAATACATAGGTTGGAGAATAAGCTTGGATGGTTATTTCAACTTGTTTTTTATTCGCAATCATTTGGACTTCAGTTGATTGCCCATGGTACATTATCTTGCAGCTCTTGTTTTGTAATTTACTACTGCCACAAGCAATTTGGGAAGTTTCAAACTACGCCATCATTAAAGAAGGAAAGTGCTATCAAATTTATTTTGTATAATTGACACTGTAACTGGTAAATTGTGGTTTTTATTCCCTTAAAGTACCGCACAAACTTATTTTCCTTCACATCAATTATCCGACTTGGGTGTAGAATGATTTTTTCCATTTTATTGAGTTTGTCTAGTAGAGCTTTTTGAAAAAGCTACCCTTTCCTGCTCTCTGATTTGAAGAAGGGAAGGGGTGTATCTGAGATTGAAATGAAAAGGATCGCAAGGGAGAAGGGCATATTGATGGACACTCTGACGTTCTTGGAGTATCTATCGAATTCAACTTGCGATAATCACCCTATGGTCTACATTAATGTAGCCAAGTCACTTTGGCTCAGTAGGCATTTTCTGCTCTTTAACCCATTGACGACCGCGCCCATTTTTGCGTGTCTGGCGCGTAGGACCAACGCCCCTTTCAAGAGTGCGGCGCCCGCGGAGTTCCACACCTTTACGATAAGATAATTGAGACTAAAACAGATCTTCTTGCAGAAATAATTTGAAAACTACTTCCAGGAGATTACTAGTATCATCGGATCAAAAAAGGAGAGGATCTAAAAGCTTATGGTTTCCACAAAGGCCGAAGGAAGTTTGTAGAATGTGTTTCTAGTGTTATAAAGTTCAGAAAGTTTACAAGTTCGTACGGCTCTAAAGTGACGAATAAGGAAGTGCAGGATGTAATGAACGTGTTTCTATGTAGGAAACGTGACTTTTCTTCAGAATATTTCCATCCACTACACAAAAAATGTAAAGCATTCTTCCACGATTTCAAAATCTCATCCTTTTCATGATATTTGTCGCAATAAAGGAGAACACTTTCTTAAACCACAGTTGTTTTAGACCTCTTTAGGAAGTATTGTACACATTTCATATGGAAATACTACAAAATAGTTCGAAAATAGGGTCCAGTACTTGATAATAGGGGCGCGGCTCACCGGTGAGCCGCGCGGTCCCACGTGACCAAAAAAGCGCGGCTCACCGGTGAGCCACGCGATCGTCAATGGGTTAAACAAAGACAATCCAATCATCTTCAATCGATTGCGTCTGTTTTAGAAACCAGGCTTCGAATCTCTACAATGACAAAAGAAGTTTACAACTTAGCAGAGAATACTACCTTTTTAGGCACTCAAGCTGCGGAATGAATATGAAAAATCAGTCTTAGTGATTGTTGCTTTTTCACGACTGGGAATTTTTAGTTATTATTTCACTTGCATGAGCACAACTCAAAGGGATGTCAACGATTGGCAAAACACTAAAAATTTGGAGATGAAGCACGTTTTGCTACGAAAATTTGAATGGCACTGTCTTATATGTGTGTATATACACGCACAGACATTTTACTTTATACATACAGGTTTGCTCATACATGAAACTCCCTTTAGAACAATACCTAACTCTATGCGTTTTTGGAAATGATTAGGCCGTCATTCTACCGGATCTTCACCACTGAATTACACTGTAGTCCAGTCTATGCGGCAATGCTACGCTGACCACTAGCACTGTGGTCCTCCAACTGCATATAAGTCAGTACAATACGAGTCGTTCTCAATAATCGCCATAGTCAAGCACGCTGTATCGAGAAAAATCACAATCAGCCTCCGCTCATTGAGGAAATTTGTGATCGAATGTTTCGGACTGAAATTTCATAATGAAAAAAATTCCAGACCTTTGGTCTCCCCAACCTGTGATGCGCTGATGTCTGGCTAGAGGCCATGACCACCTCTTCAGGAATTCTGAAAACCGTGGTTGACGCCGATTTGCCATCAAGATCATGTATACTTGATAGCACGTCATGTATACTTGATGGCAATCCCGCGTCAACTTCATGCCATCCAAACTGATGCTAACATGGGATTTGCATGGAATTGACATCGGATTGGCATCGGATTGACATCATATCGTAAGCTCCGCCCCTACACGATGTTGACGTTGATTTCCATAGGATTGGCATGACCTAGCCTCACTCGTGTCTAAGTCGACCACCTCTACTTCCTCCCTGTATACTGAAACAGAAGCTCATCAGTTGGACTATCTTAGTAGCGTGAAGCTTGAATCATTTCAGGTGATTATTCGCACGGCATGTGTTACACTGTATTCTTCACAAGTACTAAAGCCATGTGAGAGATACTCCTGTGCAGAGTTGGGAGTGGTTGTTCATAAAGGGTTCCATAGGCATGTAAGAAATGTGACAAAAAAGAGTAGATAGTATCATTGCATTGAAAATTAGCTGTACATGTCGAAGTGTGATTAAGAATTTGCAAGCAAGGCTAGAATCGCGAAAAGACTCGAAGCTTTATTTGCTAATTTTCTGAGCCTTTCGCATGTGTGAAGCTTCTGCACATATCTCAAGTGGCTGCCCCAATTTCTAGCGTCCCGAAGGGGCGCTAGTTAATAATAACAACCAGAAGAAGGCCGAGTAAATGGATAGATCACATTATCATAGTGACTGTGCCTGCGTAGACTCCTGATAAGACAACTAAGTATTATAGGTGGCTCGTCAACCATTTGCAAGGTTCTACTCACAGGCGCATTCTGCATCGTGCGATAACATTACTGACGACTTCTGAAACCTGAAAGAATCCCCTCCATATAACATATAATGGTGAAGATGTTGCGGAAGAGTCTGTCTATCGCCGGCTACCCTCTACAAGCTCTACCCAACCACTGCGAAAGTGTCTGTCTGTAGCCGGGCGACTCATCGCTTGAGAAAGTCGAGGAAATGCCGATTTCTTCTGCTCTACATTAGAATTTTCGTGGATAAGCACGGAAAATCGCGGAAAAAAGCCTGACCAAGCTTGGGGAAGGTTGCACGCACCTACCGGAAAAGTTATTTCGCAATGCCTCAAGAGTGAAACCCAAGAGCAAAGAGGTTGCTCGCCTGCGGTTACTATGCCTGAACCGCAAGCCCGTTTGGACCCCGGGCAAACCGATTTCAAGAACTGAGGCTTAGCCAACTCAAACCTCCTTGGTTTCTTTACCGATCATTTTCTCGGAATCACCCTTTCACATACAGCATCACTGTCGTTGATTGTAAGCTAACAAAGCAAGCACAAGCCCTCTCAAGCAAAAGTATGGGAATCTTCTAGAGCTCATCTACTGATTACAGAACCTCATCAATATTTCGTTCGTGGAACATTTTGGCATGACTAAAAGATGCCTAAGATCGAGAAAAAATACTATATGTGAAAGGGTACAGAGGCAGAAGAACAACACTGAGGGCGTTTTGCGGCAAGAACCAGAGGGTTCCGTCCCACATCATAGGTCCTTGCAGATTTTGGCGTATTAGCACCCTTCTTCCACAATTTCCTCCCTCGGAATACTAGTGCAGCACAAAAGAGGTGTCGAAAAAGCATTCCGCACTGAACGTGGGATTTCCCAGTAAATCTGTACCGTTGTAGCGTGCTCACCTACTGGGCGTCTCCGGCGTAGAATCCGGCTCAAAATCGTACCTATGCAGATTTACGAGAAGAATATAAACATAAAGTCGCATTTGAAAAAGGTTTCATCCAAACCTGAAAAATTTGATGAAAAATTCAAACCCTGGATGTTCGGAGGAGCTGTGACTAGCGAATATAGGAATTCAGTCCACGATTTGAAAAACGTCCGCTACTTATCAGATAAAGCCGTGTTAGAAAAATGTCCAATGCCGCGCGCGAAGGGCCGCGGCGTGGGCCCAACCTTGCCGTGCACCTAATTTTTCGGGTTTTTCGTCGCAAATTGTGAGCTTTGTAGGGGAGCAGCGCCAAAACTTTACATATTTTGCATCATATGTGAGCGGTTTCCCTGAAATTTGGTCTCGAAAGTTGGAAAAAACATAGAATTCTAGAGTTTGCCCCTGTGGTTGTTTTTTAAAGCTGTATTAGTATTATATATGCGTAGTACTTTTTCTCCTCTATCCTACAATAGCTGAAGTTTGGCTGACCTCGTGAGGATTTGAAAAATTTCCTGCGCAACATCCAGGAAATCTCCCTTGTCCAAGGTGAAATAAATTGTGCCAGATTGTTTCAATCACGCATCACTTTATGATACACTCGCGTAGTGCTCCTTCTTCTAATTTTACCGTAGGTGAGCTCCCCCTCCCCCTTCACTTTTTCGAATGCTGAGAAATCCGGCTCCCCACCTCTTCCCCCCCCCCGCAAAGTAAACCCCCCATACACTTGGATCGATTAAAAGTGAAGGTGGGTTGAAAGCGATGCTCAGGGTATTCCACCTATGGATACTTGAAGCGGGGATCACAATTATCGTGTATTTTGCATGGTGGTATCCACATCATCTACTCGATAAATTTCTGTCAATTTTTACAGGCCGCTCTGAAAGTACACACACGGACGTTTTTTTAATCACGAATACGACGGAATTTTGCATGGTAACATCGATATTAGCGGCTTTCTATTAGGTTAGTGCAGAAATAATGCGCTTTTTTCGCTGCTTCATCTTCGGTGCAGAAAACTTCCGGTGTTTCTTATTATCGGTATGAGAAATTGCGCATGGTTTTGTAGTAAATTTCATGATCTTTTCAAATGTCTCATGCATTTTGGGCAAAGTTCATGTTTTTGGCGAATTTTTAGTTGTGGAACGAAAGGCGCCAAAGCAAGTTTTTTGCCAAACTCTTTTCAACGAGCTGATACTCGACGGCATCGCAGCAGGAATCGCTCGGAATATCACCATAGTTTTGCCAAAGGGAATGTGAGCGAATGCATTCCGCCGAGCTGCTCCCGAATTTTTCGGCTTGGTATGCCTTGCTTCGAAAGTGAGGAATGTCGCATAGGTCTTACTGGGGTTTGCGACCCCCAACTCATGGCAATAATTGAAGAGCACCCATCCAAAACAAAAAAAAAACATTTGGTTTTGCAGAACATTGCCGGTAATTGTTGTCCGACCGTCCCTCCCTTCAATAAAAATGGGAGGATGAAAAAGCTTGACGAGTTGATGTCGCGCATACTGAACGAGTACCACATTGATCATCGTTGAGAGGTCTGCTTCGCGCCTTTGTGGTGAAAGAAATGCGACCAAACAGCCGGTCGCTTAGTAGTTAAATAAGTATGAAGTATAGATCCTTTTCGACAAAATGAGGTGCCTTGCTCAACAGTTGGACGAGGAACATGCACCGAAACAATCCCAGAAACCGAAGAAACACCAAAATAAGGTCATGGCGACTTTGTTGTGACCTGCTGCAAAAATTGCTCACTGCAGCTCATTTATTCTTTCTCATCTGGTAAGTGGTTTCAAGACGTAAATGGAATAAATTAGAAACTTTATTGTGTGACCCCAGCATTGCTCAATAAAATGGATTCTTCACTCCTACACGGTACCGTCCAGGCAGACCCTGCACAACAGATTCTTCACAGGTTCGAGCAACTGAGCTCGGGACTCCTACATCATAATCAGCAAGCTTCTCGCTCACCGACTACCACTTCCCCGAGAACCTGGACGACTTCTTCCTGGAGAATTTTCTTGAAGACTAAAGTGATACCAAAACTGCCCTCCGGAAGTTCGTCGATTCTAGAAGGTCCTATCAGAATTGCGCGGTAGTCGGAAAACGTCTATCTTATTGCTAAAGATTTGCGGATTACAATAGTTTTTAGCCTTTTGAAAAAGATCGATTTTGAAAGGAGTTATGAGGTTCGGTATCAAAGGTATGAAAACGCGCATTATTTTTGCACCAACCTAATAGAAAGTTTCCAACACATCAATTTAGCATCATATTTATTTTCAGACTTCTTATGTTTCATGCATTGAAATCGACTATTTATTACAAAATGTTAATATTAGGTTGTCAGGAAATGATTGGGACTAATCACAAAAAATTCTTTTCTGCAATCGTACCACGTGGCCGTACGTGAATATTTGATACCATGCTCTTTCAGCATCTGCGCCATGTGTATTTAAGGACATGGCGCTGCACCATTTGTTATCTGACAACATTATCATAGCATTCGTCCCGATGCTCCTCAGCCATCCGACCGTGAGCCGTCGATTCCAACGTTTCTTTTTGGAGGATACGTCTCCTCAAAGCCGTTTTCCTAATCGGCGATTTCCTGAGCTGAGCAGCAGGGTGTGCCCCACAGAAGTTATTGGTAAGCAACATGATGGAAAGCAGCAGCATCTGCAATGGTTAGTTTGGAATTACGTCCGTCACTGGAGAAAAGAACCACCAACCTGTCGAGATTCATATTTTGCTCAACAGAATGCACCCTCAAATGACTTTTTTGACTCGTGAACAGAAAAGAGAGCAGACACAGGTGACGGTGCCACACAAACCACTCTTGTCTAACCTCGCGTTTTCCATCTAACATCTTGTCTGGTAGCTTGAGCACTCCTTGGCCGAGCAACACTCCGTCAACTCTCACGATTTTCGATCATTGACTGATGAGTTCTTCGACCTGTATTAACATGATATTAACATGATCACTGACCCGCAGTGCTGTAACTGTATTTGATAGGTGATCCCAGGTGAAAGGTGTATATGGTCATCACGACATGTCTTAAAGTTTTCTAATAGAAGAGAAAAGGTTTGAAGACTAAAAGAAATCTTGAGTGTCTTAGTCATTTTCCGACAGCCTAATAACATTAGTGACCAGTGTTTTTGAAAAGCACCATTCTGGGAATTACAAATCAAAGGGGGTAAAGTGGTTAGTAAATTTGAAAAAAAAATCTGCGAAGTAAGGTAGTGGTGCCACTGAAGAAAAGTAGCATCTGACAAATACCTTTCATCAAGGTGTAAAAAAACAGTGAAGAGGTATTGAAACACTAAGAATAAACGAAACTCGTTTAACACTGGTGAAAACAACAACACTTTGAAAATAAGATGCACGATATACCGCTAGTCCAATCAACTGCAAGCGACTGATCGATAGTTGCTCTTCGCACTGTTCACGGGTTTCTAACAGGGTACAAAGTGAATAACGTGTTACGTGACGTCATGACGTGACGTTTGCATGGCGTCAACCTCATGTGTGGGCGGAGTCAGGTCGTGCATGAAGTTAGCATCATACGCATGAAGTTAACATTGGCTTTCTGATGCCAGCTTATGCACTGCCTCCAACCGATGCAGATCTGATACACATCCCATGTCAACCACGGTTTTTTCCTGCGAGCATCGGTTTTTTTACACGAGCATGAATTTTTTGGTACGAGCATGGTTTTTTTTTTGCTGCGCAACACGGTTTTTTAAGTTCCTGAGTTATTGCACTCCCTATGTTCAAACCAATGCGTGGATTCTTCATGGGGTTTTTTCCGCGGGCAAAACTAAAACGAGCTCAAATTCAACAACGCTACAACGGAAAAAATTTTCTCATCTTATTTTCTAACGCTAGACGTGAATCCTTTGGTGGGTCTAGGTAGTTTTGCCCAACCCTGCAGTGTCTGAAGAACCTATCGTTAGGTTGTGTTAACTGCTAATTGCTTGTCCACAGCCGCTTCAATATCTTAGGAGTATAAGTGTTTTGTACAATTGTACTGTCTTTAGATAACATCAGATACTATGCATACTTGTTACACATTCACATCTGCTCCTTTTCCCATAGTACTCGGCCGGTCATACACGTTAACAATTGTTAAATGTATTACGTTGCGTATTGTGCTGTATGTATTGAGGTCTGAAGAAGGCGCTGAGCGCCGAAAACTCACTCAGAAGCTCTCATCGAACACTGATAAAGAAGATAAATCTACATGAGGCTTCACTGCAATACAATATTGAAACATATGTTAACTACTGTTCAACATCTTATACATCCATGGCTATGGTCATCATTTCATCAGATTCACCCCTATTTTACTTGGACCATAAGTCCTTTCCGTACCAGTCACTTTGCTTCAAGAATGGATAGCTAATCAATATAGCGATACCAGCCAGTCATATTTGGTTATGCGAGCCATGCGTCATCCGCAAAACAATTCAACCGTCCTTTCGCTTCACAAGGCTGCTTTCAAAGAATCCCGATTACGCTACAACTGATGTTTGCATGCGGTCCGTTGGAGAAATTTTTCTTAGGCAGGCGATTTTCTAGTTATTGTCAAATGTACGCATCTGACATAGCGAGGTCTTTGTAATCAAAAGGGTGGAATTTGTGTTCTTAGCTAAACCTTCCCTAGTAATCTCTGCACAGGATTTTGCACTGTCAGTGGTGCGTATCATCGTGAGGGAGAACGAGGCGGAGACTTCCTGCCCTTCACGATCAACTCGTTCTCGGTCGCATTCAAATTTTGTATAATGAGGTATAGCGGAATCGCGCGCGAAAGGAACGAGTCAACCGTTTTGGGCGGGGGGACGATTTGAATGAACCAATCGTAGAACCACACCAGGCCCCGTTTTCCCTCACGATGATACATACTTCACTGTCATACACTGTTTTGGTGGTGCAACACCTGAAATTGAAGAAATGTACCAGCGACGCGGTTACGCACACTTCTAAGGCTTCGCATGATCAGAACTCCACATTCAACACCATGGAGATGGAATAATTTTTTGATATTGCGTTGTAACAGAGTTAATTATAAATTGTGGTTCACTACATATATATATATATGTATATATATATATATATATATATATATA
>JBAJFG010000062.1:0-20249 GCA_037903475.1 Ancylostoma caninum
ATCTTAGAGAGAAATGAGAATCCGAACAAGCTCGTCGAAATAAGCTGGAATATTGTTTTTCCAAAGATAAATATGGATGTCTCGAAGAGTGCCAGTCTCCTTTGAAAAACTAAGAAAAATCCCTAAACTTGTGAAGAGATTGTCCAACTCACTGTTATTATATCGAAATGAGGAGTAGGTGAGACAATTGTCCTGGCGAAATTAATGTTTGGATTCCACTTCGGTAACCCTTCGACACCAGTCCATGTCTCATGCATTACCGAATCGACGTCCAAAGGCAGTTCGGTCTTTAAAAAAACTTTTGTAGTAAAAAATACACGAAAGAAATAAATAAACCAGATAGTTGGCTAATCTGTAGCCGCGGTAACTAAAATACAATATAATTGGAATAGTTAAACCTACCGAGACGGTAACCATTTTCCCTTTAGGCGTGTTTTTCGCATAGACAACATCGCCCTCATCGTTTTCTTCATCGACCTTCCATCCCTTTTTCTCAATAAAGGTGTTGTCGTTAAATAAAGTTTCCACTTCTCTGAACGCTGCTGCCGCAGTCTCCAACGCCGTCGCGTACTGCAACGAGAATGGAAAATTGATAAGGAGAACAATGAAATTTGCAGTGCAGAGCTGTTTCAAGAACACAACTCCAATAGCTCTCTACGAACTGGTAAGTAGGCGAACTCCACATTGGAAAGAACCAAAAAAACTAATCCTAACCCCTCCAAGAGCATGTGATTGTGGAACAAGGAAGATCGAAATGGCACAACACTAACAAATTGCACATTTTTGAGGGCAGGTTCGTCAAAATAGCTCAAAAGTTGGTTCGAGAGCTTCGAAAAATGACAGGATTTGGAATTCTTTCAAAAAGGGTGGATTAATACAGTTTGCAAGGTGATCTACCCTGAAAATCTGCACATATCTAGACGCTCAAAGGAAATTTTTTGGGGAAGATAGTTGGGGAAACACCACACAGAAGCAGAAAGCAGGGAAGTTTTTAGAAATTGGAGACGATGAATAAAAAAATAGGCAGTATTCACTGTCAATTATAATAGTGGTTGAAATGGACCATACACGATCAACCAATACTGCCACTGTTAATCTTCCACGGCCCTACCAGTGACAAAAAAATTCGAAAAATCCAGTTAAATTGATGAAAATCGTGATTTACACCAATGTTACTTAGGGAATGTGAACTCAATACATAAATAGAATTTAGGTAAAAAGTAATGAGCTCAAAACAGATGAGATTTGAATAGTTCTACTGCTTGCTAGAGGAAGGAAAAGACCTGGGTCAATGACTTGCGTACATACACTTGCGCTCTCAGTCACCCAAATCGATTATTTTCATGTGGATCCGCTTTGTTTCCAACATTTCCAGTATCTGCTTCACGTGAAAATCATTGTCGCTGACAAGTAGCGTTTTCGAACAACCTATGAAGAACCAGCAGGTTCATTCCATCAACTTTTTTTCCGAAACAAGACACGTTAACGAAAAACAACCCAACGTCTGTGAAATAGATGAAGGGGAATCCTTTGCACTTTCTTAATACCTTCTAAACCGCTTTACACGTTCAACAAAGAGTGTAATATTCTTAAACACTGCGATAACATCACCCCACCACTGAGTAACCAGAAAAAAAAAGAAAAATCTTGTCGAAGTTTCAAAGATCATGGAAACATAGATATTGCAGACGTACCTTCTCGTACTGTGGAGATAACGTATCAGTGATTCCATGGAGAGTGACAGAGGTCATCGCACAGCAACCTGCAACACATTCGCTGATAGAAAACTCTTATTTACGATAGATGGAAGGGAATCAACGTCAAGGTGGTTTAGAGAAGCGTGTGGCTGTAAATAGCAACGCTCTGATATGAATTTACTGCTCCAAACATAACAGCAAAGATCGTCGTCATGCCTGTGACACTTGTCGCTTTCACTACATACACACCTAATGCTTGAATATGTCAACAAAAGCTTTCCCATTGACCACCATGATAAGAAGTTATTAAAAAGAAAAAATCCATATAGTTCTCTTCCCGTATTCTCGCAGAAATTAATGAGAAGAAAAAAAGCGTCACGTGGTTCATTTTTTCAGAAGAAAAAACATCACAGATGAATGTAATCTGGCAGAGTAACTACTTAGTTTGCTAATTATCATTAACAAACATTCAAAGACGTCGCTCTTCCATCATTGTGATCATTAATTCTAACTTCAAATTGTATAATGATTCATTTCGTTAAGAAACGGAGTCAAAGAGGATTTGGAAAAGAAAATAAACTTATGAAAAGACCCGGTAACTTGCAGTTTGCAAAGCTGAACCAAAACCAGGATGTTTGTTGTTTAGTGTGAAAATTGCAATTTTGCGCACAGTTAATGAATTCCTGTCGTTTCCGAGCCAGATTGTAATATTACAAGAGTATGAAAAGAGTCTAGTGTTTGAATGTTCAGTGGAAACTAAATACTTTCGATGAAGCTCACAATTACGCACCTCGCTATAAGTTAGAAGAATAAGTAGGAGTATGTACGAGAAGGGAATGAGAACGCTGATGCCAGTGAAATACGTGGATGCGCAGACAGTCAGAGTATGACGCTGCATGCAGTGAAACGCGTGCGAATGAGAAGCCATTATCCGTAAGAGGGTCATCAAATTAACCATCGCGTACCGTACGCTTTGCAACCAGCCGGCGCCACCGTTTTCTGCTGATCTCGACCTAGCGCACTTGGCAATCGCTAATATGAACCTATCCTTCTTAGTTAAGGATCGTTTTCGTCGGATTTGCACTTATTGAACAGAAACGGTATGGTTGAGCGACAGCTTTGCCTCTGTTCGATACTTCATTTACTTTCATTTCATTATTCACACCACATATATTATCAATTACACTCCGGTATTTTACAAGTTTTTGATTAATTGCTGATGTTGTTTACCCAACTGCTTTTCCTTGAGAGTGGAAGATTACATTGAAAGTGAAGAGGAAAGCCACTACCTATGGTTGTGCACATCCCCTTTCACATTCTGCTCCTGACAACAATGCTTACAATGCTATTACCACTAAAGAAAGGACTCTTGCCAACTACTGCCAAAATCTCACATGAGACAGAACAGAAGCCTCCTTCTCTCGCTATTCCTATGAACAAAGATTAGCGCATTAAAAGTTATTGCTTTTGCATTGCTTTTGCTTATTTCCTCTATCAACAACCTCAGGATTACCATATAAGAAAATGTAAAAGTGTGTCGAGGTTACGTGGGAAATGAAATTTAACCGTATGATTTGTCTAGCACTTCAATTCCGAACCTAGTACAAATTTCATACGAAAAATCTTTTGATTCCATTGAATTTGTTATGTCGTAGCCTTCATCACCCTGAACTATGACTATAACCCCGAGTTGTGCTTCTAAGACATGACCACAGGGAAGTTTAGGAAGGGAGAGCAGAGAGGTAATCTCAGATGGGCATTGATTTGTTGCTTCTCTTTTTCTCATATTTTAATGAACAACTTAAAAAAAAACGATATGATGTATCGAACAGAGGCAAAGCTGTCGTTCAACCACACCGTTTCTGTTCAATAAGTGCAAATCCGACGAAAACGATCCTTAACCAAGGATAGGTTCATATTAGCGATTGCCAAATGCGCTAGGTCGAGATCAGCAGTAAACGGTGCCGCCGGCTGGTTGCAAAGCGTACGGTACGCGGTGGTTAATTTGATGACCCTCTTACGGATAATGGCTTCTGTGCGAATGGGGCTCCACCACTGGAATTTGCTGTATGTACGTAAAAGGAGTGAGAACGGAGGGCTATTTTAGTCAGTTCTCGTTGTGTTCCCTCCTGTTCACACACCTCCAACATAACAAAAACAAACATCACTCTAGTTGGATCTAAATCGACTCTCAGATCACTATTTATAGCGTAAACTACCACTTGCCGCTCATCAGTGGCGTCATCACCAGCAGAAAAAAACCTCTCCGCAACGTTAGTGGTGTGCCCCTTTCCAGAAGAAAAAAACTACATACATATTGCAGCAAATATCTTAGTTTTAAAGAACAATAAACAGCATATTTCGCTCACAGGGTGCGTCAAAACAATGTTATAGCCTGTTACAAACGCAACAATAGTTGAGTAAGCACGCGACGACCTGCTTTCCTCTCATTTTCCTCCAAATAATGCACATTTTCCTCCGTGCTTTAGCCCTCTGCTGTCTTCCCAACTACGTCCATGGTGAAACGTACTACGGTTGCGTGTTGATGCATAAGTTTGCAACAGATGCACTAAACTGCAAGCACTCTAGTTGTGCCTTGTTGCTTAGTCAAGCATCGCATGCTCCAAACGCTACCACTTTCTAAATTTCTAATTATCATCCGATGAAATACATAGTATTACGAACGCAAAGTTTGGAGTGCTTCAGAAAATGAATTATGACAACAGGCGGTCCAAAGGGGAGGATATGTGTGGTCGGAATGGTCGGAAAAACATTCTCACGAGCCGTTTCGCAACACATTGAGACTCAGAGTGTCAAAATACTACTGCCAGGTTGTTGACGACTCTTGTCACAGTGGTCAGCCAGTCTAGCGATCATAGATGAGTCATTTTTCCTAGACGTCATTTGTAGACAACATTTCGAAACGGCCGCAGCAATAGTTTTTTCCTCATGACGAATGTGAGAAATGAATCAATACGGCCGGACCCACGGGGGAGTTTGGCTACGTATCTCCAGCTGATCGCTCCTCACACCTCTGTCATGCAAACAGTGGTTATCGATTGATAGGTGTACGAAAGAAAGGCGGAAGGGGAATGGACGGGTTGTACGCGATGTGCTGTGAAATCGATGTCATTCACTGCACTTTGCTTTAAATTGAACGTGCTTAGAAAAGTGTGGCCATAGTACGTGACAAGATGTAAGGTCTAGTCGAATTCATTGATGATATCGGAAACGTTCAAAGCAACGTTTGAACAGTTGGCTTTTACGCTTTATGAGTGGTGAAACTCCGCTGCTAGTCCAGAAATGTTCGCCGTAGTACGAATCGAACACGTTGAATAGATTATGGATACAAATCGTATGGAGCGGTGAATATTTGCAAACGCACATAAATCACCTTCACTATCGCAAACGGCTAGAATTTAACCTTTCCCTCACTGAATCACGAGGAATGTTTTGTTTTCAAATAGCTGATAGAGTGTAGTATTCATCATTACAGCAACTGACCAATTGTCATGCTGAAGCACTTGAGCATCTCTTATCTAAAGGTCATAGACTACTCCTAAGTGAAGCACAAAGAGAAGCTAGGAATTCATGAGATCAATTTTCCAGTGCAGTGAGAAATCTATGGGGACAATGATTCCATATGGCCACATAGAGAGAAACAATCAAAAGTTCGTTGAAGGCAATATTCCTAGATTCATGCGATATTCTTTGTGGAATCATTCCCGTTAACAATGGTAGAAACGAGAAAAACATCAGGAACATTTCTTTTTACGGGACTTCTTGGCGAGAGTAGGCGGATCTTACTAAACCAAAATACTACACATTGGGGCCAGTAATCCTACTTTTGTGTACAAGATTGGAAATTCACTTATTCAAGCAGTGACTGAAGTCAAAGATCTTGGCTTCTTGGTAACATACAGTCTTTGCTTTGATACGCACGATCACTGCTGCAAAAGCTACCAGGACAATGTACAACTTGTTCAGAGCCCTTTCTACACGCAGAACTGATGTCTTACTGCAGGCTTACAAATCTTATGTTCGTCCTATTTTGGAATACGGTACTGCAGTTTTCAGTCCATACAAGCGGGCAATTGTAGCCAGACTAGAGAGGGTTCAAAATGATTTTACCAGGAAATTGATGACCCGAACGCCAGGCTTTTTATATGATGGCATTCCTTGCTATCAAGAAAGGAATACCAACTTTAGTCTACACACCTTGGCACATAGGCGTCGGAAGTTTGACCTAATTTTATTCCACAACATCATCAACGGACTTTGGAAACTTAGACCTGAGGAGTTTTGTTCGTCAAGAACGTCTCGTACTAGGGGTAACTCCTTTAAATACTTTGTGATGCGAGCCAAACTTAACTGCAGGTATCACTCCTTCACAAGCCGTGCAGGTAGGGAATATTTCAGGCTACATAATAGGAAGTCACTACCAAGCAAATTTAGGTCGTTCTCTAATATCGTGGATACTCACCTGGTTGCTTAGATGGTGCTCAGTCCAGACTTATCTCGTTCTCCTTGCTTTAATGTTTGTTTGTTTTATCTGTTCATTTTCTCACGTTTTATGATGTCATTTGTCGTTATATTGGGGTCAGTGCCCTGCACATGAGTGTTATACCTCATGTAATAAATAAATAAATATATATATATCTCAGTCTGGACGAGATAACCGATACCTTATCACCATAGAACTGCATCTGCTGCAAGTTTTTTTTTTAAAATACGGTGGAACGCTTCGCCCTCACATTCTCACTATGGGTTGCCTATAGAAATTGCAGTTATTTTTACGCTTCCACAAAAAGTTTGTTGACTTATTAGGTGTTAACATAAGTCCTTGCGCTTTTTTCAGTCGCGATCTTTTTCAACCCATTTTCATTTCTTCTATATCATCTGAAAGCGCTTTTCTTGCTCTACAACCCTATCATCACGATTTTTCATAGAATATCGAATCACTCACTTTCTAGGATTAAGAAAGAGAACGCCAACTTAGGGAAGAGCACCATTTTCTCCTTGTATTTAACAGGCACCAGAAAGCACCGGATACTATCTAAACGTGTAAGTTCTGTAGAGTATAAACGCGGAAGTGCATCAGCAGTGCGACAGCTGCACGGCCAGTTGCCGATGCTGGCAAGGGTGGGGTCCGACGTTATCATGGGAAGAGAAGACTATACCGTTTCGACTCAATCCTTTCAGCAGGATTACCTCAGTTATTTGGTACCTTTGAGAAGTATAACGTCCATTTAGACCATACGATTCCTCTGGAGCAATTCCCAGCTATTCGTGAAAGGAATCTGTTCGGTCGAGGCGTTAGGTTTCATTGAGACTAAATATATCTTCTTTGAGCTCGGAAAATCACTGATGACCAGTCAGTTCGAGCAAAACGTCCCTTCCATATTTAGTAGAGGTCGCTTGCCTGGTTTTGTGGCCTTTCTTGCTTTAACTGAATGACAGGATAGGTAGCTGTCGGTCGCGCTGTTTTTCATTAATCCACTTCGCAGGCTTAAAACTCAAGTATACTGTCGCATTGGAAAAACCTCTTCACAAAATTCTGATAGAGCAAGATGAGCGCTTTCGAATCGTATATGACCTGTGCATAAAAGAGCACAAATAGATATAGATGAGTGCACCGAAAGAAAAAGTGTAAGGATTTATGTTAACACCTAATA
This sequence comes from Ancylostoma caninum, assembly GCA_037903475.1. Taxonomy (NCBI): domain Eukaryota; kingdom Metazoa; phylum Nematoda; class Chromadorea; order Rhabditida; family Ancylostomatidae; genus Ancylostoma; species Ancylostoma caninum. The sequence goes on from JBAJFG010000062.1 coordinate 7,373, forward strand.
CTTTGAAGCGTTTAGAGTACGCTGTTGGTACCAGCGTGTCATGTAGACAAAGAATATGGCAATGTCTAGAAAAAAAGCACAAATCCGTTATTGAAGGATTTTGAATAGATGGATCGAAAAGCGGTAAAGTTAATCTGGTTAGCCTTCGAGAACAACTCTAGCCTCACAAAGGTTCCTGGGTCCACTGATGCATCGCAACAAAATCGTTCCATATTGTGCGGCGAGGCCACTTTTGTAAGGTTGCGGTACGCTTAGCGTGAAAAAGGGTAAAACTTGACCAAATTTTGACTGGAAAATGAGTGTGCTGCGAACTAATGTTGATACTCGAGAACAGCATGTCAAATTGCCCTCTGAACTTTCTGTGAGGAATCGTTTCAACCGTATATTTACTGTGACTGCACAGTTGCTGTACAAAATATACTAACTTTCGTGACCAGCTCATCAGATAACCTCTGTTGGGAAAGTTTGGAAGGAAACCCACGATCTGAGGCTATTGGGGCAGAACTGGTTGAACGATACCTAGGAAATGTCTTCCCATCCACTTGGGTATTGAAGTCAGAAGTGTGACTGTGCTGTCTACTACGAACAGCAGGACACAACGACGTGTCAGTTGACAAGGTGTAGAGCAGAGAGAAAAGAACCTTACACTATAATAAGAATTTATTTACGTAGTTCGTTTCGCCAGGTATGGGAGTTAGAGAGAAATTTCAGGGGAAGATGCATAAAAACATGTGCTACACAGGAGAGAGCAAGGTAGGGGTAGAGAGCTTGCCGTTTGGCGTAAAAATTGTATTTTATGCACAAAAACTCAGCTGCCTCTTCTGGAACGAACTGTATTAAAATCGAATGGATTCTGTATGAAGAGAGGAGAATTGCACCAAGAATTACGAACACCCGTCCAGTTCTATATAGCGATTTCGTGAACCGGAAGGTAAGAGGAACAATTTGGGACCTGTTCCTGGCGCAAAAACATTGGTGCTTCTACCAAATCGATACGAGGGTTTGCGTGAGAGGTGTTCCTGTCTGGCAGGCAGATAAACAATTCACTAATACACTAATATGATGCATGGCATGTGTAATATCCAATTCCGCTCATATTTTCTAGAAGTATTAGTGCTAAATACTTGAAGATGCTCGAGACTCTCACCTGCGTGAAAATGCAGAAGGCTGACAATCAAAGGAGCACTTAGCCATAGATTCCACTCCGCCATTAAAGTAGATGTGTACAGCTGACAGCTGCTGCGTACTCTTGAGTATACCTCGGGGAATGTTGAAAATCGGAAGAGAACGGCTGATTGCACGGATGGCTTCCGTTGGGAACTCGATTAGAAGGATGGGTGGTCCGACGTTAAGCAGCGAACTCGATGAGCACGACTGCAGTGGCAGGTCACGTTCGGGATGGACGAGATCAGTCACTGTTGTGGCCGTTCGTGACATGTGCTCGATTGATTGCACTATGGATTAATGAGAATCCTGGATAAACAGCTGTAGCGAAAATCACCTGCATATGGCAGGAGTGAGAAACAGAGAGGCATCATCCGAAAAAAAATTCCAGTGCTTAAGGTTCTGTCGCATCCTGGTGTGTTGAGAAATGCAGAACTCAGGTTCAAAACAGAAATTGACGAAATACACAGGATGTCCAAGATATAGAGGTTTTAATCTCTGGACGCTCCAAGTGACGGGCGAGTATTCCAGTCAGGCCGAGAGCAGTATGTAAGCTGACGTGTCGTTGTCAGCTGTTCGCATATCAACCATTTCTGGTCACCTTTAAAAACATCGCTGCATATAAATATTCTACAGTTATAATGAATTTTTATGGTCTGTTCAGTTTTCGTTTCGTGCATGAACCTTATACGAAAACTAAACATAAAAGTAGGTTTCCTCCTGCACTCATCAGTAAGGTGAAGGAAACCTACTAAGTTGTGTTTGTTAAGTAACATTTAATATGTGCACATATTTTTGAAATAGACCTACCAAAAGCTTAGTTTTAAAACTTACATCTGGCTTGATTGATATAAACATCCAACCACATATAAGCAATGTGAATAAAAAAATTGAGTAGTACCAAGCGGAATATAATCAACAAGAAGATGTTGATTATATGGCACTGGGTTTATTGGATTATATATATATTTATTACATGAATGAATCATGTGACAATATCACCTCATAAACAACATAAAAAACCTCTGAAAGGAAAAATTGAATCCGATCAAGGCGAAATGGAAAAAAAACAACACCAGTTAGCGCAAAAAAAATTCAAAAAAAAAGAAGAATGTACCAGATACAATAAAACGGGATGTCGCCGTTGCTTTTGGTACTCTCAAGAAGGCAGGTGACTAAGCAGCTTTTTGAATGAATGAACACTAACAGGTAACGCACGTTTCCTGCCAAGTTTTGCATATTCCGATCCCGCTCTATTGAAGAAAAAGTTAAATCTAACAGAATGCCTAGCCCTGGGGATGACTGGTTTCAATGCTTGACCTCTAGTATTTGATGACCGCATCGAGCAGAATACACTCGAAGGAAGACTGCTTGTTCCAGTAATTATTTTATGAAACATGATCAAATCAAATCTTTTCCTCCTTAAAGCCAGAGTGTCCAATGAAAAATTTAAGTTTCGTTCCAGAGAATTGGGAATCTCTGAATAGACAAAACCGAGCTGTCTAATCATCAACTTCCTCGTGAAACAGTTTTGAACTTTTTCAATTTTTTCAATAAGTTTCTTCTTATGAGGACTGAAAACTACAGTGCCATACTCTAAAATTGGCCTCACATAAGTCTTGTAAGCTTGAAGAAGCACCTGGACGTTGTTGGTTGTCAGTGATCTAAATAATTTATGCAACATTGCATACGCCTTTCCTACAACTATGTCGCAGTGAGTTTCAAAGTCAAGCTTATTGGTTACATGAAATCCAAGATCCCGCATATGATTTACAACTTCAATAGCGACCCCATTCAGATGGTAAACGAACTCGGGAGAATTGGCACCAATTCTTAATACCTTACTCTTGTGATCAGAGAGTGGAAGTTCCCAGATCTTGGACCATTCCGCTACCGCATCAATGCCCCGCTGTAATGTAAAACAATCACTCGCGTCTGAGAGCTGTTTGTATATTTTAATATCATCGGCAAACGCGCAACAGTTGAGTCCCAGATTGGAGATTAAAGTGGGCATTTCAAAGGTGTAGACGATAAACAGTATCGGGGAAAGAACACCCCCTTGAGGCACTCCACACTGAGCTGCCCTGGGATGAGAAAGGATGTCATTTACTCTTACGCAGAACTTTCGAGCTATTATGCGGGGATGCACCCCAATCAACCCCAATTTGTAGATCAACTTTGTATGAGGCACCCTATCGAAAGCTTTACAGAAGTCTAGATAGACAATGTCCACACTCTTACTCGATTCTAGAGATGTAGTCCAGTCGTTCAACTCCTGGAGTACCGCCGTAACGGTGGATTTGCCTTTCTGAAATCCGTGTTGGTACTGAGAAATGATGTCATGCTTCTCCAAATGGTCTAGTAATCTTTTCTTTATTATCTTTTCAAATAATCTTGCAAAAATTGAAGTTATGCTTACTGGTCTGTAATTAAAAAGGGACGTATGAGGTGCTTTCTTCGGAATTGGAGTGACGTAGGAAATTTTCCACCTGGTAGGAATTTCAGCACGCATAAAGCTCAGATTAAATATATAAGCTAGAGGACCAGCAATTACTGGAGCTACCTCCTTTATGAACCCTAAAGGAATTCCATCCGGGGTAACTGATCTGGACCTAGGCCATTTGGAAAGAAGTGTGTAAATTTCAGTTGCATGGAACCAGATTGAATCAGCCATCACTGGAAAGTTACTAAGGCAACTACTCCTAGTTGATCCCCCACTAGTGCCCATGGTCGTTGTCTCAGAAAAATGTTCCTGAAACACCCTTGCAAAGGCTTCTGCCTTGTCCTTATCAGATGTGAGCACCTGCCCACACTCATCAACTAGCGTACCCAGCCCAGAATTACCCTTGAGCCGCGAATTCATGAAGCTATAGAATGTACTTTTACTTCTAGATTCCACGACTTTCTTCTCTATAGATCTATTAAATTTCCAAAGCTTTTGCTCAAATTTCTTATTTATCCTTTTGTAGGAGTCCCGATCATGCGAATTTCTACTAATAGAAGCTTTTTCCCAAGCGTTACTCCTTTTAATGTCACGTTTGAGAAGGTAGTCAGGAAGATTGGGTCTATTAGTGCCGACCCTGACCAGAGGTACATGTAAGCTTATACAGTGCCCCAATATAGCGAACAGCATTTCATACTTTTCATCTACCGTATTCACAGTATTCAGAGAACCATACCAATCTATTTGCGAAAGATAGTTTGTGATTGCCTTGTAATCAGCAGCCTTAAAGTTGAATTTGTTGACAAAATGCTCTCCTTCACAGGGCAATCGTAATAGAAAGGAAACGCATGAGTGGTCGCTCGTTCCTATAGGAGACCGCACCTTTAGTCCATATATTAGTTCAGGATTGTTGCACAATACCAAGTCCAGGATATTGTCCCCTAAAGTAGGCTTATCAACGAATTGGGAGAGTGCGTGGGTTGTACATAGTTCAAGGAACTGTTTAGAAGCGCTCAGATTGTTCTTCACACTCGGAGTAGGCAGCCATTGAATGTTAGGAAAATTAAAATCGCCAACTACAATACATTGTTTATCACAAGAAATAATATCGCTTACAGCTTTGCACAGCTGCCCTGTCATCACACTGGCACAAGTAGGCGCCCGATACACGAGGACAAGCCTTACGGACGTTTTTGGAAAAGAGCAGTCGCAGCATAAGATCTCATACGCATCCCGTACGGACTCCTTGAATACCAATCGTGGAAGAAGTTTTTGTTTGATAAGCAACGCAACCCCGCCTCCTTTTTTGCGGAGACGATCGCAGCGAAAGGTACTGTATTGTGTCAGATTGGGGCCCAAAAGTGAATTGAGATCGAAGCTCTGTTTTAGCCAAGTTTCGGAAAGGGCTAGAATCCCAGGATTATGCCGTTTCAATAAAAAACCTAAAGAGTTTGCATTCTTGGCGACTGAGCGTACGTTGGCAACAAAAAATGAAACGAAGTCACCCGCATCCCGGAGAGTTCTCAAGAGTTTGGCGCATCATTATTTGAAGCAAGAGAAGAGTTCTGGCTACTGACAATCTCTAAATCCGGAGGTACGGCACTCGAATGGGAAGCAACAGCACAAGAAGGTGTAATGCGACGCGCTTCACGCTCAGCTCTGAGCTTATCCCTTTCCGATTTGGGAAGGGACGCTCTGAGAAAAATCCCATGAACTTTAAAAAACTTAAGGCGTGGAGCGCGCCTTAACATCATTTTCACAAATACAGACGCAGGCAGCACTAATTTCACTAAACGAGCACGATTAATCCAGCTCGACCAAGACGGTACACTGCTACAATGGAGCAATCAATACCTAGGAAATCCATTACCTCTCTTATACAATTATAGTCTTGATACACCCTCAGAGAAGCCTGCTCTGCATTACTCTCAGGAAGACCCGCCACAATAATCGAGCGGCTACGCTCTACCTCATCATAAGATCTAATCCCCCCTACGGACCCAAGCGGACTAGGACTGCTGGCTGTCTGAGAAGCAGAAGTAGTTTGAGAAGTTGGAATTGGGCTGTTCTGACGCAATGGAGCAGATTTCAAAGAAGCAAATTCTGACTTAAGTAACATCACCTCATTATGCAAGTCTCGATAGTTGTCTAGCATGGCAGAAAGCCTCTTTCGGTCCTCCATCAATAGGGAGATCACAGACCTCACATGGGCGGGCAGCGAGTTGTCATCCACTAGCAATGACGCCCGCTGATCTAAATCCATATGCTGCGGAGACGTACTGATGACATCCGTACACGGCCTCTTCTTAGGGTTCCTCCTATCCTGAATAGTCGAGGGAGCAACGGGAGTGGACATTATGAGAGAGATAAGTGTTGACCCAGTCGATTATGACCAACTCAATAGGCAGATCGATTGGGTCCCTTGCAATCGCGAACAATGAAACTACCTTCCAAGGTGGCAAATCCAGAGAATTTCGCACCTTGCCACGATAGTGCTCTTACAGGCGTCCCAAGGCAGCTGAACGGCAACAGTAGGATGTGCCAGACGGAATAAATAGTATCGCAGACGAGTAGGTACAAGTTTAGACAAGCGCCGTAGGCAGAGGAATCGGGCGCGCCGCCGCACGGCACAAGGCTCGGGCAGCGAAATGAATTAGAATTATTTATTTGTAAACTATGATTAAATGAATGTATTGAATGGGAGGAATAGGTGGATGTATTTATTGATTACAGATTCAATTTATTATGGTACATGAAGTGCTGAATCAGCTTCCTTCCAGCAATGGTTAGCTACTCATATTGTAACTTGAGCTCTAGAAGTATGTATGTCGGATTTATGTAAAATATTAGTCTTTTTGAACAAACAACTCATATATGAACTTTCAATTACAGAACGATTTAGTCCATTGCTAACAATATGTCTTTTTGTTCGATTCAGTCTGTTTATAAAGTCTTTTCTGGTAGAACAAGTGCGGGCGATACGCAAAACTTCAGCATAAATGGTAGCCTTTTTGATTCCGATTGAAATATTCGTGGAAGAGTGTGGGAATCGTTCAATAGTAAAGCCGAAAGAATCAGTCTTATTATACATTTTTGTTATTATAATGTTGTTATGTATATTAATCTCCAAATCCAAATAGTTACACTTGTAACTGGACTCGTGTATAGTTTCCAACGATAGTATTTTATGATAGACTTCATCTAAAATTGTTAAAATTGTACTGTCCAAAGTATTATGTATTATCAGTAGATCGTCCATATACCTGTAAGGATAGAAATATATGTTTGCATTTAAATAATTTTTGGCGTAAATGTATTCATAGTATGATAGAGAAAGATCTGCCAAGAGGGGGCTGAAATTGCCACCTTGCGGTACGCCTACGATTTGTTTGAATACCAGTGGACCAAATGAACAAAAACTATTATTGAGAAGGTAGTCTACCAAAAACCATACATATAAACACGTATGGTACTTTGTTTCACCTTCACAGTTTTATTTAATACCAGCTGTTTACACATTAAACAGCTTATCCTGGAAGTGGGAATCCACGTTAACGCTGCCTTCAAGACGACTTTGTATTAAATGCGAATTTCTGCGTACGTCTTAGCTCTGGGCTACTTCTCGAATGAGGCTCGGACTATGTTTCCCTATAGGATCCGTAAGCATTTGCCGCAAATTGACCTTCATTCCATTTGGTAGTTTTTGCGCCATTTCTATCGATATGATGTAGACAGTTTTCTGCATTCAAACTAAGCAGTAACACTACAGTTCTCCTTTGCTATCCTTCATCATGTATATCTATAGTGGGTCTCGATAGAAGTGCGTTTTCTGTGGACTCGGGAAGCACGTGGTGCGATCTTGCGGTGCAACCACCGCCGTAGACACGAATCAGGAATTTCCTGATAGTTTTTCCTCCTTTTGATATTATCTATCAAGAAGGCTAGCTAATAATCAACAAAACACTATGGTTTGCCATCATGTCGACAATTACAGCGCTAGTGGCGCAGTCGCGTGGCGTGCTTCCGTAGTCCGCGAAAAATGCATTTCCGTCGACGCTCATTGTATTTTCATGTTTTGTGAAACCTTCTTCAGCACGGGTAACAGACGATATTCATCACAATAACAACGTAACTATGTCCTCGGAGGTAGTGTTCGGGAATATAGTTACAGAACGTCGCTAAGTTATGAGAACTTTGAGATCTAAGAAGATCTTTCGAGAAAACCTCTTTTTCCCGAGTGCTCTCTCATCATATCGAGTATTGAAGAATTTATTCCAGATATACAGACAAACGGGGACTATCAAGATTAATAGTAGGTGAGGAGAGCGAAGTGCTACTGCTATTGCTTTTTCCTTTCCGCCATAGCATCCAGCGAACTCTTGGATAGGCCAGTCACAGCACTTGTGTCCCATTCACGATTGTCTTCGGGCTCCTCTCCAGTAGTTGCAACTCGCCATAGCATTCGAGCAATGAACTAAATGAGCAAGGAATCACGTAACTCAGCGCTACATCTCTAAACGAATTCCAAGAAAACCAGGATGTGGAAGAAAGTGTCGGAGAAGACTAGTTCATCATCAATGGAAGAAGAACGACCAGTTTTATCGTCATAGATTGGATGATGTACAATATTAAGAAAATCAAGGCATTCGCAGATTAAAACAGGACACTGTCTTTGCTATTTCTCAAGCTTTGTCATTTATGGTACCACAAACTGATGGAAAGTGAGGCTGAAGCAGTAATATGGCTAATATCAATGTGTTTTACGAGAATTCCGTCGAATTTCAGTTATCCTGACGCCGAAAACAACTCGGGGACCAGTTCTCGCACAGCAAAAACCTCTATTAGTAATGTTTTTAGAGCATACAAATTTATGACACTGTTCAATTTTGTTTCTTCCAAATCCTGATTTTTTCCTGGAAACTGGTCAGTCTGAAAATTTCGAGTGGAATCCGAGAGGTTTTCTGTAGAGTTCTACTCGAAATTTCCGGACTGTAGGCCCTCTAGTAATTTCCAGTAGAAATCGACTAAACTCTAGACGTTTTCTGGTTTCTAGACTTCTGGAGTAGAATTCTCTAGAAAAGTATCGATTTCTACTCAAAAAGTCTATTCTCTCGATTTCTACTCGAACTTTTTTACCTGGTGTGCAAGTACACGAGGTGTACCAGAAGAATCAACGAATGATCCACCCTCGAAAATAAGAAGAACTCACGTTAAACCAGTAGATGTTCATGGCATAAATCAAAATTAGCATCGCTCCCAGTACAGGGAAGAATGGCGCATCCTGCGGACCCAGGTAAACAGCTCCATATATCGTGGCGTACAGTAATTTGCAAGGATACCAGTACAATCGACACAGTACCCTGGAGAATTCGGTACATTAGCTGGTTTCACAAATGGAGGCTCAGAGTCACTTGCCAATTAGCTGCAAACAGTACGAATACGGTGCTTCCAGCGATGTCGATGAGCTTGTAGTAATCGCCATTCTTCCGTCTTCTCAGATACATTCCTATTTTAGCCACTTCCAGCATAGCGTCTGAACTGTCCTGCAGGAACAGCAGCAGTGCTCCGCAGAGTGTGAAGCTGAAACGAGGAGCTGCTGTCATTTCTATGGAATCTGTAAATGTGGTAACTACCTACTTATCAACATAGCTGAGCAGTAGCATGGAAAGAGCAACGAAATGATGAGCGAACATGAGCCAGGAGTCTTTCCTCCAGATGTCCAGGTACAGCGTGGCGTAGATCGAGTGAATATAGAACGCAGCCTGACTGGCATAGATGAAAAGAACTGCTCGGTGAATTGGTGGTGGCACTCCTTCTGACCATTCTAGAAAAAAATTGAAATTCGTCGGTAAAAAAATGAAGCAAAAGTTTTAAATAGAAGAGCATTGACTTCTTCCTGTTTCTTGCTATATAGTGAAATAGAGAAAAGGTAATCTATTGAAATAGCATGGATTTTGGTGCTGCTTTCGATATCAAAATCAGACGAACATTGTCTACAAAACGACTTATTCTACGGCGCAATGATTTTGTCCCCCTAGAAGTACTTCTAAATCACCACTTCATGGAACATATACGTATACAGTGGTTCCGTTGAACACAAGTGGAGACAATAGCTGTTACACCGGAAATTGTGAAAATCAGAGTTCTTCTCGGTAGAAGAGAAAGGATAAAAAGGGAGCGGAGGGTATGGGGAACTGGGAAGGCGTTCCAACAGGAACGGGCGTGGCTGGGTAAAAATTGAATGAATTGCCAGACCTAACTGAATTTGTTTGCATATATGTAATTAGCTAGAGATCACTATTCAGGAATTATTATGGTAACTGTGGATCAAAAATAAGCTGGTGTAGAAAATTGGCTTGTTTGTGAGAGAATCTCCTGAAATTCCAAATCCGTCTTCGGTGCAGGTATCGGATGGAGCCCATGGAGGCACATCTTCTAACGTAACAGGTGGAGAAGATGTCCACATCTTAGGGCTCTATAGCGCGCTAGATATCACCGAATACAAAATAATACAAAATATTCGACTCTGAATAGGTCAAAATTCGAATGCTCCAACAGAACAGCTCTGATAACAGTGCAGGACGAACGCAGACCAAACGGCGTAATAGTTCTTGTAGAAACCCTAGCAGCAACGGTTGCCCAGTTACTGCCATCCTCCCCTCGATGGCTGCTCAGTCTGTCGGTACTTTAGCAGCAATTGCTGAGGGACGGCAGCAATCAAGGGGAGGATGGCAGCAACTGGCAACTGTTGCTGATAGGGTTTCTACCCGAGCCATTACGCCGTTCGGGCTGCATTTGTGTTGCACAGTTATCAGAGAGAGCAGCTTTGAAATAAAAAGTAAATGAGTAGGAAACTAAGATGAAATATTCGGATGTTCGAATAGGTTTCCAGATTATTAATTTAAAGGCAGCACTCACGGAGATTTTTGGGTTGAAAATTTCGCGGTACATCGGGGTTTTTAGGAACGATGAACTCATTAACAACGATGAAGTATCGTGAAACACGCGAAAAACACAGAAAATCATGGCGGTATTTCGTGTGTGTCCACAGCGCGGACGAGTGTTCCATGATGGGTCCCGCCACGGAACCCTGCAAATGGTACGAATTTCATAAACAAGCCTCCGCTGAACCACATGCGCACACCCTCTCAACGGCGTTAGTTGGCGCGACGGAACCCTAATGTCCAGAGCGGCAGATGTGTCCACGGCAGCATCCTCGCAGGTAGGCGGCCATTCAAGGTGTTCAACTTACTGTTGCGATTGTCCAGCGGCCGGCTACATGGTAAGCGACTCACTTCAGAAGTGAAAATTTCCGTGAGTGCTGCTGAGTTGTCTGTTTTTTTTCCATCCTCACTGTGATAAAAAGTAGTTGAATGTTAACAGATTCTGAACTAACTTTGGGTGAAAGTCTACCAGAAGAGTCCTAAAATTAATAGTGAAACCAACTAGGGTTAAGTAAAGGAGATCCCACGAAAATCCACTCGCACGCGCTGCACACTTGCGTGTTAGCTGGTGTGCAGCGCGTGCGAGTGGGTTTTTGTATAAAAATTATCCACGATTCTTTGGAAAGAGGATGGTCTTTTTTCGTTTCCATTTTAAACGACTCGATTTCGGTTTTTATAACAAAAAACCAGTTTTTATTTCAAGACAATAAATCATCATGTGTAGGGATCATATCATAAGAGCGTACCACTCCACATCGACAATGGATCGCTGAATGAGTTGATGTCTATGAAGCAGGTGTGAACGAAGAACGAAAAAAGCCATGATAATCCATAGTAGCTTAGCTTCCACACTGATTCCGGCGCTTTCTCCGCATAGCGTGGGAAAATATGGTTTCTTGCCACCCAAGACTGAAATTCATTGCTCATCTCCAAGAAAAATTCTAAACAGACGCAGGAACATCAACAAGAGCTTTACCTCGGTTGCACCAGTAACCAGCGATCGCAAGAAGTGAATCGCTAGCGTCAGCGCTGCCAAGGTGAAGATGTCGACCCACGATAGCCGAACTTCTGAAAGTAGCACCTCGCTGCAGCACTCTTCCCAAGGAATCATGAATGAGCTTACTGGTTAGGTCCTCAATGAAGGAAGACGGTAGAGCATAGTCTGGCCTTACTCGTGAAAATCTCTCAATCCAGTGTGGTATTGAAATGGAGACTAGGCGGAGCTGTTGGGGAATGTTTTAGAAAAGTGATGAGGTTAAAAGAAAAGAAAATAAATAAAAAAATCAATGGATTGAGGACAGTCCAAGAAAAAGTAGCGTATTAGTGGTCGAGCTTTAGACACCGATTAGCTTACATTGGACGGAATAGAAATAGAATAATTCTGTTGTTTAGATCAACAATTTGGAAAACATTTTAAATGTTTTAGAGCTTTCTTAATCTACGAATCATCCAGATGTTCGAGATTAAGAAAGCTCTAAAGCTCTTTTTCTCCTTCGTACAGTGCTGTTTTGGTCTCTAAAGTTGAAACATTCGAATTTTCCATTTATTCGAAAGATTCGATATTCAAAAGCAGAAGTATTCGATGTCGAACAAATGGAAAATTCAAATGTTCCAGCATCAAAAACATATTTAGTGCAGTATGAGGGAGAAAAACGTCTTAGGGCTTCCTCATTCTCGAATATCTGGATGTTTAAATTGTTTTCTGAATTTTTAGTTAAAGTAACAAAATCATTCGATTTTTAGTCAGTCCACAGTATATTAGCTACCTCTGTCCCAAAAATTTCAAGGAAAATTCTTTTTCCAAAGTCCATTCAGAGTTGCTATTTCACGAGAGATCCCGCAAAACAGGATTTTCTATCGGTGTGGCTTTCTACACAAGTCCTAAAATTTTTTTAAAGAGGAAATGTTGTCACTCACAAGTTGAATTGGTTCAGCTGTAGATACTCGATAGATGTTGGGATCCGTCAAATTTAGCTCAGGTTTAAGCATTTCCTTAACAAAGAAACAGAAATATTCGGGAAACAACAAAACCAGAAAGCGAATGCAGGTATGAATAGGCAAATGCAGAACCATTGTTCTAACGGCTCATAATTTAGCCGTCGACAATTAACCTGCAGCATCCAGGTGCTCATCCCATTTAGAGAGGCTGAACAGCACGTTAGAAGCGCAAACAAACAAAGAGGGCTTGGAAACTGTGAATATGCGAGCCCTGAGCTGGACCCGAGGCAGACGCCCGGACGAGTCGCAGGTTCATGTTGACCAAGTCGCCAGCAACGAAATTAAACAGTGCGAACATGCCGAGCACAAATATGCACACCGGCCTGTC
>JBAJFG010000293.1:0-368403 GCA_037903475.1 Ancylostoma caninum
GCTTTTGTAGATCTCATTTCGGTGAATTTTTTTCCATACTTTTATCCCAAAAGGATGTCCACGTTCAACCACTCTCGAGGCTTTACCCAAGAGTTTTTTAAGCTCCCACTTTTTAGGGATTTGAGCCTCCATTGTGATAAAACTGCCTGAGAACTAATGATCTATTTCAATTAATGAGCTCTTTTCCAGGTTAACCGCGCGGATGGTGAAATGCCAGAAGGAGCAAAGTCAACCGATGATGAGGACAGTGCAGCGGTAGGTTGTCGTTAGTTACGGCAATAATTATTGCAGTGTGATCTACTCCACTTAAATTTGTAACGGTTTCTCTTCTCAGAAAGGCGTGTCCGACGAATTCCGCGCTTTGGATATCAATCTGGACGAGCCATTACGACCAGACGAGGTGGTACGGGGTCCTCCAGTTTACACCAGACAACGCGCGTCTCCACCGCGACCAGCGCTTGTCCCCCGGTCACCGACCACCATGCCGTATCAGAATCGCACGCCTTTGGATCTGAATGAAACACCTAAAAAGAAGAAAAAGGAGAAGACCGAGAAGGATGATGGAACGCAGAAAAAGAAGAAGAAAAAGCGGCCGGCTGCTACTGCTGCTGCTGCGGAAGCTGCTGCAACTGCTGTTCAGAACTCTGAGGTTGATATTGATGCATGGTTGAGAGATGAAGAACCACCTGCTGTGGTGGAGAACTCTAAGGTACGTTCCAATTTCCCACACCGTTTGTGTATTTGTGATATGTTTAGCGAGAACCTTCAACATTTAGCCCGAAAAGAAAACCAAGAAGAAGAAAAAGCTGGCTGTTGCGAGAGAAGCTTATGAGGTATGGATCTCTTATTGTCATTATTAACCTTGTTCTGTTTTATGTTCAATCTCAAAATTGCTTGCCTTTCAGGAAACATCTGGAGTCTGCACACCGTCAAACCCTAACCTTGATCGTGGAATTTCCCCAAGAATGAGTCATTGTACAGGACCAGGCAGCACGAAACTCTGCTCCAACTCGGACCTTAGTGTGGTAGGCGACTTGGAATCCTTGCATGATTGTTACCCATTTTTTGAATTAATTATGTTTTGACTTGTTGCGTTTTTATGCTTTAGTTTTATTTGATTGCATGCTTTTTTCATCAGCTGTTTTTGTTACTTGCTTCCTTTTCCACTAACTTGTGCTGTTTCCCATCTATTTTATTTGAAGCCACGGGGAAGGTATTCAGAAATGGAGCGAACTGTGTAGCTATTGTTAGCACGCATTTAGCTGCATTAGAGTTTGTTAGAAAATAATTTTGTGGAGCACAGCTTTGTATACATTTCTGTATAAATTTTCTGTTCGGAACGATCGAAAAATCTCGAATGCAAAAATAAGGTAGGTGCTGTATTTAACCGACGTTTTTGCATGGAACGGCATCGGTGTTGCTTTATTTGCTACTTAAAATGATTTTGTAGAGCGGTTCACAGTTGCTTTCTGCATTATTGTACACCAGTGGTGCTTGCAATGTGCTGCCGTCAGCGTGTGATGACGGCATTGTTTTGTAGTTGAGGCAATGCGTTGTAGTTGAGTTTTTGGTGGGAGTGTTTTCATCAAAGAGTGAACTTTTAACGTTTCGAGGAGAAAGCTTGCTTATTCGTACAAAGAGAAGGCATAGATTAAGACTAGTTATAAAAAAAGAGGAATCTCTCAGGTTCACATGGAAAACTCAACCAATCGGGATGCGGACGTATTGTTTTTGCAAAAATACGATCTTCCAGTGAATTGTTTGGAGAAAAACGTGCTTCTAGTCCTTCCTTGCTAGTTCCTTTGTCAGATTCAGCCTTATTATGTTCAGGACTTCGCATCGACTCTTAATCCTGGCAGCGATGAGGTTGTGGTTAGACTAGGCTTGCTGGTCACAGGACCACGTCGTTTGAAAAACGTTGAGGCGAACGTCGTCGACACGCTGAATGCCCGCATGGTCAGGAGTGAGGTGGGTCGTTGAAGTTAGTCAAGAAATTAGTCGGTATGCATTGGCCTTGTTTTGCAGCCTGGATTCTTACTGCCGACGCCGTTATCTCCCGGTGAACATGGTGAACTTCGCTTGCACTTTGCTGTTGCATCAAAGACGACCTCTCAGATGCTAAGAGGAACGATTACCTACCTGGCTGAGGTGAGAAACGGAGGAAAAGCTATCGCTTGTCCTGTCCGCCTTTTTGCTCGGAAGGCTGGTCTTGAATGCGAAAATTTATGAAATTTGACGGAGAAACGAGCAGGGAAATTATCTTGCCTTGCCGTCAACAGCGTTTTCCAGGAAGAGGACGGGTCAGTGCCAGGGAAGCTTGATTTCAAAGTTCCGCTGAGATGTACCGACTCATTGCTATCAGTGACGACAAGCAAGTAAGTGAGCCCAGTGACTCTTCTATTGCAAAGTCTATTCATGTGCGTTGTACTACAGAAATGACTTCTCACAACTTTTGGCCGGCGGTAGGGTGGACTTCTCTGCTTCAGCACAATTTGCATCTGAACATAGTTTTCGTGATCTACTCACTAGAATTACTTTTGTTGGACATTTCTCTGGTGAGTATTATGTGCTTTGCCGCTTTAATTTTACTTGCGGTAAGTGGAAAAATCTGTTATTCACTTCCATCGCTGTTTTGGTTTCAATTTCCAACTTCCATTACGACACCAGAAGTTATCTTTTAGGACTTCTGATAGTTAGGGCAGCATTTCATCCTGAAGTAATAGATAATTCTTCTTAGCTCATGCTTTTTCTCTGCAGTGCCTTTAATAGGTCTCGCAGAAAGCCGCCTTTTCCTTGAAAATTCCACACTTCTCAAAGATTTTGAATCATTTCCCTTCCATTTATAGTTGTGGAAGAAGTTGGGTCAGCAGCGTCACTTTATGCAACGACTACGTCAGGAGATCCTGTATGCGTGCTGCTGAAGAAAAACGTAGTACACTTATTTAATGGACACCGTCAGTACTAATCTCCTTTATTCCACGACGATTTTTGTTTCAGGAAGAAAATGTGCACATTGGCTGCAAGACAGGCGATCAGAAAATGGCTGATACTGTTGTTGAAGATTTGAAAGATATTTGCACGAGGAGATGAGCCTAGCTTTCCCTATGTTTTCGCTTTACTTTTTTATTTTCTTTCAGTTTTTTTTTTCAAAAGTTGTGTCACATGTGCTATCGTACGCATCACAGGTCCTTCTTTTTCTCATTTCTCTTTTCTTCACACTTTTCATATACTTTTTATACTAGTTCATAATTGCGAAGCAGTAATCAAGTGTTAAAGATCAAAACTGGAAACGGTGGTAAATAGCGGAGAGGCATAAAATGTGAAATTACGTGGCGTCTTGGGTGGGGATACTTCGCTTCTTATACTACTTTTCGACTTTATACTGTTAGTGACACCGATATTGTAAATGACCTAGTGCCACTCCCTTCGCGGCTTGCTTTTCAAGCAAAATCTGCGCCGTTGCTCTGTGTTTCTTTTTATTAACCAATAGCGAGCGAGAGCTCCGCCCCTTTCTCATGCCGCAGACATCTTCTGGGTCCAATGATGGAGAAGAAGCAAAAACAAAAGGAATTATGCATGTGATTTTAATTTTATACTGTTTGTGATACTGAAGCTGTCTGCGGTCAATCCTTTGCACATTTTGCTATATCAACTTCGTCGTTCTATGCTCATCTGCAATTTTTTTTATAATTTATCGATTTTTAGCTCTTTTTATACGTGTTTGATGTATTATTTATTCCTGCATTTGCAATACGCCACTTTAGCATTCCATGAGGAATATGGACGTCACATGTGATGGAGGTGTGGCTAAAAAAGGCACGCCTCGCTCCTGTCCCAAATGTCCTCCACATCTGGTGAAAACTGTGTTAGTGAATTAGTCGACATTTTGTATCTTCCTCGCTTAGGAATCCGTTTTATTGTATTTACTTACTGAGAACGCGAGACCCTTTCAAATTTAATAAAATAGCTCATGATTACTATTGATTTAACGCTACAGTGAAAAGGGTCTTTGTGTCTATTGCCCCAAGAATTGATGATGTTTCACTTTGCATAACTTTTGTATAGTAGTGGTAGTGTGTACGAATCGCGTATGAAATCTATTTATATGAAACGTGGTATAAATTTTGATTATTCTTGAATCTTGAATAAGTAATACATTAAAGTACCATACATGGAACAATGTACTATGGTAAGTATCCAAGAGCAGTACTTTTATGATTGTTGATTTGGTCAAAAAGGTTTTCTGACGTAGCTCTGTGCAAACCTTTCGAGTCATGAGATTTAGTGGAATTCATCGTTTAAAACAGTCACATCTGATGCGGTGACAAGCATGGAACCGCCATCGGCTATGATTGTTTGTCCGATGATGTATCGTGATGCTCTGCGATCCGCTAGGAATGCGATTACGTTAGCGATATCTTCTGGTTGTCCGATCTCACGAATTGGCAGCGAATCTGCTGAACTTGCGAATGTCTCATAGAACTGTAACATATTACTGATGTTCAGCTTATTCTAGTCAACCAAAAACGCTTACAAAATCCTACCTTTGACGCATCCGCATCGCTCGATCCTGCGGTTTGCAGGAATCTGGTCACTACTGCGCCAGGACTGGAAAACTAATGAGCATCATTGCCGAGCACGGCGCAGCAAAATGACGCCTACCTCACACTGTTTACGCGAACTCCTTCGGCAATTAGATCTACGGCGAGGGAGCGAGTCATTTGGTCAAGAGCGGCTTTTGACATAGCATAGTACATGAACTTTGGTGCCTAAAACAGGACTTCTTCAGAATTAAAGAGGAGAATAGTGCATGAGAGAGATTATGGATGAGAACTAACCCCTTTAGGCTGGCCAGCAATACTAGAGACGTTGACAACCTCTCCTTTTGTCTTCACCAAATATGGGCGAGCAAGTTGAATCAGATGAACCACACTAAATATATATGTACTTAAATAAATGTGATGTTTGCCAGAGATAGCTATGCTTTAGGTTGTGTTAGGCACACATTACTCTAACAGAACAATGTTATTTTTCATCGAAATTGATAACCTCGGCTGGTTTTCTGCAGTTCCTATAGCTGACCAATGAATTAAAAGAAACAAAAAAAACCTCAGAAAAATGAACGGAAGCCTGGTTACCTGCAAACATTCAGATCCATCGTTTTCCTGAGAGCATCGACACTTGCTGAGACATCAGCGCTTCCGTTAGAATCACGTAACATACCACCAGCGTTGTTAACCTTAAAAAAATGTAAACCTTATGCACGTTTGTTAAATTCAAACAACAGAGGGACGTCGTTCACTATCGATTGTCAATAATATTGTCGTAATGCCAGCCTCATTTGCTCTTCACTGTCAGCAACTGGTGTGTACTCTCGGATCACAAGTAAATATAGACACTCAACTACTGTATAGCCATGGTAAAACCCACCAAAATATCGATCTGGCCCCATTTTTGTACCGTGCTCGAAACGATCTTCTCCCTCCCGCTGGCGTCGGTTACATCAGCGACAACGGCATTTATATTATTTTCTTTGCCACCAGCATTAATGATACTGCGTTTTGTAGCCTTAAAGCAACCATGGGATGATTCACGTGGAATAACTTCCTTATTGTGATTATTGCATGCGGAGCTATGAAAGGATCCAAAGATTCAACATGTAGAGGTAATAACAAGGAGATCTATAAGAAGGATCGAAGATCGCCCTCCACTTTAATTTTGAACAAACTTCATGGCCCAAATGTGCTTGTATATTTGAAGAAAAGAAGAAGAAAAAGCACAAGGATAAACTATTACCTCAAGACCATCCTTTTTTCTTCCTGTAATCGTCACTTTTGCACCTTCTTTTGCGAACAACACTGCTGTTTCCGCCCCGATTCCAGAGGATGAACCTTAACAGAAGAATGTGACTAGTATACCAGTATGTACTCAAATAGGAATTAACTCCAATGAATATTCGAAGCTTTACCTGTGACAATCACGACCTTTCCATTGAAACGTGCCATTTTGACAGTATTGGGAAAACGGGGGCAGTGGGAGAGAGACCTGCGCGAGGGGTGCTTTTTATACGCTGTCGCAAAATAAGGCCCAAATTGTTTGCTATTATGCACTCTCACGTGTTTGTTACGTTCGCCAAAGGTACATCGACGAACAACCGTGTTTGTGGTGGATCGGACTGGAGAGGATGGCATCACCCTTTCTCGGTTTTTTTTACGTTGCACAGAAGAAGGAGTTGTGGTCGGTATCCATAAAAAATTGAAACGTGACGTGACAGATTTTTACCCTTAGCTAAAAACCACCGTAAAAGGCTAAAAACTTGGTGGTACTTTCTGGAGTTGTGCTCTGACGCTGCGTTCTAACTCATTTTCGTTTCTGAGAACTTCACCTCATAAGAAATGTCAGGAGGTGTTGATCACAGTGGTGCACACGATTTCTTCGCAGAAATGCCAGAGAAAACCGGTCTTGCGCCTCTTACTTCAGGCAAATATAAGGCCGAATACGAGGTATGGTGTGTTTCACCGAAGAATTGTGGTGAAGATATTAGAGAAAGAGAGAACGAGAGAAATAGTGGTGTATGACAAACCTTAGCCAAAGACATTTCTTTACACTGAAATCCGATGGACACAACCAACCGATGGCCGAGTTTGACCATCACAATTCAGCCTCAACGCGCACGCACAGCTAAATCCAGGTCTGCACCGACGAAATCTATAGGTAGACCATGCGCGCCACTGTGCTGCCCTCCTCATCCCAAATCTGGACACATTTGATCCCAACCCTAATGATTTGATGCTTTGATGCCATGCAGTGCTGAAACGAAAAAGTGAATGGTTTATTTCGTAGACACTGTTAGAACCTAACAGGCTCATAAATACGACAAACGCGTCAGTTTTCATTATCATCGTCTAAATTCCGCTCAACAAATTCGCGGCGAACAAAATGAACAACCGGCTGCAAACCGATCTGGTAACTTCTGCAGAACTGACTATGCATTATTAATCGAGAGCCCACTGTTGCCTATCATAAGTGGCACGCTTTCAAAGCCAAGGCTGTCATGAACGTGCTAAACATGAGGAGTATGTTAAATTTCAAAAATAATAGAAAACTCTGTAGTAATGAGTCAAATGGAGAGACGATAAGAACATACAACAGAACTATTTTTCTTCCATGAGACTGGGCGCATTTGCAGCAATCACAAGCATCGAGCCGCCGTCGGCTACGATTGTCTGTCCGACGATGTATCGCGATACTCTGCGATCCGCCAAGAATGCAATAATGTTCGCAATATCTTCCGGCTGGCCTATCTCACGAATTGGCAACGAATCAGGTGAACTGGCAAATCTCTTGTAGAACTAGAACATTTCACCAAATTGAATCGCTTTTTCGAGTTCCTAAAATCAAGAAGTTCTTACCTTGGCTGCATCAGCATCAGATAATCCTGAACTTTGGCAGAACCTTGTCACAACTGCTCCGGGACTGAAAATTAATGAGCAATAATGCTAACCTAAACTTATGAAAACAACATTACCTCACACTGTTTACTCGAACTCCTTCGGGGATTAATTCTAACGCAAGGGAACGTGTCATTTGGTCCAGAGCAGCTTTCGCCATGGCGTAGTACATAAACTTTGGTGACTAAAATCAGACCCGCGTAAGGAGAAATAGAAAGCAGAAAGAAAACGAAAAAGAAAAGATAGGGAATACCAACACCCTTTGGTTGCCCAGCGATGCTAGACACGTTGACAACTTCTCCCTTTGTCTTTGCCAGGTGTGGTCGGGCAAGTTGAACCATTTGAACCACACTGAATGCAAGAATGCACATTTCCATGTGATACGCTGCCAAGAGCACTACAAAATCAAACTGGAAAAGAAAAGTAGAATATTACTATGAGAGGTGGGTGCACAACTGAGATCGAAAGTGTTTTCTTATTAAAAACAGATTAAAGCGCCACGTGCAAGGACAGTAGCAGGAATTGAGGCATACTTGGTGCCGCTTACTGACAGCATCCCCTCAGCATCGATATCCTTTACGAACTAGTGATGAATGACTAGCGGCACCGTGATAAATCCTATTGCGAGAGCTACCCGAGACCGTCAAGCGTACACATGCAGATGGCGCGTAAATAAGCAATGGAAATTCGCTATAACTCCCTCTCATAGATCGCAACCTTCCACTGAAGTCCATTTAGGAAAACTTAGCGAAAAAGGAACTAATCAGAGTGCTAGGGAACGTAAAACGAACAGTAAACTGTAAATTACCTGTAAACATTCAAATCCATTGTCTTCTCCAAAACATTGACACTAGCTGTGACACCACCACATCCCTTGTCATCACGTAGCATACCACCCGCATTGTTAACCTCAGAAATGAATTTAGAGCAAACTTTTTCAACCTAACTAAAAATGAATGAATGTCTCTTAATTGTAGCTGGCAACAGTACTAACGCAGTGCCAACCTCATTTAAGCCTCACTATCAGCAACAAGTCTGCGCACCCCCTCTGCAGAAGAAAACTTGTTGTAAAGAAATTTCCTTGACTGATTTTTTTTCATTCAAACTACTACTACTAGAAGTCGTACCCACCGTTCAACATCACAATCAAGAATCACATTGTGCTTCCTCGTTTTCTCTGTTCAAAATATAATGAGAGTTTCGCGCAGCGTGATAGTAATCTACCATAACAGACAAATGCATGCAAAAAAAGAAAAAAAAACAGAGATATACAAAAAAGTTAAGAACTAACCAAAATGTCTATCTGTCCCCACTTCTGAACTGTACTCGAAACGACCTTCTCCCTTCCATTGGCGTCGGTTACATCGGCGACAACGACGTTTACGTTATCTTCCTTGCCACCGGCATCAATAATGCAACGTTTTGTAGCCTAGAAGCAACCAAGCAATTATTTGCTGGTTATTTCAAGGTAGAAGTGTAAAGTGGGATTGTTGTAACGGCGTAAAATATCACATCGTCGGAAAAACCCTACTTCAGTGCAACAACAGTATGTAAAGTAACAAACGGTTTCAAAGATCGAACTATCAGAGATAAAGACAGGAAGATTAGCAGAGATGGTTAGAGGTCATCAACAAGAAGACACAATTGGAATAAAACGTGGTGACTGTTACGGCAGGGGTAGAAACACGTGAATAAAAATTAGGTTGAATAGGTAGTATTCTTGTCGGCCGCGAAGTGGGTGGGGGACAGCTCTTCTCAGCGTCGTTTTTATCCACTTCATCCCGTCACACCACTTGACCCTCGCTAGAAAAGTGCTGACTGGAGCCCCATACCATCTTTTCGGTGAGCACAGGTTTTTTTGACAAAGAATCCAAAGTTACCCCGTCAGCTCATTACCAACTCTAGAATTCTGACAAAAATGGAACTGAAGAATAAT
Source organism: Ancylostoma caninum (assembly GCA_037903475.1). NCBI lineage: Eukaryota > Metazoa > Nematoda > Chromadorea > Rhabditida > Ancylostomatidae > Ancylostoma > Ancylostoma caninum. The sequence goes on from JBAJFG010000293.1 coordinate 9,388, forward strand.
TCTGGAACTCACTTCAAGACCTTCCTGCTTTCTTCCTGTAATCGTCACCTTTGCACCTTCCTTCGCAAACAACACAGCTGTCCCAGCGCCGATGCCGGATGATGAGCCTTAATAGGAAGGAATTGAAAGGAGAAAAGAAAAACATGACGCTAATCACCATATATGTTCTGTTAAATCATTTAACAGAACGTATAGTGCCGGTCAATCGCTCTTGCATCAACATCAGCCAGCAGCAACATCAACCACTTGAGCTGCCGCGTTGCTTTGGTGGTGGTCTGCTTGGTTTGCCGCGCTGCACCACCCTCGCAACGCGGCAGGTTAACTGTACAGGGTGCGTGAAAAGTATTGACCGCTTTTTGTGACACAGGAATTACTTAGAAAAACGAAATTGGATAGAAGACCAAGTGTGACCATTCTGTTGCCTAGAATCTCAACAACAATGTGAGACTAAGATATACATTTATTCGATCCGTTTTATCTCGATTTTTGCCAGTTGTCAACAGACAAGACGGGAGAAGACTTCACTACGGCGTGGCAAGTAGTCATCTTTGACTTGATTCAGAGTTTTTTCTGAGAAGCTTTTGTGGAATTGAACAGTGCTAAGAAATAGTATATGCTAAGCCACCCACAAATCCACTAATGAAAAGTATCAGCTACTCCTGTCTGTGCGATGATTCGACTTTGTTTCCGTATTTGTTAACGGCACAGAATAGGTTCCTATTATTATCTATGGTTCTAGCGCCAAAATTAGCAGGCGGCCCAAAAATGGTACTCATCGGAAGCGCACTTCCCGTAGGATCAATTATAGGTTTACAAGTGGGCCGTTCCTTTCCCGAGAAGATTTTTCTCTAGCTCACTACTTAAAGACAGCGAAGAAATGTTGCACTAGAAACCATTCTTGAGCCATCCTATTCCAAGTTACTGCCCACCTTACTCCTCCAGTTTGAAATCACTGGATCGTACCACATGTGCACTGTGAAGGAGCCTGCATGTGCTACACCGTACCGCAGTACGGAGTCGGGTGTGGATCGTTCACAAGAAACAAAGGATGAAATCCACGACGGTCCCTACGGCGCATCAACTATGTCTTTCCTTGTGCTTCCCGCAGAGCTGCTCTCGAGAGTGGAGATAAAATTAGACGGACATAGTCTCACATTGTTCGTCATATTGTTTTCTGTATGCTATGAAGAACCTCGTCACATGTATGCGAAATTCTGAGGTTTTCACGAACCATTTCAAGCGGTCAATATTTTTCACGCACCCTGTATGTTGCCGCTATGGATGTTTCCCTTGTATTTTCTGCCGTTTTTCTTTATCTTTGTTTTCATTTCGGGAAAACTTTAGCCAAACATCAGCCAGCAACAACATCAACCACCTGGTCTGCCGTGCCCCACCACAAAAGCAATGCGGCAGCTCAAGTGGTTGATGTTGGTGGTGGCTGATGTTTGGCTAATGTTTTCCCGAAATGAAAACAAATATAAAGAAAAACGGCAGAAAATACAAGGGAAACATCCTAGCGGCAACATACAGTTAACCTGCCGCGTTGCGGGGGTGGTGCAGCGCGGCAGACCAAGCAGGCGGCATTTTGTGATGCAAGAATCATTGATGGACACCGCATGAGCGACTAAGAAGAATAAAAAAGGAAGCGAAAAACATTGAAAGCGCAGTAGGCATTAATTTATGTACATACATAGAATTCAGAATGGCATTTGAATATTTGGTAGGAACGAACTTCAAAAAAAAAACCATCTCTGAGTCAGGAAATGGACAGAATTTCTTCTTATTAGGCGTCTATCACGAATTTCACAAAAAAAAAACTATGAGGTCGACACACTTGCGCAAAAGTTGCAATTTTCGCACTAAACAGCAAGCACGCGTCTTGCTTCGTTGCCCGTTGATCATCGCATGCTTCCATTCGTGCTTTTTTTTCTCTAATTTCTCTCCAACTCTCCTCTCAGTGAAACAAGTCACGTAATCCAGGATGCAATCTCCTACTTGCAAAACTAAAAATAGTCAATGTCCCATAATATATTTGAAGTCTTACCTGTGACAATGACTACCTTCCCGTCGAAACGTGCCATGTTGACAGCTGGAGTGAAGCAAAATCAATAAAAGCTCGGTCTCTATACACTGTTCCACAATGTGTCATCGAAAAACAATGCATTTGACATCATGCACTCTATTTTTAACTGCGTCTAGCAGAGCTACGAACAACCAAAGAACAACCTTTGCAAAACTGTCTCAAGACAGCTCGTTGTGCTACCAGCTTCAGAAGCATGTCGTGAATGGGCTCCAATGAGAAAATCGACGACGAGAAACAGGAACGAGCTTTATCGATCGCAGATGTTTGACGTACAGACTTCTTATCACCGTGTTAACTTTGCTTTTGACACGTCCATTGCCGTTTGGAAAAAGTAGGGGGTTTGGGTGTTTATCAGCTCCTGTCGCGACTATCTTCATTAGGGAAGCGGGTGCGTCTGCGGTTGGGTCCCGGCACGTGCATATAATATCCTGCTAGGACCAAACTTCGGCAGGAACTTGACTAAAGGCAAGCGGGAATTCATAAAAGATGAGGTGAGCAAAGGGGACCTCGTAGCTGGGATCCGAGATTTAATCGGATAACCACCACTCCTCTGCAGATAAGAGCAAGGGAAGAAAATTGAGCGGAAGAATTTTTTACTATTTCTATTAGCTCTGGCTGGACTAAGAGTAGCATTAAAATTTGTTTTGAATATTACAATTGAAAAACTACGTAGCAGTAGTACGTAGCTGCTTCCAGCGCTTGTAAAAGGACAAGTTCTGGAAGGATCTTGCTGAAAACAGGCATCTGTTTGCAATTGGCAAACTTCCATCTGAATCCAGAAGATAATCGGATTTAACGGCCTGGTATATATAAAAAAAGAAACCACAACATTGGATTAAAACAACAAAAAATCCACCTTCTTGACGATTGAGTATGGCGTCGTTGATCTCAACAGCTGATCAATTCGACGTACAGTGTGTTTTTCCGGGAGTAAAATCGCGCGCGATCTGATCCATTCCAATAGATCAACTTCTCAGTCGAAAGACCACGTGAAAGCGGAGGTTCCAGCAATTCGCACGTAGCCTTTGTACTGGGTCCGCAATTGCACTGATTTTACTCCCGGAAAAACACCCTGTACGCTGTCCAGACGACCGCGCCGCAACGAGTTTTCCCGCCAGCTTAGGGGACTTGTCGTCGCGGATAGCCTATAAAGTTATTCATGCTTGCGGCACGTCAAAGTTTACGCGCCTAGACAAAACTCCACGAAGTTTTCGCGCCGACTCAATGCGGCGAAAATGGAAACGCGGTTCGTTCGCGCGGCAGTCGCAACGGCGAAACTAGGAACATTGCTGATCTGCCAGGATTTGTCTTCTACAGTCCTGTAGATCAGGAGGGAAGGATCTCCGCGACGCTTAGAATCCTCCACGTCGTTCCACGTTGTTATCTCCAACAAGCAGATCATGGGTCGACATGTTGGAGATGACTGAAGACAACGTTCGACCACGATACGCAGTTATGTCTAACATGTCGACCTACGATCTGCTTGCTGGAGATAACGACGTGGAGGATTCTAAGCGTCGCGGAGATCCTTCCCTCCTGATCTACAGGACTGTACCTCTCTCCTTTGCACTGTGTATCGGCGCGTAAACTTTGACGCGCCGCAAGCATGAGTAACTTTTATGTTCCCTACTACTAGACACCGCCGCACCACTCTTGCAGCTGTGAATCAGTTTGGTGACATTTTCCCCTTTACTGTTAGTAATAGATGCGTGCAGTTGGGGCACAACTGACCCACGCACTTAGTATAAACTGTTTACGGGAACGCGGCTCTTTTTGGGCGGATGTCCGAGAAAAACGGGTTAATTTGGGATTTTCCCAATGTCTCAGTGTCTGAGGGGGACTTCGTAAAATTTGTCTCTTTCAAAGGGGGCTTCGTTTTTGTTCCGACCCTACGAAAGGCTCTTGCTGGAGCCTGGTCTGGTAAGAGATTTTACTAAATGGCAGTAGGGAAACATCAAAATGGAAGGGACACCATCTCCATGCATATCAAGGACGTGTAAAAATTAGATCAGTTGGCAGAAACAGCGATGAGGCCCTAATTGCAGCCAATGTCGATGAGGTCGTAATTCCGGCCAAAGTCCACCCTGGTGCACTCCCAGAGCTATAGCCTGTCCGAAACGACGAGTCCGCCAAGGGGCGGCGCGGCTGGGACGAATGCTGTTAGCTGCCACGTCGTCCACGTCACAGCCAAATCATTGGTCAATGCCATGAAGATAACGATCGAACGTGATACGCAGATCAAGGATGATGACGTGAAGCGTTGGCAAACTTGGCGGCTTCTCGATCCCGCGTGCGTGGGCGGACTCGTCGTTTCGGGCAGACTATAACAGACTGTATAGACTTTGCGCGCCATGGTGCGATTTTGCTCCCCTATTCTGAACACGTTCGATGCTGACCCCAAATAATCCATAATCCCGATGTCTTGATGAGAAACAGTGCTGAAGAGAAACAGTGAATAATTTATTTTGCAGACACAGCTGAAACCTAACAAGCTCATAAGTAAGACACACCATAACAGCTTACTCAATCATCGATAGAAATCCGCTTAACACATTCGCGGCGAACAACATGCACAACCGTCTGCGAACGCGAACTGGAAATTTCACACAACTGGCTATGGATAGTTACTCGAAAGCCCATTGTTGTTTGTCATAAATGGCATGCTCTTAAAGCAACGGCTGTCGCGAATGTGTTAAGCAGTACATAAATTTCCAAATTACTTCCAAACTCCATTACTGGTGAGTCAAATGGAAAGAAGATAGGAACATCGAACGAAACTACTTTTCCTCCTTGAAAACAGATGCGTTCGAAGCTGTCACAAGCATCGAGCCGCCGTCGGCTATGATTGTCTGTCCGATGATGTATCGCGATACTCTGCGATCCGCCAAGAATGCGATTATGTGCGCAATATCTTCCGGCTGGCCTATTTCACGAATTGGTAGTGAGTCCGGTGAACTCGCAAATCTTTCGTAGAACTGGAACATTCTACTGAATTATTTAGCTTTTTTAGACTTTAGAATCAAAAAGATCATACCTTCGCTGCATCCGCATCAGATAATCCTGAATTTTGACAGAATCTCGTCACAACTGCTCCGGGACTAGGAACTAATTAGCATTAAGGTTGAGCGCAACGCACAAGATGACCCCTACCTTACACTATTTACGCGAACTCCTTCGGGAATTAACTCTAACGCAAGTGAACGTGTCATCTGGTCCAGAGCAGCTTTCGCCATGGCGTAGTACATAAACTTTGGTGACTGAAATCAGACCTGCGTAAGGAGAAATAGAAAGCAGAAAGAAAAAGAATAAGAAAAGATAGGGAATACCAACACCCTTTGGTTGCCCAGCGATGCTAGACACGTTGACAACCTCTCCCTTTGTCTTTGCCAGGTGTGGTCGGGCAAGTTGAACCATTTGAACCACACTAAATTGCTGCTAGGAACACTACAAGAGCAAATTGGAGAAGAAAACTAGATTACTACTATGAAGGGTGTGTGCATAACTAAGATCTAAAGGATGTTCCCGTATTAAAAACAGAGTAAAGCGGCACATGCATCAAATAAAAGGCTCGCTTTCTAGGAGTCTGAGTGACATAAAACGAACGCTTAATCGTGAATTACCTGTAAACATTCAAATCCATTGTCTTCTCCAGAACATCGACACTGGCTGTGACACCACCGCTTCCCTTGTCATCGCGTAGCATACCACCAGCGTTGTTAACCTAGCAATAAGACAAACGTAAAGCACATCTCTTCAACTTGATCAGAGAGGGAGGAATGCCTTTTAACTGTTACAGTCAGTAACATAATAACAATGCCATCCATATTTACTCCTAACTGTCAGCAGCAGGTGTTCACACCCTCTAAAATTTCCTGGAGGAATTAACCAAAACTCACGTGATAGTAATCGACCATAACAGGTAAGTGCATACAGAGAAAAGGTTGATCTATGCAAAAAAGTGAGAACTAACCAAAATATCGATCTGTCCCCATTTCTGAACTGTGCTTGAGACGACTTTCTCCCTTCCAGTGGCGTCGGTTACATCGGCGACAACGACGTTTATATTATCTTCCTTGCCACCGGCATCAAGAATGCAACGTTTTGTAGCCTGGAAGCAACCAAGGAATAATTATGAGACGATTCCAGTGTAGAGGTGAAGGTCACTCTATATGACCACCCAGGTTGACTTTGGCTAGAAAAATGCATATCTGAATCCCACATCATCTTTCGGACAGTACAGCGTTTCTTCAAAAAAAAAAGTCCGAAGTCATCGTTCCGGCTCATCATTGACCTCTGACTGCGAAATGGAATCAATGAAATAATTTCTCAGAATCACCTCAAGACCGTCCTGCTTTCTTCCTGTAATCGTCACTTTTGCACCTTCCCTTGCGAACAACACGGCCGTCCCGGCGCCGATGCCGGAGGATGAGCCTTAACAGAAAAAAATTGACCGGAGTGAAGAAAAACATGACACTAATCACCGTACGTGGTCCGTTTCATCATTTAACAGAACGTATAGTGCCTGTCAGTCGCTCTTGCATCACAGAATACCGCCCATCTGGTCTGCTGCGCCGCACCACCTATGCGGCGCGGTAGACTAGCTGGGTGCTGATTGTTGAACGTTGCGGGTACTGATTTGTTGCCCACATTTTCCGGAATTAAAACAAGGACGAAAACGACGGAAAACTTAGAGGAAACGGTGAAAATGGAGTTAGGGGGGGGGGGGAGCACTCCTGGGAAGGCTAAGCCTAAGCCTCACGCTTAGGCTTACCCATGCATAAGCATAGGAAAAGGCTTGGGCTTAGCTTAGGCTTAGGCTTATGCTAGGCCTTACCTGTGACAATGACAACCTTCCCGTCGAAACGTGCCATATTGACAGCTGGAATGAGGCAAAATCACTAAAAGCTAGGTCTCTATACACTGTTCCACGTGTCATCGAAAAAACAATGCATTTGTCATCTTGCACTCTCACTTGTTTACTGCGTCTAGCAGAGATACGAACAACCAAAGAACAACCTTTGCAAAACTGTCTCAAGACAGCTCCTTGTGCGACCACCTTCAAAAGCATGTCGTGGACGGGCTCCAATGTGAACTTCGACGACAAGAAGCAGAGACGAGGCTTATCGATTGCAAAGTTTTGATGTACAGACTTCTTTTCACCGTGTTAGCTTTGCTTTTGGCATGTCCAATGTCGTTTGGAAAAAGTAGGGGATTTGAGTTTATCAGCTTCTGTCACAAGTATCTTCACTAGCGATGCGGTGCGGCTGCGGTGCGGTCCCGGGCGGTGAGCATCAATTGCTGTGCGTTTTTGGCGGCCTCGAAAAGCACGCGGCGCGACCCCGCTGCTGTCGCTAGAATCTTTTTTGGGGCAACAAACTTTAGCGTTTCCTTGATAGTTGACATCAAATGTTATGAACAACTATAAAGAAACCCTGATTTGCCACTGCGGCGACGATTCCATCGGTGAGCAACGCGGCTTTCCAGGACCGCGAAAAACGCCCCCCCCCCTGCCTCCCGTTGATGCCGAATGTATGATATCGTATTAGGACCCGGTGGCGGCCCAACAGTGACTTCGCAATTAACAACAGGCTAGGGATTTATGAATTTTGGTTCTTCGATAGCACTTTCTCGTAGATACATACGTGTCTCTTTTTCTTTGGGACATTCTGAGCTATGCACGAGAATAGCATTGCGAATGTAAACACGTTCAGTTCGTCTATCACATACAGGCGGGTTCATCGAACTAGGACGGCTCGCAAGCGCTTCACCACCTGTTCAAACAGGTTAAGACAGGTAGCATGAGGATTGGACAAGAATGAGAATGCTGATATCAATGAAATGAGTGGATGCGCAGGCAAGCAGGGCTCCACGCACCATATGACGAAGCGAGTGCGAGCGGGACTCCACTACTAAAATCTTTTACAGGCAACCTATATACAGGAAGCTCCAAATGTCCGCAGTCAAGAGGGCGTGGCCACGGCGCGGCTCCTTGATCAGCCACATGCGCTCTCTATGCTACCTCTGGCTTCTCTGACTCTGCAGCCAACCAGTGGCAGCATGCCGAGCGCCTGTGTCTCTGTCTAAAGCCGCGTCGTGGCCACGTCCCTCTTGACTGCGGACATTTGGAGCTTCCTGTACATAATATTCGCATGTAGAACCTTGTTATATATTGCTTCCAAAAAGGAAGGAGCAAAGCTAACAAGAATTACATAGGTATTCGCGTACAAAGTCCTATTCACTCGTTAGAAGAAACATGAAGAAAATTGGGAGAACAGAGCGCTGCTCACCATTTATTTGTCGCCTGCGTTCGGAACGCGCCTTTTTATATCAATCGATAATCCTCTTTTTGCTAGTGTACACTGCGGTAGGTTTTGCGTTCAGCAAATGAACTAATAGCAGACTGTTGTCGGAGAGGGGTTGGTTTAGTGATTATACTTTCAAACATGTCTGCAAAGTTTGTTTGAATGCGGGACTTACTGAGATTTTCTCTTCCAAGGTAAATCATGTTCTTTTGCTTGCTTGCGAATCAACAGTGCGTTGAACACAAGAAATTGTCACGTACCTGTGGAGATATTGTTGCGGAGGTCACATTCTACTGATATGGAAAAGCGGCCCAACGATGCGGCACCTAACGTAGGCCCGCCTCCTTACACAAGCGCATAAGGTACTCAGGTGGTGAGACCAACTAACGCCACTGCTCGTGTTTTTACACGAATGAAAAACAACATACATGATCCGAAACGTGGCACGAATTGCCGTCTAGTTCGACAAATGACACGTTTCAGTATTTTTGTGGGTATAGGAGTAAGGAAATGTGAGTACAAAACTTTATGATATCATTATATTCAGAGATGAGTGCTACAGTAGTCATAGTACTACTTGAACTGCCCGTTGATAGTGTTGTCTGCACACGCGGCGAGCATAAGCACTGAGCCACCGTCGGCGACGATCGTTTGTCCGACGATGTAGGATGACTGACTCCTATCAGCGAGGAAGGCGATAATGCTCGCGATATCCGCCGGTTCAGCGACTTTTCCACACGGCAGTACACCTCGGTTGCTGGCGTAGTATGCATACAGCTGGAAAGGAAAAAGTTCGATGTATAGTTAGGAGAGTTTAGCAGTGGATAAATTTTGCAGATTTCCATTGAAAATGCAATACTCTTCTTTGGTTTGCTTCTACCTAACGCTGCAGTTATAGTTTACGTGAAAAACAGCGCTCTACGCGACGCGCCGTAGCTGCCTCGATCGATATCGATTAGTCAAGGCTCGAGCCAGCGTCGTCGGTGACGCGCCGCCCACGATCGATAGGCATTAGACTTTATGGTTACGAGCGCTGGCGTAGCAGGGTCTATACAAAGCATAGGGTACAGCAGCTGCCTTACCTTTTAGGCCTTATGAGGTATATAATGCTACATATAATATAATTACTATACATATAATACTATGAGTTGAGTGGTAAAATTTATTGAGGGCCATAACTTGCGAGGTACTCACCTTTTCCGTCAACTCATCGGTCAAGCCCATATTTTGCCCGAATCTCGTGACAACTGCTCCAGGGCTTAAACGAAACCAGTATTATTTGCCGCTTTCTCAACTGTGATTGGCCTGCCACCTAACGCCACGCCTACGACAGCTGTTATTGGTCGATTTGTAGTGTGATGACGATACCTGACAGTGTTCACACGAACTCCCTGCGCTATGAGTTCAATCGCTATTGCTCTCGACACCTGGTCCAAAGCTGCTTTTGTTGCAGCATAGTAGGGAAGATTCGAAAACTGCAAGTCATATATTGGAAACCTGCCAAATTCGCACTCTGCCGCACATGTCCGCAATTGCACAAAAGTCTTGTTTGTGAACTTACCGCTACTGGCTGCCCGGCCATGCTTGAAACGTTTACGATTTCACCCTTGGATTTCACAAGATGTGGGCGGGCAAGTTGGATCAATTCAACTACACTGAAATGAGCGTTTTTTCTTCAAAATATTGATCACTTGTTATTTTTTAGAAAAATACTACCTGTATAAATTCAACTGCATTGTTTTTTCGAGAACATCCGTACCTGCGTCTAGTCCCATCGAGCCGCTTTCGCTACGGAACGCGGCACCCGCGTTATTGACCTAGGTAAGACCTATAGTACCGACCTGACACTAACGAAAAAAAGGAAAGAAAACGACAACTAACCAAAATGTCGATCTGTCCGAATTTCTGGACAGTGCTTGAGACAATCTGCTCCCTACCAAGGGCATCCGTCACGTCTGCGACTACGACGTTGACGTCGTCTTCTTTCCCTCCAGCTTCGAGCATAGCCTTTTTAGTGGCCTAAAAAGAATTCAATAGCTGAAAAAGTGGAAAAGTAACGGTTATAACTGCGCTTACTTGAAGCCCATCCTGGTTTCTGCCAGTGATTGTTACTTTAGCGCCGTCTCTAGCAAAAAGTACGGCCGTGGCGGCTCCAATTCCGGAGGAGGAACCTGAAAGGTGGCAGTGGTTATTGACGTATAGTGAAGAGATGAGGTGAAATGACAGGTAAGTGTTACCAGTAACGATGACGACTTTTCCTTGGAAACGTGTCATAGTATGATGGGACGAAAAACCGTTTGAACAAACAGAGCTGGCGTCTTATGTACACTCTATACAATGATGATAATGTTCGTGAAGGGTGGGCCCTGTGCCGGAACAAAGATCGCGCCGTATTTTTTATGGAGTGTTCTGGCAGATTGGCGCCGAATTGCGAAACGTGAGGATTTCCTTGACCAAAGAGTAAATTTACTCCTAAACTTCAGTCCGGTCCGGCAGCCACTGCAAATGGGCGCCGGCGGGCGCCGGTCGCCGCCACCCTCTCCGCCCCGGTATTAATGAGCTACAAATCACTCGAGCTCGGGAGAAAGCGAAGAAAAATAAAATATTAGTCCATAGTAGACAGGGTAGATAAGCCTAACCCTATGCTTGAGATGGGTTTAAGGCTTAGGCTTAGGCTTCACAGGAGTGGCCCCACCCAACTCCCTTTTCACCTAAATTTCTAAGATAAACTACGATAAGTGTAAGTGTAAGTAAGATTGGACACTATTTGTATGTTGCATCGCGTGCGCGCATAGCTCAGTGGGTTGAGCGAATGATCGACGTTGTGGTGGTCAGGGGATCGAATCCTGCCCTGTGCACCCGTTTTGCAAATACATATAGTATGCTGCCTACGACTACTGCAGTTATCTAACAAACTCCAACATAAAAAGTAGCCCGGATGGCTCAGTGGTTTGAGCGGCAGATTGCAATCTGTCCCTATCGCTGGTTCCACTCCGTTGGAGATCCAGAGTTAAGTATCGCAGTGTTTGGGGTTCACTGCTTGGAACGTCCCCCGTGATCTCCTTCGGGTAGTCCAGGAAGGCATCCGGCAACGTTTTGCATAAATTTCGAAGATAAACTACAGAGAACTCCAAACGGACGCAGTCAAGAGTCAGGACCGCGGCGCGGCTCTCTTGGGCAGAGTCACGGGAGCTGAGCATAGTGTGCGCCTGCGTCTCTGCCCAAGAGAGCCGCGCCGCGGTCTCGACTCTTGTCTACGTACGTTTGGAGTTTCCTATACGATAAGTGTAAGTGTAAGTAATAGCAATAGTGTAAGTAATAGTGAAAAACCACTTTTTCAAAGTTGAGGGAAACCGGGAGAAGGTAACTCCGCCGTAAAGGACTGCTCTACGAAAGATAAATGACAGCGGTAGAACTACTTCGCAATGGATATGGAAGAATTTATACGGATTTCAATTATTTCTGAGGATCCCGAATAGGATGAGCTTTATTATTCAGATGGGATAACTGAAGTACTGCGTCCATCTATAGAAGAATAACGGCCATTTTTGTATTTGCGAAGCAGTGTACTATAGCAGAAAATGGAAGAGTTGGCTTCGCTTACTGTGTATTCAGAAATCTTTCCCCATGAAAATCACAAAAATGAAAAAATGTGAAAGTTGTGAAAATGGTCCCCTGCTTTATAGCCTTAACATATCCACTGCACTCTGTCTACTATGGACTCAAATTGTATTTTTCTTCGCTAAGTATTCTTTGCTCTCCATTGGCTTTTTATGGTGCACCTATGAGTGCATAAATAAATAAATAAACGAATAAATGAAGAGTTGATGAAGCATCGGTTCTCTCACCCAGTGGTGATCCTACTGCATGTTGCATAGTTAATTGGTAATCTTCTCAAAGGTTCAGCGCAAACCTGTCGACCGGCGAGTAATGATGTTGCGATGGTCTCTGACCATTGAGGAAACTAAACAAACGACTATGCTCTCTGACGGCTGCATAATCTGCGCAAACGTCTGTATAAACGGTCTCAAGTTGTTCCGATTGAGTCAATGCCATATGTTCTCGTTCCGCAAGGAAAAAATCTACTGCCGAAGCCACTGATGGTTTCTCAAAAATGTGCTAGAATTGCTGTTGAGAAGTGTAGAGGTTCCCTAACGAAAATGGGGCATGAAGGAAGAGTTTCTCTGGGAGATTACAGGCTTGCACAAGAATAGGAGTTCGACAGTCCGCTGAAGATTGCCGAGAATTTACTTCTCCCCTTTGCTGCCGCTAAGCTGATGGCGACCGTTTTTTTTCTCGAAATCTGCCGCGGCAATCACTGCCCCGGTGTCGTCATTCCACAGAGTTGTTTTTCAAAATGGACATATTTTTCTGTGCAGGGCATTGTGCTGGCTATAATATGAATAACTTAATGCTGGAAAGCCCAAGACGCTAAAAATGGTTAGCCAACGTGGTTTTGCTCAAATACGCGTCTGTAAATCAAAGCTTAGGAAGCTTTGCCTTTTTAACCTGGTGAAGCAGCCAAATGTGGATCAAAAGAGACTATTAATTGACTTAAACTGAAGCTGCTCTGTCTAAAAAAAGGACCGGGAACAGCGGTTTTCTACACGCAGTCCCATCGGTGCCTGATACGTGCTAGTAACAAATGTTTGATAATCCGCTTATCAGGTGTTGCAATTGTTGAAAGTGAGCGCGATAGGAACAATATATACCGGATACGTGCGTTTGACGTGCGTGCGTGATGAAAGACAGGGCGAGTCACATCGCTCAGGCAGCTCAGAGCAGTGCATTTACGTATTTTCAGGTATTTAGGCATCCTAGTATAAATTGCCCTATAGGCCTACCTCCTTGCTTTATTGCAAACGTAGCCATAAGCCTAACCACGTAATGTCCAGTTTTTGAATGAATAGACTACATACAATTACCGTGTTAAAAGCAGCACTCACGGGAATTTTTGGGTTGAAGATTTCACGGTATCTCGGGGTTTTAGGGACGATGAACTAGCGTGAAACACGCGAAAAACACAGAGAATGATGGCCGTATATGTGTACACAGCGCGGACGAGTGTTCTGTGATGGGTCCCGCCACGGAGCCCTGCAAATACTACGAATTTCATAAACAAGCCTCCGCTGAACCACATGCACACTCCCTGGCGTTAGTTGGCGCGACGGAACCCTAATGTCCAGGACGGCGGATGTGTTCACGGCAGTATCTTCGCAGATAGGCGGCCATTCAAGGTGTTCATCTTACTGTTGCGGTTCGGGCTGTGTTCGTGCTGCACAGTTATCAGAGTAAATTGATACATACCCTCGATTGCTGCTCAAGCTTTCGTCCTTTTAGAACCATTTGCTGACGGATGGCGGCAATCGAGGGGAGGATGGCAGCAACTGGGAACCGTTGCTGCTAGGGTTTCTACCCGAACCATTACGCCGTTCCGGTGCGTTCGGGCTGCACACTTATTCTCAAAAGTCGTGATTTGTGCTGGATCATAGTTGCGAGCTCTTCAAAAGTCGTGATTTGTGCTGGATCAAGGTCGAATGATCGATGCGTCCTCTCTATCAGAACTTGACGGACATATTAAGTGTCGAATCACGAAATTGTAAAGAAATTCTTTATCTGAGGAGAAAACAAGAAGAATAAGAAATTCATGGAATTATCTCTTCTTTCTACAATAGTGCTTATGGAATGTGGAAAACCAACGGTCGCTCTGCGAAGTCATCACTTTCTGTTTATCGCTCTTCTCCAAGTAATCGATATATCGATCTATGACGAATGGTTAGTGGATCGGAGAAACGTGTACAGGTACAAGTGGGGTGGGCCCATTTCCACCTGCAGTCAACCCCCACAATTGCCTGAGAAGTTATGAAAAGCACTGTATTCCTTGGTGTCCTTGAAGCTATGTATATGTCTTTCTGTGTAGGAAAAATCAGATCAGCAAGAGAGTCATAAGCCAAGAGGAGATTAGACGAAGGATATTAAAAAATTTAGCTCAATAAATAAACTGTTGACCAAATGCGATTTGTTCCGTTTTCATTGCCATTTTTAGACTTTTTGACTGACTCTCCTTAAAAACAGTTGGAGATTGTCGCTCAGTCAGATTCCTTAGACAACGATACGGCATGGATGACGTGTAGAGTATTCGTGTAAAGAATTGCGGGAAAAATTCTTGTATTCAGAAGAGAAAGGCTACTGTTTGGATGTCAGACCAAGGAAATCAGTGGCATTCGAAGCGAGCACCAGCGTCGTGCCACCGTCGGCGATGATTGTCTGGCCGACGATGTAGGATGACTGGCTGCGATCGGCGAGGAAAGCGATCACATTTGCGATGTCTGACGGTTCTCCGACTTTACCGGCTGGTAGTGCAGCTCGATTCGTGGAGTAGAATTGGTACATCTATAAGAAAAAAGTCTTAAGGAGTTGGAAAAATTCCCTAAGGCTCATAACGTTAAAAAGGCCTACTTTCTCAGCTAGTTCATCAGTGAAACCCATATTCTGACCGAATCTCGTGACAACTGCTCCTGGGCTGAAAAAGCTTGATTAGTTAGCTCAGATGCACTCATTCTGCTGTGATTGGTCACGTTCCCAAAGCCCCGCCCACAAGTGATACTATTGGTTAATTTGCTATGCCGTAATTTTACCTGACACTGTTTACACGAACTCCTTCAGCTATGAGATCAATTGCTGCCGCCCTTGTAAATTGGTCCAAAGCTGCTTTTGACATAGCATAGAAGGCGGTTCTTGCAAACTACAAAAGTAAACATTTCGCCACTTCTCAGCTGCACAAAAGTCTGCAATTGCACAAAAACAGCGTTGATGAACTAACCGCTACTGGTTGACCGGCAATGCTTGAGATGTTTATGATCTCACCCTTGGATTTCACAAGGTGTGGACGAGCCAGCTGGATCATCTCCACCACACTGAAAGAGGGCGTTTTTTGAAGTATTGATCGGTTTTTATTTTCAGAAATACCTCACCTGTACAGGTTCAGTTGCAAAGTTTTTTCAAGCACATCCATGCCTGCATCCATTTTCAGCGAGCCATTTTCGCTACGGAATGCACCACCAGCATTGTTGACCTGGAAGGGAATGGATAGCTTTGATACATGGGTAAGAGAATTTTGGAGAAACAAGGGATTCCAATCCATAAATAATTCGAATATGATGTCGAAAGGTTTTTTTGAACGAACGAAGAAAAATACAATTTTAGTCCATAGTAGACAGGGTAGATAAGCCTAACCCTATGCTTAAGAATGGGTTTAAGGCTTAGGGTTAGGCTTCCAGGAGTGGCCCCACTCAACTCCCTTTTCACCTAAATTTCTAAGATAAACTACGATAAGTGTAAGTGTAAGTAGGATTAGACACTGTTTGTATGCTGCATCGTGTGCGCGCATAGCTCAGTGGGTTGAGCGAAAGATCGACGTTGTGGTGGTCAGGGGATCGAATCCTGCCCTGTGCACCGTTTTGCAAATACATATAATATGCTGCCTACGACTGCTGCAGTTATCTAACAAACTCCAACATAAAAAGTAGCCCGGATGGCTCAGTGGTTTGAGTGGCAGATTGCAATCTGTCCCTATCGCTGGTTCCACTCCGTTGGAGATCCAGAGTTAAGTATCGCAGTGTTTGGGGTTCACTGCTTGGAACGTCCCCCGTGATCTCCTTCGGGTAGTCCAGGAAGGCATCCGGCAACGTTTTGCATAAATTCCGAAGATAAACTACGATAAGTGTAAGTGTAAGTAATAGTGGAAAACTCTTTCGAAGATAAACTTTTCAAAAGTTGAGGGAAACTAGGAGAGAGTAACTCCGCCGTAAAGGACTACTCCACGAAAGATAAATGACAAAGGTAGAACTACTTCGCAATGGATATGGAACAATTTATACGGATTTCAATTATTTCTGAGGATCCCGAATTGGATGAGCTTTATTATTCAGATGGGAGAACTGAAGTACTGTGTCCATCTATAGAAGAATAACGGCCATTCATTCCCGAAGCAGTGTACTATAGCAGAAAATGGGAAGAGTTGGCTTCGCTTACTGTGTATTCAGAAATCTTTCCCCATGAAAATCACAAAAATGAAAAAACGTAGAAGTTGTGAAAATGGTCCCCTGCTTTATATCCTTAACATATCCACTGCACTTTGTCTACTATGGACTAAAATTGTATTTTTGTTCGCTTTCTCCCAATCTCGAGTGATTTATAGCTCATTAATACCGGGGCGCCGGAGGGTGGCTGCGGCCGGCGCCCGCCGGCGCCCATTTGCACTGGCTGCCGGACCCGACAGTACATTTCATGCATATTCCATGCGAGTGACGGTTTTGCCATGCCCGACCATCTAACAGTTTCAGAAATTTCTGGGTGCTTCATTCAATTATTCATCCATTTAAATATGATTTAGTGTGGAAACCCTGAGCCTCGTTAGGAATTCCGGCTATTTCTCTGGAAAAAAAGTTTCTTCCTGGACTTTCTGTCGTAGTGGATTGTTAGAAGGTGGGATTCCTGGCAAACATATATCGTTTCCAAAAAAATTTAGCTTTATAAGAGAATAGAGTCCACTTTAACATTTTCTATATTAAAAATAATGGATATTACCGCACAGCTCCTTATTTTTGGTTAACATGCATATAGCGAGCGTGATCACTGTTCACATTAAAAGTAATATGGAAGACTAATTTTTTGTATTGTTATGCCTCTAACCTGTCGAAAAAAAGAGGGACAACTGACCAAAATGTCGATCTGTCCAAATTTCTGGACGGTGCTTGAGACAATCTGCTCTCTACCATGTGCATCAGTCACATCTGCGGCTACGACATTGATGTCATCCTCTTTCGCGCCAGCTTCAAGCATAGCCTTTTTAGTGGCCTAAAATCAATAATCAATAATCGAAAATGCAAGCGGTGCACAGTTATTATAGCACCCACCTGAAGACCATCTTCCTTTCTTCCAGTGATCGTCACTTTAGCACCTTCCTTAGCGAAAAGCACTGCTGTGGCGGCTCCAATTCCAGAGGAGGAACCTTAACGTCGACATCACTAATCAATAAGTATCCAAGACACAGGAAGTAGCGATAAGTATGTGATACCAGTGACGATGGCGACTTTTCTCTGGAAACGTGGCATGATGCGAAAAACGAATGATGAAAAACGTTTCAACAAACAGATCGGGCGTCTTAAGTACACTGAGCGGTGATGATAAAGTTCCCATGGGGCGTGATTCGTGCTGGATCAAAGATCGATGCGTCCTCTTTATCAAAGCGTCTAGCGGAGCAGATTAGGTGTTGAATTATGAAGTCGTGAAGAGACTCTCGTATGAACCTGAGAAAAGTTGGAAAATTCGTGGAACGACATCGTTATGGTTCCTGATGCCATGACATTTTGTATGATGCTGTAGATGTGTGTTTTGTGGATTCCTCTACAACCACGGCGCATTTTGTGTGTAATAATATCCCTAATTGCTGTTTTGTAATGTGTAGTCACATCCCAGATTGTTGTCCTTCTTTTCGACAGTTGGCGGACCTACTGCTGCATCAACTCGTTTGGCTACTGGTCAAAAAGTTGTGTCAGCGTTTTCTGCAGAAAAGCGGTCTTTCTCACAAGGTTTCATGAGGCAATCGTCTATGATGAACTGTCAAGATTCCTTGAAAATATTGCGTAATGCGAGGCGGACGCACGGACGCACGTGTGAGCAAATAAACCGCTCGAGATTTCTTGATGCACTTGCTCATAGTCACTATTCTCACCCTAGAGCAGAGATCGCACAGCCACCCGAGTGTGCCATTCTGAAGTGGGCTCGATACATGATGAAATCCAAAGACTTTATGAGTGTAAAAGTTATAGTTTCAAGAACAGTCAACTATTTACTAACCTATCTTTTTATTTATGTGTTTAGCGCTTTCTTTTTATATAGGAATGATTTATTGGTTCATTGGTCTCTTTTTTATCTTTCCCTCAATTCCCTCTTAGCTCTCGTATATCTAAATGCTCATTAAATTGCTCATTTTTTATCTGTTCGTTGCTTTGTCTAGTAGTGTCTCACATTTATCTATCTGCATATATAAAGTGAAAGTTTGTATGTATGTGTGTATGTATGCAATGATTAGAAAACGCGCAGGGTGAGTCGATCCGGACCAAATTGTGGATGCACATCCATCGCGGGTCGATAGAGGTTATAGGCTACTTTTTGCATGAAATTATCGATTGCTCCATCGATTTTGTCGATTTTATTGATTTTTTTTTTGCTATTTTTGCCCAGGGGCAGTCGGGACGTATCTTTTGGGGTTTCTCAATACGGTGAATACGAGTATGACAACCGTTTTGCGCAACATATCGAACTATTGGTTTTATCGACTCCTTTCCATTTTGGCTCGGGGACCTTATAGAGCTCTAAGCACAGTCGATGACAGCTAGTCTATTATATATGTCATTGCCGGACGCAGAAGGGGCGTCTGGGAGGGGGGAAGGGCGTGAGAAAAAAAGTGCTGCGTCACCAATTCCTGAGAATAAAAGAATAAAAATGATAGCAATATTAACTTTAATGCCGAGGAATTAATAGTAGATATTTGAAAAATAATTGTGGAACTTAAAAATCAGAAATAAGCTCACGCAAAGTTATTATTCTCGTTAGCAAGTATTTTCGAGAAATTCTTCGTCCCAGCCTCGGGGCGGAGGCGCCCTCCTCGCCCCCTTCCCTGCGTCCGCCACGACTATATACATATATTTAATTACTTACGTTTTAAAAACACTTCCATGCTTGGGATAATCTCTCGCGCAATTCCCTCCTATCGATTAAATTAGGATATACCTGGACATTCGTGGAATTTTCCGAATATCATTGTACAGGCATAGCCAAGAAGAGCGTTAAACCTCCTAAAGTAGAAGTAGTGTAGCGAGATGGACACATTCATATTTTCAGGTTAGATACACGCAAATTTGTATTGTTTTCGATATATTTATAACTTGAAGCAATTTCGAGAGGTACAGGAAAATGAGAACTAATCTAGAATTTTTTTTGAACCAATTTAGAGTTTTTTCTAAAGAATTTCAAATCTCGAGAACACAGCTGCACGAACCAGATAGCAACATATCGCATGTTTATCAACCCCTCATTACGATTCCAGACATATCAAAAAGTGGACGTGGCCAAGCAGCAAGTTTCCTTTGACAACCCACATCCATATGGCTGGCATCGTCTGAATAAAGGAGGAAAATATGTGTAATATTACATTCGTATTATATTCTTACACTGTTCATGTCTTGTTTTCCATCACTTCTGCAAATTCACCTCCGATGGGCTAATTAACAACGTGTCATAATGAGCGTCAACTGACGACAGCGTTACATCATCTAATGCGTTTCAGCCACGGGGCGCCCAGCTATTACCTGTAAAAACTGCACTGTAATCGATCATTCACCGCGTTATCTAATCTAGTAATTACTGTAACACCAGCTATTAGGTAATTTACGGGGTGAAAGTGGGTGAAAATTTCGCTGTTGGCATAGTGCCAAGGAGTTTCGATAATCAAATTACAAGGGTTTGAAATTGAAATGTTTGGAAAAGTATCAGTGAAAGCTGATAAAACTATAATTTTTGCCCTAATAATAAGAAACCACAAAATTGTTACGGTAATTATAGAAATGTGTAGCTACGGGCTCAAGAAAATTGCACAATTTCGTCACGACCTTATAGGAGATTTCAAGATTTCAAAAATATGATACTTTTCAATTACAGTCCCCACAAATGTAAAGTATGTTCATACTGCAAAGTATGAACATGCCTAAGATCTTGTTTTAACATTACATTATAATATTATATATTTAATATTTTTTGTGCACATGGGAGGCGGGATGGGGAAGAAGGCAAAAATGTCGATAATTCAGAAATATTTGGCTCGACCTCTTTTCGAATAGTCGAAATCCGAGCTTTTTCGAATGTTCGATATATGGACTAGGTTGGCTTTCGTGATTATTTGAAAATTCGATGTTTCGAGAAAGTGATTTATTCGGAAACCAGTCCGATTCGACTCGGTCGAGTAAGGGGCGACTCTTCGATTGTTGCATGATTCGCTACAGAAAATGGAACAAAGTCAAATGACTATGCCTCAAAGCTCGTACTGACTTTGATTTCATCCAGGCCTACATAGACGAGCGTTATGCATGAAAAGATGCCCCAAAATCAAAGTTCTGACCCATTCCAGAGTAAGGACAGAATCAGGAGGTAGCTGATGCCCGATGCATCGAAATCGTTTCCTTTTTTATGGACAAAATCCATGGAATTTTTCACAAAATGTGAAACACTTTGACGGTGCCATATGGTACTCAACAATAATTCACCGTGGTGTTGAGTAGTAAATTTGCCATGGGGCAAACCTTAACCATGGGTCAACGCGTAGCACACCTATTCGATAAGAGATGGTGTTCGATACCACTTTGCTTACAGCATTCGCGTGGCGGACAGGCGCGTGGCGATCTATAGATAAGCTCGCAGAGATTTATGATGTTACGCTGGTCGCTACGATTTTTTTCCATATTGGGGAAGGAAGTCCTTCAAAAATGGGCAGGCACAAAGCTCGAACTCTGCTGCTTTCAAGGGGTCGCTCCGATTCATTTGCCGAAAATTTAAGACGATATATCTGAGTCTGATTGAAGTTTAAAGAGTATTTATGACAGTTGTCCATATTTTCTAAATGCATATATGGAAATGAGGGTGTAGAGCCTGCAGAAGAATTCAAGGATCTGGCTTTCGGTCTTTACGGTATCGTAGAAACTTCTACACCAAAATGACTGGTAGTTACATTTATTTATACTATTATGTATACGCATCAGGAAAATGAAGAAAGCCCTAATATCTCATAAACATTTTTGATTTTTGATCACAATGCTACCGTAATAGCTTTTGTTACAGTAATAATTTCATTATAGTAATAGCCTTAGCCCCCTAGTAGTGACAGTTTACTACATAGTACTCCAGACCTTCTAGATTTTGGATGGCTTTCCTGATTTAATACGAAACTGTACCAAATTAACAATATTTCAGTGTTTGCGGGATCCCAGCGAATCCCCCTATCCCCTAAGCCCCGCCCCTTCTCCCAAAAACGGCTCCAGCCCGCTACCGTACCCGGCGTATGTGCGTGGGCGTGGCCTGCGGGTGATACCCTCTCGCCAGCGTCATCATCATTCCACAGTTGTGTTGATCCTCCACCAGACAACAACATGACCTCCTGGGATTACCCATACTTCCCACTGCCAGCTCTGGAGCTGCATTCACCCGGCTGCTCCCTCCCACTGCCGCATACATTTCCTACTCAAGCCCAAAACTCTGCTAACAATAGTCCGCCACAGTTCACTCAGGCTACAAAGTAAGTATTTCAAAGGGTTTCGTAGCGCTATCCAATAGCAGGTCTTGTTTTTAAGGACGATTTCAAAATCGCGACGATACCAACCGCCACCGCCACAGCTGCTGAGGTTGCGACGAAGCGCAGCAAATGAGCGAGAACGTCGTCGAATGAATGTGCTAAACGTAGCTTACGATAAGGTTTGTTGTGAACTTGTTTTTTTACTAGTAAATCAGAGACGGGACTCGGTAGTTGAAAAGTACTGTATTTTGTTTTGGCGCGAATCTACCAAGATACTGTCGATTTGAACAGTTTTTCTATTCGAAGCAGTAGAAATTTCAAGTTAGAAGGGTTATAAAAAGTATCATTACGCATCTTTTTCACTTCCGATCGCCCCGCCCACTCATTATGTTCAGTGGCCACGACGGAAATGGACTTTCAGGATCATTTGGATTATTTGACACTCAGTTATGAGCTTTATATAACGGGAAATGAAGTTTAGGTTAAAATTTAGGAGAGACGTCTATTTTTCACTGCAGACATTTGTCTATTTATATTTATTCATTTGTTTACATGTTTAATGAAACTACCGATATGTTGAACCACAAGAGGCTGGAAATAGGGAGAATGTCCACTGATGAAACGTTGGAACCACGTAGTAAATCAAAAACATTGCGAAAATATGGAATGGGAACCCGCTTCCCAGTTGATAAGAAAAAAAAATAAAATTGCGCAACTTTGCTTTTTCTGAAGAACTGTCGGCAGGAGTTCATGCATAGTGAGGAAAAAAAACAGAAGTTGGGTTCTACATGCAAAATACTGAGCGCTTGAGCCTGTTTTCTAGAAGAAATTCTCCACTGATTTCCCTTTCTCCTCTCTTGTCCATCTACTGTAAGTTCCTTCCCATCTTTTTTATCCTTGTAGATTGTTCTCCAAAGGCTGTGGTGAGCGTCTATCGCGAGATTTACTGTACGGTCGCTGCAAGCTTTCTCACTTAATGAATTTCTTAAGGGAAACAAAGACAAAATCAAACAGGCTATTTTTATTTTGATAATTAGTATTATACAAACGATAGGAAGGTGTGCCTCCCTCCCTCTTATGAATTTCTCCAGTTTTACTAAAAAAACCAAAAGATATAACATAGCATGATCAGTAAGCCAATGTGTGAGGAGTAGCTGTAATATTTCACTGCGACTAATAATGGGGTTACGATGAGATTGAACTCTTACTAATATAAGAATTATAACAAAAACGATATAAACACGTTGTACGGAATAAATGATGACATTGAAACTCCTAATTTTCCTGCATACTCCTATCGCCTGCTATGTGAACATTACATAAAAAAATCCATTTCTTTCTAAAAATAATATTTGTTTGTGGAAATGTAGAACTATAGGTGTATTAATGAAAAAAAATCTGGTAGTAGCAGCCATTGAGCCAGCAGGCCACTCAAGAAGTGCAAAAAAGCTGAGAATTCGGGATGGTCCTATATTTCTGAAACACATTGTATGAGGAGGCCCAGTTTTCAATCAAAAGCCCACACAACTCCAATTGGTCCTACTTCTGCACCTTCTAACATCAAATATTCAAGCATAGCGGGCTCGAAATGGGTTAATATTATCGCTACTTAGAGGCATTGTATTTCATGACAGTATGGTCTCGCTTTTTTAGTAAGTAAACCTAGTGAGAAAGTAACCAGTTGGCTCAAAAATTCTGCGAATTTTTTATTTCTTGAGAAGACTGAAACCATGGTGATCTTTTACGTTCTCTTGCACCAATTTCGAACCAGAAATCGTCACCTAACGAATAAAAAGATCAATTTGGTAATATTATAATTTCATTTCGTGAGCAATACTTATAAAATCTGTCCCTGTGTTCTGTTCCTGTACAAAAATTCAAACTTTGCGGAATAGGGGCAAAATTAAGCTATATAGAGATATATGCAGCTGTTTGATGCCTGATTCAGGACGCTAACACCAGATGACTAGAAGAATCGAAATGTTGCGAGTTTTTCTGAGTAGTGACAATCCTAGCCTGTATAATCCTGGATCTAGAAACCTGTTAGCTCGCCTCAAGAATGAGCAGGACCTTAATTAGTGCCTGGAGCGTTCTGCCAGAAAATACGGTGGAATATTTGCGAAATTCATCAACGTCTGACACCTAGCCAATCAATCATTTTACGGTCAACTGTCACTGATTTTTGAATCGACCCTGCACGCGATACCGTATCAAAGCTACTGCTGCTGCTGCTGTTGCTGCTGCTAAGGCGCCACTCAAGGACGACTAGTTGAAGACACGCTAATGAATGATTTAATGTCGACGTTAGATATGCACATTTCGCGCACCTGTTGTATTTTGCACGCCTACTCTGCTTCTCTGATTCTCTTCAATGTTAGAGACGCAGATAGGGGGAGGGAATCGACGAAAGACAAAATTTTAAAAATTAATTCTCTCTTTTCTTACAGTTATTTCTCTAGTAGGCTTACTTCCAAGCGACATTTTATCGATTTTTTATGGTTTGTCCCAATTGCACAGATATAAAATTACCGTATCCCATTCCAGCTACGCACCGTACTACCCGAAATGGACTCCGGTCGTCGCCTGTCAAAATACGAAACTCTACAAATGGCCCAGCAGTATATCGCTTGTCTTATGGAAATCCTTGGCGAAAACGGCGCGAAGCAGACGCCTGAGAAGTGATCAATCGATATCGATCAATACTCACTTTTGCTATTCCTCATAATCCTAATTTGTGCACTCTATGGGTATCTTTTGATCTTTGATCTTATAAAATTGTGGTCTTCCGATGTTGAATGAATATTTCCAATGTGCTTAAACTTTCTAAAGTATTAGAAAATGTACATTTATCAGATTAGAGAAAGAGACGCAGAGAAGCGCTGCTAGCCGAACACAAGGGCAACAGAATGTGCATTTTCTGTGTCCTTACCTGTGGATACTCCACATAATTCTTTGTCGAATAATTCGAATATTCGATTTTCGGCTCTGCCTGACGTGTTCGAACATTCGCTCAAATAGTAAGCAAGTATTTAGTGGAACAGACGAAACCAAGCAACTATCACTCAAAGTGAAACTGCTATTCACAGTTCGCTGAAAGGTGTGTGGGCGTGGCCTAGCTGCAACTACAGTTATAGTGCACTTATAGTGCAGTGCTTCTTATAAAATACAACTAACGTATTATATGTAATATGAGATGCTGAATGCCTTTTATTTACTCCACAGTAACTTCACAATAACTTTACAGTTCAGATGCCTCAACAAAAAAAAACCTTGTAGTTTGACCCCGCCCGCCTCCTATTCAGTCTCACCAGCTCATTCGAATTTTTACGACGTTCAAACAAGTTCAAACAAGTTCGCGAAATCGTTCTCCGCCTCGAAGTTATTTGTCGACAAAAACTAGACGTAAAAAATGCGCGTGGTCCGCAAAAAACGCGCACAAAGATACGCATTAAGAACCTCACTCATCGCATTTTTACGATGTGTCGCGTGTGTGCCGAAAACGAATGAGGATCCGTATCGGCAGAGATCGCCGCTGTAGATACGCAAACTCAAAGCATCTCAGAGGGGTCTAACGTGGGGCAACGACGGTCAACTGGCACAAGTCACGGCTAATTGCACAATTCTGTAGTGAAAAATTGCGAGTTCCGTGCAGTAATCTCGGCTGCAGGGATCAGAAGCGCCGACGCTGGCGCAATTAAAGGGCGCAAACTTCGTGAAACGAAGCCGACTTGTGTGTTTTGACGCGTGCCGCCGGTAATTTACTCGGAGAAGCCATTTCTCTGAAGATTTGCCGTAAATTAAATGACAAGGTGTGAAAAAGGCGCGGAGAGGGAGATTACTGGTGAATGGAAAGGGGAATAAGGGGAGGAGGGTGCATGGTTATTATTATACATATTTTTGCCAAGAATACTTTTAGAATTTTCTATTCATTCGAATGTAATTACTAAAATAACATATTTATAATTATTAAAATTATTTAAAATTAACTAAAAAATCAAAGTATTCACTTATACATTGGTCTGCTACTAAATAATCCATGAGATAAAAATGGATTTTGTACTAGCTTTTTTTTGAGACATAGGTACTTTATAGATATGGTTTTTGAATATTTAACAGCTTCATTATCCAGAAAAGTTTAGTTTCGAACCTCCATTCGTTTCTCTGTAGCAATTAGTGGAATTCCCATCAAAAACATAAGAAATTACTTCAAAACAACCATTGAAAACCCTTGCTCTTGGAACAACTAGCGCGCTCTAATGCTAATGTTCTGACCCCAGGTCAATTTCAGCTGGGAGTTCGGAATGAATATCACAACCAAAGTGTGATGACGTTTGAAGTTATATAGACCGCGCTAAGAACCAGAAACTGTTTTGCTGTTATGTTCCAGCCATTGACCGTTAATCGTTAATGTTTCTTCCACCAGTAGTTACAATCATTACCCATCATCATCATTCGATCATTCGGTCAGAAGTAGAAGTTATGTTGCAGAACTATCAGAATAAACGGTTTGAGTTCGAGTGTGCTTGAAAGAATTTGTAACAACAGTTTCACTAACGATTTAACGG
Source organism: Ancylostoma caninum (assembly GCA_037903475.1). Taxonomy (NCBI): domain Eukaryota; kingdom Metazoa; phylum Nematoda; class Chromadorea; order Rhabditida; family Ancylostomatidae; genus Ancylostoma; species Ancylostoma caninum. The sequence continues at coordinate 35,686 of JBAJFG010000293.1, forward strand.
AATTCATAATCTCGGTAAGCCGTTAACAGTTGCTTGAGGTTAGTGTAAGACTAACTAGTTAAACCCACTTTTATAGTTCGGTATATTCCGGTTTACGGACCGCGTGTATCATTGATATTACTCAGGGTAAATGTGTCACCACAGCAAAAATATAGCATCCAAATTCTTCAAATTACTTGGCTACATCTGCTTTATTCTAGGGAAGATTAACGTTTAATCGTACGATTAACGGTAACGATTACTAGGCCTAGTTTTTATGCAATTGGCTACCCCTAGAATTCAGTGCATTAAAACAATTTTTCGGATCCAAGAACCTTCAGGTGTCACAAAGTTGGATCCAAACAAGTATTCCCTACCTGCTTTCAATGCCGCGCTCCACCGCCACTATTGCGCTCTGGTGTAGATCATACAACACCGCGAAGGGCTATCTTTTAAAGTGTCTGTAGCCATGAGAGCCGTAACATCTGTCGTCGTGCTACGGTAGCGACGTCGTCCATGTGTTGGCTCGTCGTTTTATCAGCCAGCAATTACCGCAATTATCTGTGTTGGCAGCGTTTGCGTCATTTGAATTGCGGACTTGGCGGGGTGCCAAGAGTTCTGCTGGGATCATTACGATTAAGATTTTCTATGAAAAACCATTCCCACTATCCCCACAAACAGGACCGGGTACTGTAAACAGCGCTCTGATTGGTCCGACGAAAAGTTGAAACCTTTGACGGAGTCAAGACCTGTCAATGCTTGTCAATTCCCTTCACGGAAAGCTATAGTTCCGCGATTAGGCGTCAAATAAAACAGTGAGTCTGCAGCCGCACTTAATCTAACCTGTCTAACAAGTACATCTCGTCCAAGGACACCGTCAAGCTCGTCCATCACAGCCATGGTCATCGTTGTCGGCTTACATATGTACGTCAAAGGTCAGCACAAATCGTGGCGGCTCCCGAAAACGCAATTATCACCGGAGCGCGTGCGTGAGCGCGCGTACGTAACGCATAAAGCCGCCGATGACGCAATGTTATGCGCACGAAAAGACGTGCCGGTGGCCAATCAAAGTGCAGGTGGCTGGTAATTGGCCGATGACCGCCGATCGACGAAGTCAATGCGCGTGTATGTGTCTGATCACATGCCGACACACCACCGTAATGAGGTATGAAGAGGTTAATCACCGACAACAATACTGTTGTGGATTGTCGGCAAATATTTGATGGATTTAGGGGTGCTAGGGGTCTTAGTGACTTTAAGGGCCAACGTTACTGTGCAAACAAACAAATGTTTCCTTCTGTAAGGGCACCCCCCCCCCCCACATCACAATCGTTTCTGAGATTTTCGCGAGAAAAGAATCTCCTGTAGCTGCTGATCAAAATAGTATATGTGATTCCTTGAAAACTGCCGAGAAAATCCGTTCTCAAGACTCAATCATTGAGGAGACTGTGGGCTAGGCCAGCGTGAAATTACAGGGTTTTTGCCTCATGTATTCTTTTGCTCCTCGCGCATGAAGCACAGTTTCTATTCCGATAGGGAGTGGATGAGAAGTTCGAGATTCGTGAATTTCCCTAGAAGGCGCACTCCCGCAACTGAGTTACTCAGACACTGCCTTGGGCCCGCTCCTCGGCTCCGCCCACAGTCTCCTCAAGAACTCGGGCTTCAAAGCCGGAATTTTCGGCGGCTTTGCACGGAATTACATATACCATTGTGATCAGCAGTTCCTGGAGATTCTTTTCACATGAAAACTCAGAAACGGTTCCAAGATGGAGCGATGCCATCCAGTTCTGCTATGAACACGACTGAATCGGACAACTGTCATAATTGCGTGAAGTGCTTAAAGTGCTAAATTATTCAAAGGAACATTCCAACCTTCGAACAAAAAATGGATTTAATTGCTCTTAAATGAGGTAGATTTATACATCCCATCTTTAAAAAGATTGGGTTCAGGACCACCAAGCAAGGGAAGGTGGGGCCCAAACCACGCCCACATGTATGGTCTACATCGGGTTCTCTGCTTGTCGACCTGTAGATTCAGACTCACACAGCAATGTTTCTATCTATCAATACTTTCTACTCACATATGTTAATAAGTCCATCATAAAACGATAGTGTGAGTTGTTGCCAAAGATGGGCGTGGCTTAGGTCGCGCTGTTGTTTTTCGTTTATCCGGTGCGTAAGACTCACGAATTTTTGGCTTTGGATAGTATTGACACGCTTCAGCTGGAGATCAGTGCTCCAAGACACGACATGAAAAAACAAGCACATCCAAAATATGTTATTTCAAAGAGATCAGTTCAACAATTTACACACAAAAGATATGTATTGATCCATGAGTATGCCTAGAAGAAGGTGGCCTATGCTGGTTTGTCATCACTAATCGGTGGCTCAGAGTTTTTCGTGGATTCCTCGATGTCTCGTCGACTCATCAGCACGAAACTTCGACATTTCGTGAATTCACGTTCGATATCCAGCACCGTGATGAAGCCGTCGTGGTCGGTGTCTAGTGACTAAACGAGTACTGATCAGTTATTGATTTATTGATTGGAAGGGAACACAAAGGCACAGACATGAGGTCAAAAAAGTGGAGAAAATTTTGTACATGATCGATATGTCAGATCGATATCTTTTGAAGCTTTTCTTGGCATCCAAGAGGAGTGCGTTATCGCGCGAGCCTATACGGTAAGCGAGCCTAAGCGACAACCGACTTGTAAGTGATTGAAACAAAAAACTAACGTGAAATCGATCCACTGCAAATCGCTTGATATGTGGAGCCAAAGGGCGCAGTTCGGACACTGTCATCTGGAAATTCGTGTGGTCAAGGTCAATCAATAAAATCGATACATAGGTACAGCTTAAACTAACCCTTCGGTTTATAGTTCCTGGCGGTAAGCCAAGTGCAGCTGAGGCGTCCACGTCCTGACTGGAACCGCACAGCGTGAATATGCTTCGAACGTATTCGTGAAATGCAGCAGCGCTTACTCGTCCCTGTAGATGCGTGTTAATTAGGAACAGTTGTCCGGATAACTGGCACAGATTCTTATGGAATGAAAGGTGTTGTATTGAAAAATCACTCATGAATTTTAGAGTCCTCTACGTCTCTGTCGATTCAATTCAATTTCTTTGTTGCTCTTCTGATCTTTAATTAGTTCGAACATCTGATACCATAGGTGAATGTTGTTACCGCGATCAATAATAAGTAGCCAGTCAATCGATAATCTATACATACCTTTGAGTCAGGTGACATCATTGCAAACACGAAAGCGGCCTTAATAGAAACATCAGGATGTGAAGGCAAATGATATTCCGAACATCGTGCGCCTTCAGTCAATTCCCACAGACAAACGACGAGGTCCTGAAGGGGAATTAGGTCTTGAAGGGAAAACATATTTTGTGGGGTAAGCCCGCGCTATAGCAAACTTGAGCAGCGGCGCAGCGCATGCATCTTTCTGCTCCTGAAGAAACAACAACGTATTCTTTGGGGAAGAAATTTACGCTGAATAGATGTTGCTGGGGGCTCCGCCCACATTCTCGCACTCTGACTTTGCACTCGAGTATGTTTTACCTTCCTAGAAAAATGGACGAGTTGTACTCATCCCTTCAATTTAACGGCAGATGTTACTTGCTACTGAAAAGGTATAAAAAAGGCGCTATGTAACAGGGTGTTTCCCAAAACATTGACAAGTGGGCGGAGCTTACCCCTAAGGCGTGCCGAATAATCTCATACCTCAAAAGTTATGTGGGAATGTCCACGGATATCCGAGATGGCCTTATATAACCGATCGGGCAAATTGGCAATCAGCCGCGTGTGGGAACAGCATCCGGAATATTGATCGCCATTGACAACTTGACATCCGACCATTAGAACACCTCTGATAAATGGCTGCATGAAAACTCGTACAGCTTTAAAGAAGTGGACGAGTTTACCTGTTTAAAATTCCGATACATAAACATAAGCCATTTCTTGTCGAAACCCGTCAATTCCTGTAGTCGATCTAGTGATGGAGGTTGCGTGTTGAACGGGTTAGAAAGGAGATCCTCGACGTCTATTTCGACTTCTGGAAATGGGCGGAGCTTACCCGTACAATGTCTCAGTAATATATGTCAAAATCCCCTAACATGGAAAGTATCATCCACATAAGGGTTCTAAATGACTTAATTCACAACCAAAATCAATATTATCAATTAAAATACGATAAGATTTGACCTACCGTCGTCGTAGAAACACAACCAGTACTGACATCCTCGCAAAGCCCAATACAATGACCTAAGAATTTTGTTCGACGTAGGAGCACGTGGTCCAAATTGCCTGAAATACAGCAGTAAAACCTTCCGGTTGGGACCTACACTCTTTACAGGTTTTTGAGCTAAGAATTAAGCTTCGTTCACAAAGAATTATTGAGAATTGTAGAAAAAAGATTCCCCATTAGAGAGGAACCTATGAACAAAATGAATGAAAAGGTGGGTATAAGCTGGATTCAGGGGTGGTCAAAGATGTCGTGGTGGAAAAAGGGGCGTGGCCAGGGGTGCGTTCAGTGCAAAAGTTCTGAACAATGTTCCCAATCAAATGTTGGAGAAGAAAAAATTAAAGTGAGGTGCAGACAATAAATATGACAAAATGAAAAAAAAAAATTATGAACACTATGATTAATAAAATAGACAGTAATACCAGAAATACGAAAATGAATGTGGAAAACTATGTGAAACAAGTCTACCACGTTTTTTCCCTAAGGCTATGCTTGATCTCAATTTTTTTCCTTATTTCCTCAGCGTGCAACCCGAAGCTCCGCCCACAGGAAGAACATCCGCGAAAATCAAGTCAAAAACAATGTAAATTAATTAACCTTTCAGAAATTCGAGCCTTAGCTTTTCGAATAGTGAAGGACACTGAGTCATAGACATCCTTCGCTATGTGTGTAGTTATAGTCAAAGACCTTCAGGGTGGCTTTTATGGGCTTCCACAGGAATCTTGGGAAAGATTGTAATATGCAATTTTGTTATGAGCTAGTAGACAGAGAATGTTATGGGGTAGTAGACAGAGAATCCTTGCTTTCCGGGAAGTTCACCGGGAAATAATTTGTGATGATTTGAACTTCCTGAAAAGCAAGGATTATCTGTCTACAGCCACCATGTCTAGAGGATATTTTAATACATATCGCCATGAGCTGCACATCCAGCGACAGGATTATCCCCATGAGACGTCTAGATTTCCGATGATTTCACTACTTCCTATGGGGTCTTTGGGTCAGCCGGGAATACAGGTAGAAGCTTGGGCAATAGAACTCTTTACTCTTCAAAACTCTGAGAAACTACCGAGTACCGTAACCCCACCGTATTTTTTGTTGCACTTGTATGATTAATTAATTCATTCATCCATAAATGCTTTTAGGATTAGGATTTTTTTTGCTGAAATTACTATTTCTCTCCTTTTACCCTACATAAGAGGCGTCCTTTCACAAAATTCTACACCATCAAACAACGATTTTATTGATTTTCAGTCCTTTTTTTTCTGAATTAGAGGTACCATCCTACTTTACCGCTTTCATACTTGTAATGCCGTCACACAGCCCAGCTATAGAAAAATAATTAGTGATATCTATAGAAAATTGACGCTCAAACGGATAGGAGGCAAACAAGTCAAACCAAAAACAGCTCTCTAATGAACATCGTACTGCGATAGGTTGAAAAATTGCGCGTCCACTGAGAAGACGGCAGAGAAGCAGAGGAAAACCGAGTAGAATGGGTAATGCAAATTCGGATATGGCACATGCAGATGCGAGGAAATTTCTGTGGAATTTGAGGTGAACCAGTCGAAATTTAAAAAAAACCCAATGGTCACCAGCCGTACAAATTCTCTTGACCCCTCCCCCACCGCTGGGCCAGAGGGAAAGCGATGAGAGGTTTTTTTTAGTGAAATGCCAAAGCACAGATATGTAAGTAGCTCCAGTGTTGTCGCAACATCATATTATAGTATGCTTAGAATCGAGATGAAAGGAAATCGTGCAATTGCGGACTTCTAAGGGAAGAGCATCGTACAGGCCCCAGCACGGCTGTTCCGGAGGCAAGCTGGGCTTCGTGAAGAGGGCAAAAATCAAAGGGGGCTCCGTACAGGGTCCCAATCTGAGCCCCGAAAAAAATTGGGTTTTTGTGGTCCCAAGATGTGCAATGCGTTGATAAGCGAGGAGGAAAAAAGCTCGAGGAAACGACTCCTGGTACTTCCGGCTGCGCAATAACGGCGAGTGAGGACGAAAAAGTTCGATTGGAGCAGATCACTCATAGGTTCCCACTATCCGGAGGAAACGAGGCACTGCTGCGCTGCTGAAACTGCACGGATTGATTTGGAATCTTCGGTGAAATAAGAACAAAGGGAATACTTGGAGTTCTTGGAAAAGACATTTCAAACATTTGCAAAGTAAAAAAGCTGTGTTAGGTAACTAAGTCCAGACTTCACGGATTCACTTCAAATTTTGGGCAAAAGTGTGTCTCAGCGTGCACAATAAGTGTTTGAAATGGTTCCCCAAACCTATGTGAATGAAAAAATTGTATGCTCATTAAGTGGTCCAGCCCTTCGCACGAAGGGCTGGACCCGCAGCCGCGAAGGGCTGAGCCTTTCGTGGCACTTCAGAAGCATAGATTTTCTATTCAAGCACAATAATTTCGGTGTATTTTTCAAACACCTATACCTCTAACCTCGTGCTTTCATACGCACCTTAGTATGTCCCATATCATACTCTTTTAGCAGAGATATAAGCCCAAAAAAGGTAAACTTTTTTATACCCTACGATGCGCCGACGGACAATAAGACAGCTCGCGTTTCATTTGCATTCAAATCAGTGCAGCATCCCCATTCAAATCAGCCCAGCGTGTTTCTGCACGTCTTCCAGTGGATCTTTGATGTATTATGTCGTCTTTTTCCTTGCTACTCATTCAAAAGCTGTTGTTCTATTTAAGCTGCCTCCCACTTATGTCATCAGTGGTGGCATTGCTTGTAGAGGAATTCAGAATTTTCACTTCTCTCTCCTAGATTTATTACCACCAACTTTTATGAAAGTTTTCTGTATTGGTTTCTGTACTTTTTCCTTTGGAAATATTTCCTATAACTAACGTCGTTTTTGTCCTGCACACTTTTATGCGCTTGTTGACGTATTTTGAGAGAACTTTATACTAGTATCCTTAGATATCCGTGAAAAACGCGTCAATTTGAATTCTCCTCAATGTCTCGTTATCCAAGGGTGACTTCGTTAAATTTGGGTTTTTCAAAGCAGGCTTCGTTTTTGTTCCTACCCTACGGAAGGCTCGTGCTGGGGCCTGGCCTCGTATCAGTGTAAAGTACGCAGTCGCGGACAAGCACTAAATCTGGCTGTTATAAGTGCATATATCTAAAAAATCGATAAGTGATCAATGTTGTCCCGTGCAAACTCATGGCACGTGCTATAATAATATTATGGATGAGGAATCCGCGGCTGAAAAACGCGTCGCGTTGTGACGTCACACCGATTGCAGAGGTGGACAACTGTTACAATTTGATTCCACGGTCACTTGAGGGTGCTCTAAAGCGTAGGAAAATTTCTGAAAATGGGAAAACAAAATGGGAAGGCATTGGCTATTAGAAATTTATGAAAAAACAACTCCTCAATGTGGAGGCTATGGTAATGATGTTCGAGAATAAGGCGTGGAGGACGCCAAGGAACAGAAACTATTGGTGACTTAACCGGTTCATAAACGAGGGCCGATTGGGTCAGAAGTCTTTTTCCACTATCTCTCAGATAGCACTATAGGAAAAGATGGTTCTAAGACTAGCATCGAGGGAAATGTTGGGTTTGCCAAAGAGCCATACTAGAGCTGCGAGTAGAAAAACTAATCGATTCGCATCTTTAACATGCCACCATGTTTTTTGTTGGCTTCTCCAAAAAAATTAGCATTTTATTGCAAAAATCGTGCATTTCCGGAATGTCAATGTTTGATGTAAGGAAACAGCCATTAGGTGCTCTTTCATTCAAGGAGCTGAATCGAGGGTTGGCCGGGTAATAAAATGGGTTGGAGTAGGAGCCAGCGAGCCATGAGATACAATATGCTTAGTTTTTAGATAGGATTATATTCAATACATTCAGCAGAAAATACGTATTGCTCGTGTCTTTGAGAATTGAATTCCATAAAGAATAGCGTTTTAATCAATAACTTCTTATCGACTAATATTAATCGATAAAATCGATAATGAAGGAGACCATGTCTTATGCCAAGGAAAATTCCCGATAGATTATTCCAGATATCTCAAAAAATCGCAGGTTGAGAAAATTCTTCGGAATTCTTCGTAATAAAATTTGGCTGCGTGACAAGAGGTACGCTGCTGAGCTGTGATTGGTTGATTCATGCACGCGCCGCGGCTGCTGCCGCCGAAGGTTCCAGCGGTTCTGCGGGGAAACGAACAAGTTTTCTAAGCTTGAGTAGGACATGTAAATGCTACCGCAGCCAATAAAATGTGTGAGGAGGTAGCCACCGATGTCATTCAGTGCGTTGAATTTGAAGGATCAGGCTGAACTTGAGACGCATACGCATGCGGTGCGGTCGCGTTGCGGCGTACGTCTTGACCGCCACCCACAAAATTTGAAATTCCTCGCATTTTGAGGAGTTCTGTAGGCGTACTCTGGGTTAACCGGTAGGAAAGGTTAGCCCAATCTATAATACCCTAACATGGTTAAAAATCAACTGGAGATGGCACATGACCAGCAAATAGAATCAATGATTGAGGAAACCATATGTTTCCACGCAATCCCAGGTTTTTTCTGCAATAAAACCCTGTTTCAAACACATTATACAAACCAGATGCAAAGCTGGATACAATGTAACAAACCGGAGTAGCAAGTGGGTAAAAATAAATGAGTAGGTATATTCGGTATATTCGGTTACATGTAGATACAGTAACACTGTAAACAGTACTGTTTAGCTACCGTACCTCTCGAGATTTCGTTGTCGTTCGCTCTGGGTTTTCTTCATGCGACGCGTCGAACGTTGTGAACGGAGTCGAACCACTGACCACATCGTCGTCGTCGTCGTTGCCGCCGCCTCTGCGTTGTTCACTTCGTAATTTTAGGCCACGCCCACTAATAAATAGGACGGATATAAGTCTGGAATGCGTATAATGTAGAGAAGGAAGTCTGCGCCAATAACGAGTAAATGGCGAAGTCTCCGCATTAGTGGACAATCGATAAACAAAAGACGGTTCTAGAAAGCCAATGTAGGATTTTTTCTGCAGAAAATCAATATATGGATTTTTTTACGAGTAGTTGAGACAACGTATGGAAGCCTACAGAGCAAGCACTTTCTAATAATTGTTCTAGTGAGGAAAAACTGCAAAAAAGAGACCGGTCTTTGAGGGTTGGAGGGTCGCCCCTCCCACTGTGCCCTCCACTGGCAAGCAGCGGTATGTACTTATTTTATTTTTGTTACATGTGCCTTATGTTTTACCTATTTAGGTGCGTATATATATATATTACATTATTCTGTCATTTTTAATAATAATACATGTCCTAATAGCGTCAAAACCAAATAAACCTGCTTTTTCCCGGATTAAGGAAACAATAAACGTCCAGAATCCCATCGAATTTTGATTTACTCAAACGTTTGAGAAAAAAATTGACCCACTGCATGAAACGACCTCATCCGAGGAAAGCGAGGGCAAGGAATGCTAGGAGGCGCGGTTTTGCCTGTGCTATTTGTGTTTGACATCCAGAATTCTAATTAAGGGAAGAGCTCAGAGACGTTTTCCATCTGCTGATGTGACGAAGTGCAAGGAACTCTTGCGATTTTTGGTACTGCAGGGATCTTCTCGAACTAATGAGGAATTTTTCCGAGACATGTCTCCAAGCACTGTGTAGGTGCAGCATGAAATGTACACCAGATGAACAGGAACAGCTTTACCTGTGGTATTCCCTGTATAACGGAGCAGCTTTTGAGTCGTCGTTCAATTTCTTTCTTCAAAATCAAAGAAAATCTGGATTGGGATTCATTACGTATATGCAAACTCTCAGGATTGATTTGCTATCCCTATTATTTTCCCAGCTATGAGACCATGAATCCCAGCCGGGAAGATTCCCTCACGATTAGCCACGCTGCGATTACACCAGCTCTAGTTTGGTATTTAAACCTGATTTATGTTATAATGGCAACAATAATAATATGCGAAATGTGTAGAGAAATATATAACCAAGTCGGTTGGAAATGTTAAGTAGTACAATTAAGTAAATAAAAAATGGCTGAATAATTGTGGCAGACTTATACACATATTGGCCTAGCAGCAACATTAACACGCACACATAGAGAGAGAGAAAGAGAGAGAAAGAGAGAGAGGAAGAGAGAGAGAAAGGGAGAGAGAAAGAGAGGGAGAAAGAGAGAGAGAGAAAGAGAGAGGGAGAATCTTTTCGCAATAAACTCACGCCCATACCCTGATGGTTTCAGTCCGTGCTACGAAGCTCATCTCCTTTAATAGGGAAATTTTTTCTTCAGAAAACTGTCATCATTTGAGAAACAAATAGAAGGATTCCTCAAACAAGAGTAACTAGAGGTCTCTTTTTCTCTAAAATTAAAAAATTGTATGAAATAATCTGAGACTTATTTGTTTCGTACATAGTGTACTATACTGTGTTTGTGGATTGTTTTCACATGGATATATCAATGTAATGAAATAAATAAATAAATAAATAAATAAATAAATAAATAAATAAATAAATAAATAAATAAATAAATAAATAAATTTCAGCAACACTGGCGCAGTGGCTAGTGGCGCAGTTGGTGTTTGAACACCTAAGGGTTCAATCCCCGAGGGGAAATCGTAGCGTTACTAACCCAGCCACTTCTGATAGTGCAACGATGTCAGTCATATTTAGTAGAACTAGTGTTTTTTTGTGGCTTCGTACTCTCGAGTATGAGTTCCAGAAACTTCTTGAATACTAAATTATTCTCTGTACATTCTGTTCAAGGGATAACACGGTGCTCTATTATACTTCAGACTGATAGATGAGCAGATTAAACAAGTGAGCCAATAAGAAAATAAACAAATAAACACACATACTTATTAGTAAACTAGCGCATGAATAACTCAGAAGAAGAAAAAAAAGCTGGTTTTTGAAGGATCTGCGCGGTGATGAACGGGTTTGCGATAATGAGGCTAAGTCCCAGGATAGAGAGTTTCTGACAACGCTAAGTAGGAGGTGAAGGTTCCTAATGAAGCTTATTTTGAGATTTGAGAGTTTTTAATGTTGAGACTAATGTTTTAGCGAGGTTATATATCATCAGGCAAGATTCTCCAATCCATTAGTGGGTGATTCTGAGGTGATGAGCTCGCACTGCGACAGATGTCTTTTTTTTATTACTTTTTATTCACTATGGAGAACTCTGAGGGTTCCTGAGCTTTTACACTATCACAGTAATGTTTCTTCTTTTATTCTACGTTGATAACCGAGCACATACTCAACACAATCCGATGACAAGCACAGATATTACTAGAGTAACACATCTGGATCACTGAGATCGCGGTAGATGATACGACAGTAGTGCGTAAACAGCACAACACATTCTGCTGAAGTTTATAGGAAATTTCGGAATACCTCTTGGATATTTTTGACAATTTCCTAAATTGTTTGGCTTTGGTGGGGATACGATGTTTTTTGCTGAAGTAGAACATGATAGGAATCGAAGAAGGAGATGCCGCACAGGTCTCCAGACCATAATTATTTGCGGGATCACCATTACATTTATAAGATTACACGGATTATTTCGTTATTTCGATCCGCATTTGTGCATTCGTCATGGGTGTTGTGGAACCTATTTTTGGATAGCTTTACCCAAGACTGAGCACAGAACTGTGACTCTGGGTATGGTTGGGTCCAAGCAATAGACTGGTCGTGGAACCAAGCGCTTTGCTCTTCTCTACAGCATAGTTCCTGGCCGGCGTTAATGCGCTTATGACAAATGTCCCAAAATTAGATTTAAAAAGTCCACTTCCTTCAAAAGACAAGGCTAATATGCTTTTCGCTTTCAAGGCTATTTATGGAAAGGAAGATTGGTTAAGCAGTGCTGATGTTTTTTCATCTGCCCATAGTCTCAGCGCTAATTTTAGAGTTGCTTGTCCCGGAACATCACTTCACTGACATTTTCTCGTCTTTGCGTGCGTGTCCGCTCGTCAATAGGCTTCTGTGCCTTTTTTCTTAGAAGCTCGAAGCACTACCCATCCCGGAAAACTTCTCACAGGAACTGATATGGCAGCTGTACTAATTGTGGGGGATATCCCTTGACTATTACTCCATTATGACATATTAAGATTTTTTTTACAAATTGTTACTTGGACAACAGAGCAATTTTAGACGCTCCACAATTTTATCATAGAATCCTAACATAAAATTCATAGTTATAGAGAAGAGGAAAACTCTGAGAAGAGGCTTTTTCTTTTTCATGGATGCTAGCTTTGATTCGCGTCTTCAGAGCCTAGGGATTTCATGTCAAGGATGGGATTAATCACAGAGGAAGAAGGATAATAATGGAGGGGTGAAGAGATTAATGTTGCCGTCACGTTCGAACAGTGGAGTAATTTATTGTTTCTGTTCAACAAAGAGAAAGAGATAGAGAGAAATAGAGGAGGAAAAGACTTGAGAAACCGCTGAAAATGACCTGCCGTAGTCTCATCAAGTATAGCAGGCGAAAACAAATGAATGTTAGGGATTTAAAAGCGTAAAATTTAAATTGAAATTTATTCAAGAAGCTGGTTTCAGATCACTTCGATCTATTTCTGTAGCTATCGCTGTGGTATTCAAAGATAATTCCAAAAAAGTGGTCTTAGCATTCCAAGGTGATCCATGGCTTACGCATGAAAAAGAGGAAATGTTGCAGACCATATGGTCGGAAGCGAGTCAAATTGAAAAACTACAACGAGACAGATATCCAGCAATATCAAAAGGCTCTCCGTCTTCTGCATATGTGACGGCGGGATCAGTTTTGATTGATCAGAGCACATCCTGACTTCCAGTTTGAATTGCATAACTGCAATGAAGCTAAAAGAAGGGAAGATTGAGGATTCAAAGTGTCGTAGGCCCCTCACAGGAATATGCATGAATATGAACAAGATAAAGGAAAGTGTACAAAACTTTCACAGAGCGGGATAGAAAAATCTAGGAAATGAAAAATCCCCCTGAGAAATTCCAGAGTTTCAACGAACTCATTCGAAAGGATAAACGAGCACTTAAATAAGATATTTCAAGAGAGGCAGATCAAAATCGCGAGGAAGCTCGAAAAGTTATTTAACCGTTGAAAGACCGAACCCTGGGTACGAAAGAGAAGTATATGAGATTTTGAAGTACTGCGCTGAAGTGGACAATACGCAGTAATTGGATTTCTTCTTCTTTATGATGGATTGAGTGAATATTTCCGCAGAAATTCCTAGAAATTTCGTGTGTGATTCAGTTTCTTTCCTGTTCCAAAGTACATTCACCAATGACCTAACATGGTCCAATAGATCCGAGAGAACCTCAGGACACTGACTGGATTTCACTGAAGAAAATTTTCCATTTGCTTACATTCTTACACAGTTGAGATCTAGGCTAGATAGATCAATAGCGACAGAATGTCTGAGAGATATTGCTACTGGCTTTATTGACATTGACGAAGTGAACAGCATAAAAATCCTAGAGAGATTATTTTCTTCTCTTAAAAAATAGACGTGATAGTTCACGGAAGGACATAGGAGTAAGGAAAAAAGCAAAGATGTTTGCATACATCACTTCCAATGTTTCATGGCAGTTCTAATACGCTATCCTTTATAATATTTATTATACAATGTGCATCATACATCACAATAAGGAAAGAATATTTCCTCTCGCATTACCTTTCATTTGGCTTCTAATTCACCCTCTCCTTTACACCCTTTATTGGTATTACCGTACGTCGGTTAACCGGCTTTTATTTCCCAGAGAAACCACTGGTGATGAGGATGATTCCGGAGGCTAACTAATCCCTTTTTATCCTCCGCTGGTGGGAGGAGCAAGCTTTTCATATGAGTCATCACGATCGAAGGTCATGACAAAAAAGTTAGCAGCTGACAAAGTCTGATGCGGGGAAACACGGCCTTATCCATGCCGCCTGAGGTCCACTAGGGCTATTGGGCATGGATAAGTCATTGAAGGGTATTAAATTTTTTTAATTAACAATACACACAAACAAATAGGCTAAGCAATGCCCCTTAAGACTTATTTCGGAACATTTTCCTTGATTAGCCAAAAAAAAAATCCGTGTGAATGGCTAGATTTAACCAGGATTTGTGAGGTAAAACTTGTCTCGGCATTTACCCAGCACTTATTAGCGTGAACCTGCGCCGCATTAAATTAGGGTTTAGGACAGAATGCAGAGAACAAGCAAAATAGAGCAGCAGAACTAACAGCAAGGGCAGAAAACCCGAGAATTTCCAAGGAGGTTGTACAAATATCCATTTTAAAATGTATTTTTCTATTAATCTCGCCCAAAGCAAATCAAAAATTTCAAATATCATGATCTACTACTGTAAGCAAACTAGAATTCCCAGATTTTACTGAACAGAGGAAAATCCCAAATTTGGACCGCTCCTGCAAAAGTTGTCATTTTTGCATAGTTGTAAGGTTGTAATCGATTTCCGGCAAGGCCACGCCCATAAAAAACTCTCGTGCCCGTATTCATGAACATTCACGGGAAAGGTAAGACCTACGTGCCCTTGTATGAGGTGGACGAGTTTTCCAGGTAAAAACAGATGTGTTTTACTAGACGAAATCGTCTCAATCAACGATTACAGGTGAGGTAAAGGATCCCATTCTGCTACAGAGACTCGCACAATTTGCGTGGGCGGGGTTTGGAAACCTTCTGGGGACGTTCGTGAATACGCTGCAGCGCACAGACGTGAAACGACACTGAAAAGGACATTAACCCGAAGAAGTCCTTATCCTCGTGAGAATCCGTGCGATGATTACATATTCATATAAATAGTGCATCACGTGAATCCTTGTCCTTGCATCTCTGTGGTTATTTTTGTCTCTCAAGAAAAATCATGTAGCTGCGTTAGCATGTCAATATCATATGATCAGAGAAATTTTTACTGTCATATTTTCAGGAACCAATAAGTTGGTGATAAATCACTATCGTCATTATTCCGTATTTGTGATAAACTATGTTGATTTCAAGTCTCTCTGTAACAACACCGCGTGGCGATTCCAAAAGGAATTCAGGGCGAGGGTTAAAACTACCACAAATTACGGCTTCCAGAAATACTGCAGTGACATAGAAATGACTCAAAGAACAAAATTATAAAATGTTCAGAATAAAGAGTGGGTAGAAAATTTTTTGCTGTTTGTCCACAACTTTTCCAAGGAAACAACAGCGTACGGAGCATCATATGGTAGCGTGGCAAAAACAATATCCACGAAAAGAATGTAGCCTCTCGATCACAGGATGCGTGCTAGAAAATGGATGGTTAGACAGGAGATTCATCCGGGAAACAAATTGACCGCTAAAAATATCGCTACGCGGACTAGATGATATGTTGGGAAGGTGTCACACGAAAATTATGGGGCTTGAGTAGTTGGTAGGAAAATCGAGTGCTCGCGTAGTATGTAGGATCGAATAATGTGTTCGAAAAAAAAAAGAGAGCAGTAAAGCTCTGGATGATAGGCACAAAGTCATGTAGGGTTTAAATATACTTTCCAGGACTTCAAAACGGCGGTCTTGGCGGGTCAGAGGTAACTTTCCCACGCTCATCAACGTCAGCTGATGAGCGCTCAATGACGTCATTCGAACTGACCGGTGATACACAGAGTGTGGAAAAACAGCCTCTTTGGAAAGTTCTATGCGAAACCTACCATTTCAAGCAAAAACCTCTCGAAACAGCGCGGTTTCCTCTCAAATGTCCGGGTGCAGTGATTTCTGTAACTACAATACCAATGGTGTCGCTTGATGAAACTGCGCGATGTCTGCGATTTCGCGTTTTTTTTTGTCGCTTCTCCATAACTCCCTTCAATCTTGACCATTTTCAAAATGGAGCAGATATTCGAAATCAGGATGACCTAATCTATCAGATAGCATACGCATAACTCAACAATTTTAAAATTTTCGATGATGCATCGAGTCTCTCCTAATTGTATCCTCAGGTATTTTCCTGAAAACGGACCCCGCCACCTTCCCCATTTTTGTGAAAAAGTTGTTACACTGCACTAAAAATCCATTATTCGAACTCGGAACATGAGTAGGACAAAAACGGTACGTCATACGACTATTCCAGGATTTTCTAAGAACTATTCTAATATGATTACAATTTCGTCCAATTCCACCATCATCTTCTCATTTTCAGCTTTCTGAAAACAACACCATTCGTGAAGCCTTCGCTAATTTTCTGGGCTGTTGCGTAAACCTACTTAGTGTGATTGTGCTTGTAAACGCGCATGGATGCGATTTGGACAAAAATTATTTGCTCATCCCTGAAACGTGGTTTTGCAAAAAAATGTTCCTCAGAAGCACAATTCTTCACTTAGTATGATTTTTAGACCTGCAGCTGTAGTAGCCGGATGATTTCGCAGGTGATTTCGACAGGTTCGCTCCTTAAGAGTTTCACTTTTCCCAGTGGATCTTCTGCAAGTCCCCCCTTTAGATTAGGTCATCCTGATTCCGAATATCTGCTCCATTTTGACAATGGCCAAGATTGAAGGGAGTTATGGAAGAAGCGTAAAAAAACGCAAAATCGCAGTGATCGTGCGGTTTCATCAAACGACGCCGTTGGTATTGTATAGTAGGAAAAATTACGAAAGTTATCCAGAATAACGAAAAGATAAATGGAGAGGTTATCCAATTCCTTGAGGAAAGGCTGGGCAGCGGTGACATGTGACATGCCAACCATAAAATTTACTATAATTATGTGTGTACTTTTGTTTTCAAGATATGTGGTCAGGTGTTCGTCCCAAGTGAACATTCAGGCGAAGAAGTGCAGCGGATTGAGACACAAACATAAATAAAAAGCGAGAAGGTAGAAATTTAACTTCTCCTTTGATTTCAGCACGATCTCAAGATAAAGAACTAGTAACATCTGTGACGAAGTGGCACGACAGAGCATGTGTTAGCAAGAGTCTTCATTCCATAGGACCCAGTGATGCAGCGCTTTAATGGGGTGCATGGGAAACATTGCGGCAAGTGTATCCTTTTTTCATCAGCCACAGGAAGGTTAGGTTCCCAGGATTAAACATGCAGGAGCGAAAAAGTACAGTAATGTAGACTAAGCCAAGCTGGTCACTAGATGCAACTGAAAGTATGATTTCAATGAGGCGGAGTGTGGCGGAAAATAACCGCTTCACAGCTGTACTACTGGATTTTCAAGCAGCAGCTGATGCACTAACTAGATGTCGTTAATGTGTCAGGAAGCCATGGAATGGATTTCACTAGAGTCCAGAAAAAGCGGATTATCAACTGATCGCAGCGGAGGAGCTTTAGGTGCGGAAGATGAATGAATGAATGAAAGAATGAATGAATGAGTGAATGAATGAATGAATGAATGCTATGAATGAATGAATGCTATGAATGAATGAATGCTATGAATGAATGAATGAATGAATGAATGAATGAATGAATGAATGAATGAATGAATGCTATGAATGAATGAATGAATGAATGAATGAATGAATGAATGAATGAATGAATGAATGAATGAATGTAATGAATGAATGGATTACTGTTAGAAAATTGCTGTAGTGTAAACAAGGGATGGAAAGGAATTAGAGTGATCGTTACGAGAACGGAGAGAGAGAGAGAGACGGAGAGAGAGTAAGAAAGAAAGAGAGAAAGAGCAGTAACGATGCCTCTCAGGATTTGCGTGTATCAATGAATGTGCACTAGGGTAGAAGTGTAGAGACGCAGACGGCTAGACAAACGCAGAGTAAGTCGAGACATTTGGCAATGTGCAACGAAACATTAAGGAAACGAAGCCGTACCTTGTAAATCGATTAATCGACCAGTCTTTTTTTCATCTCGATGACATCACAGAAGGGAAGTGCTTTTAAGCAAATGCATTGCTCAGCTAAACGTAGCTAACAAGCCACATTCAAGCGTTTTTCTACAACTAATAGGCAATGGACAGGACCTCCATGGCACTTTGTCCAAAAATCCATAGGCTAGCCAAGCCGCCTACTTGGAAAAGCAAAGCCGTCTACTTGGAAAAGTATAAAACTAGAAATACAAAAAAGTCAGACATATGGCACTGATGACAGTCGTTTTGAAGGGTGCACTCGACGCTCCGCCCACTTTTAACGCCACTGAAGAGCCTCATCAATCACGGGATCATGATGAGTATTTCCGGCTTATGAGTGATCCGTAGTACTCTGGCCGAGGAAAAACACTGACATAGCAACACGTGACGAGTCGCCTGCAGATTAGTGGGCGGGGCTTAAGTGCAACCTAAAGCTTCATTATCGATCGCCTTTTTGTTGCTAAAAGAAGTGCAACAATGGGTAGGTGTATAATAGCAATTACTCGTGAATTACTGCTATTGTAGAATAGACGTCCGTTTTGTCAATAAACCCCGCCCACCACAGGGGAAAAAGTGCAGTCGAAAGGCCGCCGGTTCGTTTTAATATTTCGTCCATAACGCGCTGACAATTAACATCCGCGGGGCATAAGGGATAAAATTCACTGGAATGCACTTGCTATTGATGCACATGGCTAACGATCGATATCTATGATTTCCACTGGAGTTTTGTACTTTTGTTTTCGTTAGTGTCATTTGTTTTCACAGAAATAGACGAGTTCTCTAGTGATGAAGTCTAATTGCGAACTAATTTCTTGGTAAAATTGTTTTTATTGGAAAAATGTGAGCTGAAGGGAACTCATTTTACAGCTGATGTGGTCTACCACTGAGCGTGGACGAGTTTACTTGAAATTCCAGTTGAAACAAACGCACCTTATTTCCAGCAATCATCGAGTGCTGGATTGAAGGCGCTTTGAACATCATAGAGCCTACAATTTTGGACGAGTTCTCCGGGAACGGACATGCATCATCACTAACATCTCAATTACATTATGCTCTCTACAAGATCTTTGATTGGTACTCGGAATAGAAGCTCCGCCCACGCTTGTTCTATTGGTCAGCGTTCAGGTTTAGGCCATACACATAACTGTGACCCTAGAGCAAGGAAATTTAAACCAGAAAACTCGTCCACCACGTTGCAGTTGAGAGTGGGAGCCCAGCGCTCGCCTCAGATAAACGTCTCAGGGCTTTATTCTTCATACCTACCATAGTACTCAACCTCGTTGCGTAATTATTCTCTTCCGGACGAGTTATACCCCACAAGAGGTACGAGCTCGTACGAGTTTTTCTAGAATTAGGCTGTGAAAATTCTGCAATCATCTTGCTATTTCTGTTTTTAATGTTATTTTTCACAACACAGGCAACTCATCCATTGCTTCGATGGATATGGACGTGTCTTATGACGTCATCTCCCCTCCATAAGGAAATTGGGAGGTACAATGCCTATGCTATCATTTCCCAAGATTTAGCAAGATTTCGCCGTTAAGATCAACGGTTTTTGAAAAAGACAAAAAATAGGCCCCGCCCCTTGAGCGTCACACTCGAGTATTAACGGCTCAGTCGTTCATCAGAGATGATAACCATAATGACTAACTGATAACCTTAAAGCGCACATGAAGAAATAGCGCTACTGAAAAAGAGGGCGCAAAGAAGCAGAGAGAAGGTTTGCCGTGAGGGCGCTACGGCTTGTTGCTACAACAACTACTACTGTGCTTAGGTGTGCCTAGTTATGGGAATCCTACCTATGCTCCGCCTACTCGGGATATCGTAGTAAACACTTGTGCGGATGCATGCCGAGCAAGGATGTCTCACTAGGAAAACAATCCATGGGAAAAGCCAAGCTTATTATTTATTCCTGAATAATAATTCGTGATAGAGAACGGCATAACAGTCTTAGTCAGTAGTCACAGACTAATCGATAGTGCACTCTGAAACACTATAGTTATCGCGGACTAATCGATAATGTACGCTCAAGTGTTGTGGCTTTACGCCTTTCCTGTGGACGTGTAATCATGCAAAGCTAGGGCCGCAAACGTTGAGAATACCCAAGGTGAACTGCTAATACCCTCCTATTTACCGAGGTTTAAGACGGGCATCAACACGCTTACCCTGGGTAGCCTCAGACCCTAGTGGTCATTTACCTTTCTTGGGACAATTCGAACTGCTAGGTGGGAATGTGGGCGGAGCCTGCTTTTCATGAGGTAGAGGGGTCATGAGGTATGGTACATTAAGGTACATGGTGTATGGTTTATCTTATATGATGCCAGCTTGAGTGTAAGCTTGACAGTAAGTTACTTACCTGTAAGTTACTTGCTTCGTACCGAAATCGCCCACTAGAACTATCGATGCTATGTGCGTGCATGCGTCCGATTGACGTCGTTTGGGGATCAGTTGAGGTTGATGTTTTCTACAAACGCTGGCGCCGGCGATGGAGTGCCGTGAAGTGCAAGTATAGACATAAATAAAAACATACATTTAGAAATAATAGAAAAATGATTAAAAACTCTGAATATTCAGAAATTTAGAGGTTTAATCAAGCACTGCACTTTCGCTACGGTTCAGTGCAATATCGACGATCCACCCGGGCGTACAATGTGACGGACGGACGCAGGCGGTTAAATTTGACCCAATGTCCGTTTTTTCCCATTTATTAACACACTCGGCAATAATTAAAAATGGGTTGAATTACTGACAGCAGACGCCAATCAATACATATCCTTTCCATATCTGTCTGACTGCCTCTCCTCCTGTTAGCGCTCTGCCTGTCCGCATGCCTACCCTCCAGCAATTCCACGAAATGTCCAGACGTAAGTTCTTTTGAAATCCTATACACGTGGGTAGCCCGTCGTAGTGTTGTTGTCAATAGTGCGATCAAATGGGCGTGGCATTCTAATAACCACATCCAGAGCTGCAAACTACGTTTCTGAAATCTATTTCTAGTCTACTCCACGACAACTCAATCCTGGAGTACCTCGAAGGAGATGGCTTTGTTGGAAATCCATCTTTGGAAGGCATATAAACCATCTCGGAAAGAGCTCCATGAGTAGTAAGCAGCAGGGATGGTGGATGATAAGCGCAATAATCAGTAAGTACGTCTTTGATAGTCCAAGGACGTACTTGCAGTGCCTGGATCCATTACTGAAATTACCCAGGGTAAAAGTGTTAACGTCCGTGGTAGAGATGGGAAAAGTTACGGTGCATCGGCATGTTTACCCTGGGTAACCTCAACGATGCATGCAGCATCAAGAGGCTCCACGTTCAAGTCGTTTACAACAAAATCCTATGTACAATGTTTTTTACACGAGATCAAAGATCAAACTTCTACCCCCGACCGAAAATATGCCTACAAGCCTACAAGGCTAGGTTTCTGGTTTTATAGGCTTTAAATTCGTCTACCTTTAATATCTCATTATTTTTTCAAGGAAAAATTTCATTTCTTTAAATCTAACAAGTTAGTAAAGTGGCTTTATTTTCAAAATTTCAGAGGTACATGCTTTTGAAACTGCTGAAACCCTAATTTTTCTTCGAGAACCCATTCCCCTCCTCCATCCTCCTACCTCACCTGAGTCAGCCTGCATTATTGCCCATATGGCGCATTTATAGTGGTAGAATCTAGAAATTACGCAATTTCTATAAAACGGAAAGGATGCAGTCATTCTACACTATATAATGAGTGTGGAAATTTCTTATGGAAAAAACATTCCTGTTTTAAAATGGATATATAACCTGGACTAGGTGGGTAGTTCATTCTGCCGGCTATCATGGTGGTATGCTAGTGGTGATTAAAGGCAGCAGGAGCTGAAATCCTCGACTCCGAGCTGAGCTGTGGGTGATGAAGTACAGACTCAGCACATCATAAATGTGAAACGAACACAGACAATGATGGCTTACATGCAGAGAAAATGGAATATTCGTCGCGAACACACCTGGCCGTGTTCGCGCGCGGACGAGTTCTCCCCGGCGCGAAAGCCATTGCGGCGCGTGGTTTTGGCGCAAAGGGAAGACGAAATGCATTCAATTCACAGGGTTTCATGGCGGGACTCGGCCAAAACAACGCGCCGCAATGGCTTTCGCGCCGGGGAAAACTCGTCCGCGCACGAACACGACCAGGCGTGTTCGCGACGAATGTTCCATTTCCTCTGCAGGTAAGCCATCATTGTCTGTGTTCGTTCCACATTTATGATGTGCTGAGTCTGTACTTCACCACCCGCAGCTCAGCTCAGAGTCGAGAATTTCAGCTCCTGCTGCCTTTAAGGGAAGAAAGGATAGGTGCCGTTTTCCCAGTGAGACTATCCTCTTTAGAACTAATGAAATTCGTTTTTTTATGTGACTAACAGCACTGTTAAGCATTGTTGAAGGAATGGTATACTGTCATTAGTAGCGAAGTTGAAGAGGTATTAAAGAAAGAAAGAAAACACGGGAGGGTATACAGTGGGACTGGAGGCAAGCCAAGTGAAGATTATTTGAATGAAGCAAGTTATAGCTGAAAATTTATGACCCCAGGCTACGAAAAATGGAAAAAATGAAACAAAATGAGAAAAGCAAACAATGTTATCGTGCGGCACACCACAGTGCCAACCCCAGGCAGCAGCGAACCAAAGGCTCCTGCCATCTAAGGTTTTAAAGAGAGAAAGTGGAACAGTAAAATTAGTTTAAATTTAAAATAGATAAACAAATAAGTAAAACGAATAAATAAATATTTGTATGAAGAAATATACCTCACTACCAACAAGTAAACAGCAAGCACGACTACCTTTAGCGGACGCGGAAGGGCGAGGGCGTGGGAAAAAGCTGGTTTTCGCCATTTTGGGGAAGTGGATGAGCAATCCGAAATTTATCCCGGTAAAAAATTGGTAATAAAGCTGAGCTAGTAAAGTAGACATTGAGGAAGTACAAGCTAAAGTCAAGCTCATACAAAATTTCAAAACAAAAATATTTTGCTTTTGAAAAATTTACCGGCATATTCTTAATCCCACTCCTCTTCCCCTTAGTTTCCTTCCTTACACCTCACCATCCCCTTAGAATAAACCTTAGAATAAATAAATTCCTCAAACCCTCAAAATATCACGATAGCTTGTTGGAAATCAGCACCAGGCAATTACGACCCTGAGGGCATGTCCAAAGGAAGGTGAGATGATAGTAGGATATAATCCTGGACCAAAGAATCCGTTCGGAATCATGTCGCTGCTGCACGGGATGATGTCCGGTTTGGTAATGAGAAGCGAAAGCGAGCTGGGTCGAGTGACGCTCACTCGCCGCGCTAATATAGCACGGATGGCAGACGATTTGATTATATACGCATCGCTATTAGGAGGCATTATGAGAAGCGCTTTCTGTGCCGGCTTCGCGACTAGCCGGAGCAGCAGCTGGGGAGACCAGAGACCGTTATGGACATGGGGGAGGGGTGAAGAGCAGCTTGAACAAATAGGCGGGTAGACAAATTGACTTGTAGAGGGAATGGCAGGGAGACAGACAGATTGCTAAATAGACGAACAGATATGCAGATGGACAGGCAGATAGCCAACCCGAAAGACAGACAAACGGACATACAGACAAGCAAGCAGATAGATAAGGTGACAGTCCGAGAGTTCCAGCAAATCTTCGTGAGGAATAGGCCAAATATTATAAACGATTCGGGATCCTCAGAAATAATTGAAATCCGCACAAACTGTTCCATATCCATTGCGAAGTAGTTCTACCGCTGTCATTTATATTTCGCGGAGCAGTCCTTTACGGCGGAGTTACTCTCTCCCGGTTTCCTTCAACTTTGAAAAAGTGGTTTTTCACTATTACTTATACTTACACTTATCGTAATTTATCTTCGAAATTTATGCCAAATGTTGCCGGATGCCTTCCTGGACTACCCGAAGGAGATCACGGGGGACGTTCCAAGCAGCGAACCCCAAACACTGCGATACTTAACTCTGGATCTCCAACGGAGTGGAACCAGCGATAGGGACAGATTGCAATCTGCCGCTCAAACCACTGAGCCATCCGGGCTACTTTTTATATTGGTGTTAGTTAGATAACTGCAGCAGCCGTAGGCAGCATACTAAATGTATTTGCAAAACGGGGGCACAGGGCAGGATTCGATCCCCTGACCACCACAACGTTGATCATTCGCCCAACCCACTGAGCTATGCGCGCACGCGATGCAACATACAAATGGTGTCCAATCTTACTTACACTTACACTTATCGTAGTTTATCTTAGAAATTTAGGTGAAAAGGGATTTGGGTGAGGCCACTCCTGTGAAGCCTAAGCCTAAGCCTTAAACCCATTCTCAAGCATAGGGTTAGGCTTAGGCTTCACAGGAGTGGCCCCACCCAACTTCCTTTTCACCTAAATTTCTAAGATAAACTACGATAAGTGTAAGTGTAAGTAATAGTAATAGTGTAAGTAGTAGTGAAAAACCACTTTTTCAAAGTCGAGGGAAACCGAGAGAGAGTAACTCCGCCGTAAAGGAGTGCTCCACGAAAGATAAATGACAGCGGTAGAGCTACTTCGCAATGGATATGGAACAATTTATACGGATTTCAATTATTTCTGAGGATCCCGAATTGGATGAGCTTTATTATTCATATGGGATAACTGAAGTACTGTGTCCATCTATAGAAGAATAACGGCCATTTTTGTATTCGCGAAGCAGTGTACTATAGCAGAAAATGGAAGAGTTGGCTTCGCTTATTGAGTATTCAGAAATCTTTCCCCATGAAAATCGCAAATATGAAAAAAAAACGTGAAAGTTGTGAAAATGGTCCCCTGCTTTATAGCCTTGACATATCCACTGCACTCTGTCTACTATGGGCTAAAATTTTATTTTTCTTCGCTTTCTCCCAAGCTCGAGTGATTTATAGCTCATTAATACCGGAGCGCCGGAGGGTGGCGGCGGCCGGCGCCCGCTGGCGCCCATTTACAGTTGCTCCCGTACCCGACTGTAGTAAGTTATATTTGACCTTTCGTGCGTGCGTTGTCCGTCCGTAAGCCGTCCGTTCCACCTTGTCGTGCGAACCTATTGTGGTTCCCAGGGTGCATATCGTGCAAATTCAGACACTTTTTTTTCAAATAAAACCCCAAAAAGTCTGCATAAAATTCCTCAGATGCACGCTAGAACACAGTGCAAATTCAGGAGGAAAACTTCCTGCGTTCTTATCACAGTTTGTATCATAACAGTACATTTAACGACATTGCATACCAAAATGGGGCGGAAACCATCGATGGGGGAGGTGCTTGTGTGGAACAAAGTAGACTGGCCAATAACAGACTAGCAGGACTGCCTGCTTCTCACATACTAAGCCTTTCCACGACTTTGTGCTGTAAAGCGCTATCCTCGGAAAGTTAGGCAGTTAATCCATGACTGGGAGCGTTTTATTAGTGTTTTCAGATTTCGTTAGTGTTGTTTTTAGCCGGGATAATTCACAATTTTTAGCATTTCTCTAGTTGAAAAGAATCTTTCAAAACCTCCCGACACCTTTTTAACCCAAATTTTATAGCAGTTCCACAGGCTCGAAGGATGAAGTGTGCGATTTTTAATTTCAAAATAGGTGAATGGCTCATCTGTGGGTAACGAATTACCTAGGGTTGTGCCGAAACGTCCATATAAGGAGACGAATGAAATCAATAGAAAAAGCGAATTAATGCGGATGCCACTACTATTTACTGTTATCCGAGATGCGCCAGAGTGCAAAGCGGAAAAACAACATCGCCAGTACGGAAACGTGCGAGGCAGAAGCCGGATACGACGAAAACAACAGTGATCTACGTGGTGGAATGTGGCTGGGATGGGGCGACGGGACCGTTGCTGTTAGTGGAATGTCTGATGAGGCGCTGACGGGTGGTTAATTGCGGTGGGAATACTAACAAAGGCTCTCCGGCGGCGACCAGCTGGGTGCAGTTCAAGGATAACAAGCGAGTCCACACGCGTCATCGAGCGCTTTGTGGTTGGCGTTAACTAGCTGAGCCAGAGAACGAACCACTTAGCGGAAGTATGGACACAAAGCTGGACGCTGCGTGACGAAGTCTGAGTTTCGGATTTTACGCCTTTTACGCCTACTCTTTTTCAAATTATTGAGCTGTAGAATAGTGCAATATTTGTCCCAGAGACCAGGGCCAAACGAGAAAGGGGATTTTCGGAAACGGGCGAGATTCAACTTTGGGTTCTCCAAATGCAGGAGCTCCAAGGCTGTGCTTACGGAATAGGTTGTATTCTGGGTAAAGTTCAGAGAGAGACTATAGGGAGTGAGAGTTCCAGGTTTCGTTACGAATGTGTCCTAACACTGCTCCTCTAAGCCCCTACAACCTCGGGCTGGACGAGTCGCTGAGATTACCCATGGTTACCGTGTTATTTACTGGAATTTACCCTTTACCCGACATAAATCAACATGTTCACACACGTGACGTTGTCTATATCCAGCTGAAGCCATAGGCACATCCTGGTCCTGGTAAGCATGGGTGAGGATCAGTCAAGGTATGAGGTATAGGTAAGGGTAAACATGCTAGTTGGTGTTACGTATGTTTTGGTAGATGTGCTTAGATACGTTATAACACTTTTACCATGAGAAATCTCAGATCCCCTGCATCACAGAGATTACCTAGTGTAAACGTATTACCACCACACAAAGTTGACGTCGTAAATATGGGCATCAACACACTTACCCTGGGTGAGCTGAGTGGTGCATTGAAACCTTTAATGATCCAGGCCAAGGTCAGGTCAATGATACCCATAGGTGTAATATTACCCAATGATGCATTCTAGCCTTGATATAAGGCCCAAGAGTACGTCCGACCAATGTTCTTATGCAGGATGAAGACTTTATTCGAAATAAATACAATGCAGTTACAATAGTGTGAACAAAAATAAATACACAAGGGTGTGGTCAGTAATTCTTGCCAATGGCCAACCACTTACAGTTTTCAGGGCTGTAATGAACCGTAGGAATTACCCAGGGTAAACGTGTCAACGTCTACACAAATAATTGGCAAATTTGAGGATGTACACACTTTTACCCTGAGTAAGTTCACTGGTACAATGCAAACCCAGAGATGAGGAATTGAAGAACACGACGGGACCTCTAATTACTAAAACACTGCCATGCCGGATGGTATAAAATATTTTAATAGGCATAGTTCAAAATTATTTATACATTGATATCATAAGGAGCGAGAACTTTTACCACCAGCTCAAGAACTGCGAGGTGGAAACTGGTGTCACCTGAAAAAGGGCAGATTCTTATGAATTTTTGAGCGGCGCTCATTAGGCGGGCTCACTGCTCGCTCGTCATTGGTCGATGCTGCGTATCACTGACCAATGACGTCAACGGTGTGGCCACGCCCACAGAAAATGCGTGTTGCACAGAACGGCGCTATAAATCAAGCAACGCAACTTACGTGAGCCTATCTTAACATTTTCACCTAGCAGCATGTCAATTATTGATTTATCGATTGAAAGTTCAACATATTATGTCCGAGCCACGAACTGTCGTCCAATGTTCTCTTTGCTGGTGCCGTAGAACATCATGTCGTCGTAAAACACCTTGTCGGGAAATTTCCTCCGTAACGGCTCCAGCTCGATATATCGATTGATTTCAACGAATGAAATGTCTGCGTCACGTGTCAGGAAACCAGTGATGAACACGTCATCAATCTGAATGGGTAAGCTCTGCCCAATGATCGAATTACTGTGGTTTTGAACGGCATACCCAAAAATATTCGAGTTTTGGAACAGCGTTGAGCATGGGTAGTAGCGCTTCTCGATCCAGCATATAGGCTACGCCAGAGCAGTGTTGTGGGAATTTCTCGTGCGGATATTCATCGTAGGATACGTACCTAAAAATTAGACCTCTTCTCTGATTGTTCCGTATGATACCTCAGCCAATCAGGGCATAGTCTCGTCTGCTGCGGAATTAAAAGAAACGTATGGGGTATTGCTCACCATTTACTTCTTGTTTTGCGAATAGGAGATCGAGCTTCGAACCTGAACACAAGCCCTGCGTCTCTAAGCTATGCCCCGCCCAACAGGTAGAACAAACCGCACTGTACTTGTAACACGAAATGGAACGTGGGAGCGCTCTGCTGATGTAGTTGGCCACTTTCGGGACATTCCATGCTATGTCGTCATCGATTTTCATAATCAAATCCACTCTAGGATAAGCAACGGCGATGAAGCGTAGCGCCGAGAGAGTCTGGAAAACGAGAAAGTGGGCGGAGTCTGATATTTGTCGGACCAATCATGGTGGTGCGCATGACGAAAGCAAAAAAAAAATCGGAAAAAGTGAGATAATTTCGAAATTGTGTGGTTAAGACTGTACAAAAGACATTCCAAAAATATTGATTCATATTGATTAGCCTGAACATACCTTAAGTGTTATGTTTTTGTATGATTCCACATAATCACCTTGAAGTATGTCATCATAGAAATTGATCTCCTCTTTAAGGCGCGCGTTTTCTTGGTCACCTTGTAGCTGTCCAATGGGAAAGATCACACAGTAGCCGAACTGCAAAAATCGATAACTGATTGCCGGTCAAATCAGATCAGAAGGTCCAACTTAATCATTTCTCAAATGTACACGACTTAATCATTTTTTTAGATGTACACCAAGCAAAGGACAAAATTCAAGTCAAAAGGTATCTGATTTGCTGTTGTTTCGGACAAAATCAGGGGATGGGCGGGGCTTACCCTTTAAATGATTGGTCACTATTAAGCAGGGGTAGAGCTATTGGCGCACCCTTCCTCCAAGTAAGAATGGAGAGAGGGGTGCTTCTAGGATTAAGGCTGCTTCAATCCTACATAATTGGATTAATAGTGATAAATTCAATGATTGGACTCAAATTTTTAAAATAAATCCGGGAATAACCCTGCAATTGCGCACCTTATGTCTCATCCTTTGTCCACCATAAATCTTTCTCCACCGGTCTCTTGACTCGAAATCGTCCGGTGCAGTGAAAACAATGGCCAAAAATCGCACTCGTCGACAATCCGGCGATGGAACGACAAGATATTTGGTCGGCTGCAGCAGCTGGAAGAAAACGTGCTCGCCTCACAAAAAGTGACCGGTAGGCAAATACGGTGGAGCTCACTGGGTCCTTGAACGATTCGTAACCAAACATGTGGTGAGTCAACCCGTTCACCGCATCGATATGCAGAGGCATCCATGGGTCCTTGAATTTTTCGTTAATCGTTAGATCTGCACTGAGAAGGATCAAGTAAAAATCGATAATACCCACACTTTCTATAACCTGTCTCGTAGTAATCGATTTGTATAACAGTACTATAGCAATGATTGTCACTGACAAAAGGACCATTTGACAAACTGACATAGTGTGCCCACGCATTTGACAGAAAACTTGTGTTAACCTGTATAGTACGTCCATATGTGTACATAAATCAATAAAATCAATAAAATCAATAAGAAAATCTAAAACAGCCCACTAAAGCGCATAGAGGGAAATAAGGTATGTACGTCCAGAGGATTAAGGAACTCTTTTCTCGTCATCTGTTCCCAGTAGGCGGAGCCAAAGTGCAATTAGATCTAATCTGCAACGAAATCGCAGTAAAAGAAGTGTGTTTTTAGGTGACGACAGGATGAAAGTTCGAAAATATGCCCCGATCGATAAAATCAATAATTTATGCCAATTGTTGGAAGTGGGATTCTTTTGGTTTCTGATCGAGTATTTCACCGCGCTTTCGTTGTTTTCTGTAGGTTGTTTCAAGGTAGCGGAAGATTCTAGTTGACGCCAGCATCAGCGGTGTAGTTGAATGGGGCGTGGCTTATTCCCCACTCCATGATTCGTGTGCTGACAAGCTATACTCGGTGTGGTTGGAGCAGAGTGAAAGATTTTCCGTGCAATCACTATTGTAATAGCAGCTAGGGAATTTGAACACCCGTTAATTGGGAGGAAAAGGTTCGTTAATCGTTAAATCCATTGTGAGCACCTAATTTTTAGATTTTCTGTTTGTTTTCTGTGCCCAAACTGGCTAAAAAAGGGAGTGAACGTTGTTTCAATCGGAATATGTATTGATTTACTATTAACTCACTGAAATCTCCAAAAAATTTGCAGTATCCTCATCAATAAATCGCTGTCTCATAAATCTGAGCATTTCGTTTAAAAGTCACCCAGAAATCGTTAATTCGTTCGGCATCACATATCAGCCACGAATTCCGACCATTGTAGCGCTGGTTTGTTCGAACTCAGGATAACTCGTACAAAAAGTGAACTAAAATGACGCCTGTTGTCAAAAATAGATGCATATGCACCACAAACTGGTCGAGGACGCGGACGAGTTTTCTTCTCGAAGCATGGATAGCTAGTCTAGAAGTGGTCAAGGGTTGATTGCGGTAGTCTCTATCTGGGCCAACTCTTCATGAAATATTCTGTAATTTTCGTGAAAATAGGATAGTTTGTGAGGTAACGGTAGTGGTAAACCGTAAACTCCGCCCACATGGGAAATTATGAGAAGCAGTTGGAAATGCGCTTTTGCCGAATTTTCCTTTGGATAAATTCACTTACACTACTCGACAGTGGCTTCTATATGCACTTTTTTCCAGGTCTCTGTTTCTCCCCAGCACATCTGACCACTACCAATATTTGTTCACCCGCCGGCGGCGTTTCCTTCATCGCGCATGCGCACTAATCGTGCTTTAATCTCGGCTTTCAGACGTTTTACCCAGTCCACTTTTCGGGTTTACAAACACCTCGCCGCGACAGTTGTCCGGAAACCGGACTTTTCCGGGAGTCAGTCTCGGCCGCTCAGCGTCTCGGACATGGTCAGCTGCTCTGTGAGCTTCTGTTCAGAGCGTCTTCTGGGGGTTTATCTCTGAATTCCTAACCATTGGTGGCCAGTTATTTGAGAAATTTTGTCTTTCTGGAGCTTTATTAATCACGGGAGTGTAGTTCACAATTTTTCCACATCTCAGTTTTCCTTCTTCAATTCTTTTTTCTTGAAATCCATTCACTAAAAATGAGTATACTTTGTTAGTATCTTAGGACATATTCCCAAGTAGGAAAATGGTTTGAGGCATGGAAAGCATAATATAGCATAATATTAACACGTTTGCCTTGAGTAATCTCAATGATGCATGCGGCCCATTTAAAAGTATTTGTCTGATCGACAGTTAGATTCATCAAACCGATCGCTCATAGAGATTAGTAACCCGGCGCTCTGATACACCATGGGAAGAATGGGTAACCACATACCCATGGGTATGATGATCCAGAGTGACAGCTGATATAGACGTGGGCAAACATGTTGAAGAGAGGCAGGTAAAGGGTAAGTTTGAAAACGATTACACGTTTACTTTGAATCATCTCACTGATGCGTTCTGGCTCAAGAATCTTTATGAGCTAGAACTCAATTTCTGATGCCCAAAACTGCGCTCCATGAAAGAATTCTGCTCCAGTGATAAACGAGTCTTTAATAGTTCTCAATGTAAGCTTTTTCCCTCTTCTTTGGTTGATTTTCACTGCATTATGAGGAACACCTCTATTTTCGGACGAAACCAATAATTTTCATATGTTTACACGCCTACATTACAAGGAAAAAAGAAGTGTATAAACTCCTTTTTGACCTTGTGCTCTACGGCTAACATGCGGACCGAGGCAAAATAGCCAACTCATAGTGTTGCTTGCGCTTGTTGTTACTTTATTAGTTTTTTTTATTGCAATGGCAAATTCCCGTAAATTTCTATCAACGACACTATAGCCATTATTATTGAAGGTTAATCGGTAACAAAGTTGCATAATGAATGCATGATAACTGCATTGAAGTACTCAGTTTCGAAGTTGAGGCGATTCATCATAACTTTCTGCGAGGTTCGCAAGTTCATTCAAGATGCGTGCAGATAAAAATTAATCAATATGCATATTTTCCCCAGGTCGTCCCTGGAACAGCTGAGAGCTGGCAAACAGGCCCGTTGGCAATCTGAAAATCGATCCTCACGCGCGAGCGCTTCATTTGCAGATCAAACAATGACAGCTCTGAAGAAGTCGACGGCACTGGCATAACCTGTCCCCAAGGTGGTTGGGATACCGGCTCAGGGTACAAAAGTCAGCCTGGCGTGGATCTTGCCAGGAGATCAACTCATTGCCAATTTCATTCCCACGCGAAAATGCGGACTTTTTCGGATGGAAACGAGCGATTCCGAGGCGCACACAGTTCTTTGATCATTGGGAAAAAACGTGGAAAATTGCAGTGAAGACCAGTATAAACAGCATAGTTTTGTGGGCGGTGCGGCCCGCAACTGCGGCGCGGTTCTTCACACTCTCATTATTGGTGGAAAATTCGCGTTTTCCCCCCAGTTTTCCGTCACGCAGCTTTATCCTAACGTTACAATGCCGTCGCCCCAGCACGTCGCGCACATTCTCTATGTTGACACAGTGCTTCCTACCTGTGCTGGATTATGTGGGTGTGACTAGTGCACTCTGTGTCTCCTCCGTCAATACAGTCTCTAGCCGCTTTTTCGTCTGCGTCTCTTCGTTTCGTGAACTCTCTCGACGCGCATTGAATCCATACTGATTTTTCTTCCCGAAGACAGACATACCGAGCGCGCGCTCTCACACCAGTTCACCTGTACTACTACGCTTTTCTAGCCGCAATTAATTTGGCTTTCATCCATGATCTCCAGCTGATCGATATTCGCAATGGAGCAGAGATTTTCACTGAAGCAGAGTGTTAATCTTGTTCTAGTTTTTTTTTTCTCTACAACTGACTTTGAAGACTTTTGAGCTCACTTCCTTGGTCTAGCTATGCGAACTATGATCTTTGAACTTCTGATCTTTAGCAGCTGGCCTGTGGATATGCTATCGACATGGACTCGTTGCGATTTTGAGAATTTTCCTCTATAAAAATCCGGTTAAATGAGTTAAAACTTTACTCCTCAGGCCAAACCAGCAGCTCTACCAACTAGACACACAGGTTGACTTTCACGAAGCTAAGGTGCTACCGTAACCCTACGAAATGTACTGTATTTAATTGATAACTAGTTGAATCTCCTGTACCTTGCAATTATAACAGGCTGCTTGTATGAGTCACTACGCAAGCAATGAAGGAATTCGATTTCAAGTGCTGACCCCTAAATGGGCTCTAGAATGACCTTTACAGTATCACGCCGTAACAGTTACCGTAATCGCAAGCCATTCATGTTGCTTGTGATTTTATTGTCAACCTAGGTACACAACGCTACTGGCTACGCTCACGCATTTTTCTTTAAATACAAAGAAAAAAAAAAGCTCAGTCATCCACCCATCTAAGCGATATACTGTTGGTCTATCCACGTGTTGTGTGTTTATGTTTGCGCGATTTTCTGCAGTTGCGGACCAAACAATCAACAGCTGAACACCCAGAATGTCCCTTTATTCTCATTGGAATCGTGATTGCTGTTGCCTTCACTGTGTGGAGTCTTTATTTTCCTAGAATATTCCGTGATACATAAAAATTTAGTAGTTGATTATGTCTACCATGAGCTCTTGTGAGTTTTCAAAATGTCTTAACTGGGTCCGCAATCACACAATTTTTCTGCTACTCGAGAGGAATGCGAGCTGGAAATGTAATTCAAAAGCTCAATGAATTTACCCAGGCTCGGTGCATTAATGAGATTACTGAGGTTTTTCTTTATCAACATGTTCACGTTCTCAAACTTACTCTTTACTCATTGATATTCTCATCTATCGTGTCTTTGTCCATGCTAAGCTGTTACCCATGGACAGTCATACTATGGGTACGAGATTACCCATCCTCCTGACACTGTATTCGCATCCTAGAAGACCGGGGCCGGCACACACTATTAGGTTTACCCAGGGTAAACATATTCACAACACGCTGATTTACTCATCGTTTACATGAGCGTCAGAACGTTTACCCTGGGTAACCTCAATGATGTATCTAGGCCAGGAAAGGCAAACTGTGCGAGTAGAATATATGTATAAGTGTTGGATCAAATAGGATATATGTGAGTAAACGAATGAATGAATGAGTGAATGGATGAATGGATGAATGAATGAATGAATGAATGAATGAATGAATGAATGAATGAATGAATGAATGAATGAATGAATGAATGAATGAATGTTATGAATGAATGAATGAATAGAATGAATGAATGAATAGAATGAATGAATGAATAGAATGAATGAATGAATGAATGAATGAATGAATGAATGAATGAATGAATGAATGAATGAATGAATGAATGATTGAATGGACTCAAAGATGCAGGCACTAGTAGATTTTTTTTCCGCTTTGTTTTTATTTATTTGGCTCATCCACTCCTGTATTTAACTTTTGTATTGGGCCCCGCTTCGAAAATCCCCTTCAAACACAAGGACCAGTTGTAAGAAGTTTCTCTATTGTGCCGCGCCACGTGTGAGAAACCAGCATTACATTAATCCTTTCGGCTTGTCAAAGTGCACACTTTGAACCGTACAGTGTCGAGAAAAACGCGGCCACACCCTAGCGGCGGCGGCGGCTTCTCGTCGCGCGCGGGCTTTCGCGTCTGCGTAACCACGACGTCGTCGAAGAACACGCGGTTTCCAGTCGAGTGTTTGTTTGATCTACATTTTTCTTGCGCCGCGGCGGTGGTTCCGGGCGTCGGAATGCCTCCTCGCTCCTCCTTTTCGCCTACCACCCTCCGTGTCACAGAGCTCATTGTACCCAAGAGACCGAAAATCCTTTGGACATACAAACTCGTGTGTACGTGTGGCTTCTTTGAAGATAAAGACACCATAGGATCCTTGTTCATGGAAGTGCATGCTTTGTTCCCGCCAGATATTTTTCTCCAATGTTTTTCATTTTTTATTTTTTCATCTTCACTTGCATTTCTAGCGTGTCTTCACATTTATGTAGGCAGTTTTTTTGAGCAAATACGACGCCTGTCGGTTCCACACTACATATTTTTATATGGATATATAATATTTGTTCATATTTAGATACTTTATAATATATATTATTTTTACATATTATATTATTTATACATATATGTGTAGTATCCAGTGGTTGAGATCTATAGCACACGCATCACCACATGCAAGGTGGCACTTTGATTGTCTGCGCATCTCCACAATTCATTAATATCATCGTTCTCTTTCTTGTTGGGTTCTCCTATCTGTTGTTCTAGCCTGTCCAAACAGGTACTGAGGCGCCGACCACGGGAGATTCTTTCATTTTATTTATTATGCCTAGTCATTTTTCCAACTCTAGCATTGTAAAATATATATTTTCACTAAAAAATTTTTGTGATCACAATAAGCTTTCATTTTCTCCTCCACGTAGAAATCCGTGAATTGCTCACACTGTAAATATTCAGGTTTTCATCGTGATTTCTACCTTGCACTTCTAATACTGTTCGTAGTGCTACTAGTATTTTTGTGTAGAAAACCGCAATTTGGAGAAAAAATTTGCACACCGTTATCGAAATGTAGTTTTTAAAGTGAATAATGTCAGAAACTGTAGAAAATTACTAAGGCAAGGATATGGTAAAGCGCACCGTAGATCTACCGGCATTGTGGTTGGGGGAAGGATAGGAGGGTCTCATAAAACATACATGCGTTCACCAGAGCTAGGACTTATAAACGCAAAACCAGCTAGAACCTGGCTAATTAACCAGCTTTCACGTCCTGCGTCTCTCAGCATCACATAGTCTATAAGATAACCAATAACAGTAACCACCATGGGTTTGCTTTTTTACAGTTTCATGAATTCCAGCCCAAAATACTGGAAACTAATGTTCTTCTAGAGCTTCCACGGTACTTTCCTTATTTGGAAAAATATTTCCCGTCCAATAGGATGGAGCTGTATTGTTTCCGCGGCACCTTTACCTCAGTGCATATGATTCCAACTAGCTTTTGCTCTATTCCGTTTTGCACTTAGCTGTGTATCCGTAAACGAGGAATCGTTATTTGGTGTCGATCAATAAGTATCAAATTCAATATGCCCGAAAAGTCCACCATTTTTAGGTCCTTCCATGAAAGAGCCGTGTTTTCGGTGTAAACGGCCGACCTACTTCAATGATAAGGTGAGTTTCAGGGAAACCAGGCAGATATTGATTTCTCCGTCATTCATCCGGAATCCGGATAGTGGTCAGCTGCTATTGCTTACATTGTGAATGTATGCGCAGCTGAGCCGCTTTGTTGATATTAAATATAGAAATCGATTAGGATGGGCGGGGGTCGCTCACTATGAAGTTCGCTGAAATTTATGGAAGCGTCTATTCTAGGTTTAGAGAGAGCCAATAAGTAGTGATTTCTGCTTCCTACCTGTTAAAAACTTGTTCTTCCATTAAAAATAATCAGAAATAAATAGCCTTCATTGGCAGGTACCGTAATCTTCCCTGTTTTTCAGGTTGGCCCACTGAAAGACGGTGCGCTATTTCACAAAGGCTGTTTCAAATGTTGGATATGTGGTACACGTCTATCACTGAAGACCTATCACAATAACAGGAACGACACGCAAGATTTGGAGGTAGAGGATCAACATTTTTGTGAAAAAATCGATATATTGATTTAAAGCGTGTTACTTCATTAGGCAGTGAAAATTATTGAGACACACGTCTTTGACATAGAATGAAATCTGCAACGTTTACATTTACATTCAACTGCTAATCGCACTCGAAAAAAATTTTAGATGAACAGAGAAGTCAATGAATTTTTGAGACACATGTCTTAAAATTACCTGAAAAATTCTACGATAAAGATCAATATTGATTCATTGATTTTGGATATTGATTTTTCAGGTATACTGCGCTGGACACGTGCCAACTCCCGGACCACACGACCCAATCCCACATAGGTTAGCGCTCACTCATGCATTTTTTAATTGATGAGTTAGAGCGCAAACAGCAAGGGCACGACTCTGCGTCTGTAGCAATCACTTGCTTGACAGTGAAGCAGAAATCGAGGAAGGAGGCCAGAATCGACAGAGGCCTAAGAATTGGTCGGATGACGACATCCTGACTCCTAACAGTTGATATTTTTTAATCTGTACTGAATTAAGTACTGAAGTGTGCCTAGGCATGAGAACGTCAAGTCCACCGTGGAAAATCGATATATTGATTAGTTGCCTTCCAGATCAAACTTGTTATTCTCCCCGAAGACGAAAGGTGAATATCCGCACAACCTCATGAGGCCAGCTGGACCTACATAGCCTCTGCCATACCCCACTCACCGACCTTTCATCCACTAGCACATTTTTGAGAAGCTCCGCCCCTCTGTGTTTTTTTTGTCACCCTGCCAGTTTTACGTCTACTATTGAAAATCTGCATAACTATATGAATATCTGAAGAATAAAGAATGATACGATAAGTGCTGAAATGGAGATTCTTGATGGGCGACGAGACCCAAATAAATAGCAGTTGTGCCTTATGCGGCTTGTGGGCGTGGCATTCCCAACACGTCATTGGCTCTCTGCTGCAAGCCGTGATAAGCACCTGAGGCACAACCCGTCCTTTTTCATGGCATTTCTCTGTTAGAATTAAATATTTATGGCAAAAATCACATGATATTTAAGCGCACTGTTGTTGTCGGGGTCCTTGAGGGCGCACATTGCACTTTGCTCACTACCACACTGGTATCTCTAATATGCGCAGTTCTTAGTAATGAAGCGACGGCACGTCGTACTCTCGGCTGGAACACAAATATAACACATGGATTTGTCATAGTGTTCAACGTCGAGAAGATGGCCGTCAGGTAGAAAGCGACGTCTTGGCCTCCAGTCAACGGCGGAAGAGTGTAGAAGGAAACGCTGCTCAGGAACTGGGCCACACAAATCAGCAGAAACTGGATCACCTGCGAATCGCTATATTTTATTTGTTTATAGTTTACATTCAGCTTGTCTTAATTTGGGGGAAACAAACCAGTTTGATCTCCTGCTGCTTCACAGAGGAGAAAGAAGGAACCTTCTTCGACAACACGGTTGCTTTCATCTGAACGATTCTCAGGAAGACCAGCAAGTAGATGGCGAAGTTGACACCAGGAAATACGAACGCGAAAGCATGCAGCATTGGACTGTAGAAGCCACAGTCGCTAAAAATACCGCTTACTTTGAGGTCTTATTCAACGCCAAATCAAAATCAGCAGTGTGATGCTTACCTACAAGCATATGTATAGGAAAGAGTGTACGAATTAACTCGTTTGCGGCATCCAATGAGGTTCATATGCAATGTAAATGATAGCGCCATCATGGAAGGTATAGCAGCAAATATGTGCAACAGGGTAGGGTTGTGCGCTAACAGTTGATGACCCTGGAAAAAAATGTTTCAAAGTTCATTATTTAAATAGCATTTCATGTCAATAGGCCGAGTCCCAGTGGAATATGTGTAGTGGTAGTAATTTTACCGAAGCTGTAAGTTGACGGCGAGAATTGTCGCGAATCAATGATCTCTTGCATGATATGAAAGCCGGGATTTGAATAAACATCAGCCTTATATATGGGCGTGAATAAGATTCATTCCTCCTCACCTCCCTCTAACTTACTACTCTCGATACAATCCGTAAACGAGTAGTTATCCACTCGTCAACACAAGAACCCGTGAAGTGAGCTACATACGCCAATCCGTATTGCGAAGTATTCCCTAACCGTAAAGCCATTAAGGACTTATCCAGCAACAGCAGCACTTGAGGGCTACGAAACAAGCGCCTAATAAACTATTGTATCTGCTGGTGCTCAAGGCAGAGGTATTGCGAAATACAATGGTTTTTGTGGTTTCAGGAGAAATAGGAGCATCCGTAATATACGTACACGATAAGGCGAACTGGCCACCGAGCCGTAACAGCGAGAGATAGCTCGCAACTCACTAGCAGTCAACCGTCCACCTTCCAGAAGTATTGAGGACCTCACATACTATTTTCCACGCCCAAAGGATCCCATGAATGAACATCAACTTCCGTGAACGCCGTAGCCTTTTTCTTAAAACTAGTTGACATCAAGCATAATTTGATGTGACGCTGTCTTCCTTAGCCTGCCTGTCATGATAGCCTGCCTACCCTACAGCAGGATGTGAATTTAGACCATAAGGGTACAGGTGCTCTCAGGCAATGCTTCAGACCACCTGGCCACCAGAGATTCTGCACGTTCAAAACCCTGACAAGTTCAAAATTGGGAATTGGCGCGCTGTGCATCGACACAGCATTGAGAGTAGACGTGACAAATGACACAAATTTTGGAGGAATAATGAGCTAATGTTTTTTGTATAATAAGGTTTCTCCCGATCCAGGTAGTCGTCCAACTCTGAGTGCTACCTAAAAATTGTTACACATTGGTACATTAATCTCTCTCTGACTCAATATTTCGCATTGAATGCACCTGGTGTTTTTTGCACCAATGAGAGTGTCTACTGGTAGAATTGGGAATTTTCCACGGTTTTCCACGACTATTATATTTGCTCTTCTGATGATTAGCAGTCCCGAGTTCGCAAAAAAGCAAAAACGATCTGTTAGATTCAAGGCCTGTTTTCGGCATGATAATCATTTGGTGGTCCAATTAACCGTAAGCCCATTGTAGTTAAGACTTAGCTGTGACCTATCATACATGTATGGTCGGAGTTTTCTAAAGTCTACTTCGGAAAATCTTGGAAGGAAGGGCGCTGTCACCGACCCCGTGCCACCAGCGATTCGACCAGGAGATTTCCTGAAGCCCATGTAGGCACAGGAAAAGGTCATTCGAGAAACCAGTTGATATCAAGGTAGAGATGGCTCAAGGAAGGACACCTATAACATGACTTGTGATTTCGCTCAATCCTTAATGATAGGGGCTCAAAAAACCACGCGCGAATAATTCGCGCGCACCCCGTAGTTTTTCTATTCTTTGAAATTGGTGCAATAGATATAAAGCAACCCCCACAACACACCTTAGGAACGAAGAAAATCATAAACCTATCAACTGCCATAGTTGTTGTGGTGAACATAATCATCAGATAACCAATAGTGTTTGGTGTTGCCAAAACAGCATTGTAAGGATCAGGAAAGTGAATATTCCCAAGGATTGACGGCAATAATATCCAGCAGTTGGTCAGAAGGTATATCACACTCGCAACGATCATACCAATAATATGTGGCCGTACTAATCTTTCAATAGCATTCGTCCGAACAAACACTATTGCCACCAAGACGTTCACGAGCAGCGATGTGACAGTGACGATGAGCATAACACTGCCGAAAATGAGTCGTTCGACAAGTGATGCCTTCGCAGGGTGAATGGCTCGGAAACACGTGAGCAGCTCATCCGCCATCGAGCGCTAATGTCCTGAAAATGGATTGTGGGTGGAGAGAAAACAAGGACTAAATTAACGAAAATTCGGAGAAAAACAAGCTTGTGTTATGGTTACTATGGTTATAATTTACTTCTTCTCAATTGACATTTCATGTTTGTGTGTGTGCGCGCACGAGATCCAGCCATCAAATATGGAAAACACCTACATTTTCGTGCTCAGCGCGTCGAGTTATGTATGAAAGTGTGGTAAATTTTTATTTTTACCTTGATTGAAAGGCGTTTCGGGTTAGTTTTGTCATGTTCAGACATGTTCAGTTCTTTCAATGGCCGAAAGTTGTTTTCACCATGGTCGGAATGACTGAGATAGGCCTATGATCAGGGTCAAGCGTCCGATGGGAATTTCCCATGAGGGGTTCGTATGGTGGGAGGCTGGGATGGGGGGGGGTCGTATTGAAGAGTGTGGGTGGGGTAAGTAGAGGGGTGGCTTGACCATTGAATGTAAATTCATGATTGTTTTATGACGTGACAAATGACGTTCCGTTCAAGCACCATACGAACGTCATATCGAGTTAAAGCAGGACTGGTTAGCAGCGTATGAGAAAAAACGGGTTCGGCGCACCCACAGATTCCCGGCGCCTTCAATAGATTTTTACAAGGGTCGAAATTACTTCAGAATCAAGTGTGGAGTAAAGAGCGTGGAAATGTTGAAAAATAGAGTGTAGGCAGCGAGGTCTATCGATTGCACGTGCGAGGATTCGCCTGCAGGGCCAGTCAGAATGTGGAAAATAGGGTGACTTAGACCTCGTGCTGAAGTTCCCTGACTCGAAATCAGCAAATGCTTTTCTACATGTCCATAGAGGACGATCAGCTCTGTCTCTTGCCAGAGTTTCAATTCCCTAGACCTTCATATGTTTTTGGGAGCTCGATGGGAAATTTTTCAAATTTTCGGGTCTCCGAGGGGAAATTTCCCATCTAACTTACGCAAGCAGGAGCAATTATTAGGGTGAGATAATGGAGATGAAGAATCAATGCTTGGAGCTCTATTACATGAAGGTAGTGAAATCTTGGTAAAAGGCAAACTCTCTTCAAGGGAGTTGAAGAAGTGAAAATCTCGCAATTTGAACATCTGGTGAAAATGGAGTAAATCTGTTTGGCAAATCACTGAGAAGCAATTTGCAGATATCAAGGGAACTTTTGTTCTATGAGTTTTAGTTGAGGAAATTTACCATTTGAGTACAGAATCTGGTCCCACAAAGTTCGCTCGTTTTTCCGCAATTTAGATGGTATAGGCGTATTCTCGCATAAATAATCGATCGATTTCGCTTCCCTCACTTCGTTTTCGAACCTTTAAATCCTCTCTGCTCTACACTAAATCCTGAAAAGGTTCCAACCCGTGCAAAAATTTCTTGGAGGCGCCGGGAATCGAACCCGTGAGCAAATGCCAACACTGAAACCGATTCCCTCGCATGTGCTGCCAACCAGTCCTGTTTTGACACGTAATGACATGATCGTTCTTGCCGGCAGTCTGGTCCGATTGGATAAGAAAGGATGCATGTCAACAAGGTTGTTTTAGTTCCAATTTTTTGTTCTTGATGTGTTTCTTTTGCGTCTTCTTCCTTGAAACTGTTTAGTGGTAGAGAAAACATGCGTGAGCAGAAGGGGGGGGGGGTCGTGGAAAGGTGGGGGTTGGACGAGGGAATAGGGGGGGGGTCGTATTGAGGGTAGGTTTTTCCTATTGTCATGCTTAACCCTGCCTATGATTACAGGCCCGTATAAAAGGAAAAAGTCAACTTCATAACGAAGAGAAGGAACCAGGCGAACGAGGGATGACGCGAATGAGGGCTGCGCTAGCACGAGCGTTGGGGAAATGGAAGGAAACGGGCTACTGTTATAGAAGCGATAAGCTGGCGTCCAGTAGAAGCGGAACGTCGTTGGACGGGCCTACAACTGTCAAAGTGGCGCCCGGGCGCCAACAGGTGGGACGAGGGGTCCACTAGTGTGATAGGGGGGCGCCGGCATCGAAAAGTGGGGGAACGCCTAGAATCGGGTAAAACTTTGTGATAGAGGTATGCGGGCACTCAGTAATGGCAAAAATGTCAAGCACAGGTCAACGCTTGCGAGAATGGTATGCCAACGCCCAGTAGAGGGGAACAGACAACGAATGGGAGGCGAGCGAAGCGAGCCCAAAAAAGCTTATCTTCCGTCGTTTGGTGGTTTCTTTAAATAATTAGCGCTGAGAATAATCACTACGAAGAAACATTTGATTAGAAACGTCTAACGTAGATTGTAGAGGGCATTAAGTGGAAGTTCGTGAGTAGACTGTGGCAAGACGGTTCTGCCGCTTAATTTCCAAATTCTAAAAATGTAAATACAATGAAGAACGGCGTAAAATTGTAAAAATTGCAGTCTGGAAAAAAGCGAGCTAAAGGTTAGCTGTTAGGCCCCTTTTCTAGAAGTTGGGAACTGGATTCGTTCTCATAAGGATCTTTGACAGAAGGAACATTGTTGTCATTCACCATTGAGAAAGAGTGGGTATATTCTCCTACAGTCAGTTTATTCTCAATTTATTTATCAGTTGCTCTCTTCGCACTCAGATGTGTGCTATAAGCAGCAAATCCATACAAAGAGTCTCATCAGAAGCGCTAACAGGCCTGCGAAATGCAGGAAGTACAAGGAGGTATGAGGAAGTGTTGAATACGTTCAAGTGCGCCCGAAGGTGGATTATGGGCTTATAGAAAACGTTTTCCATTCTACTGTTGTTCTCGATTCTCCATAGCGATAGCCTACTCATTCATACAAATGAGTGACACTCTCCAAAAAGGTACTCACTGAAAATTGTTGTTTAGCCCCCGTTTGAGGAGGAAAGATCGGAAATTCAAGAACATCTCTGTTTTCGTAAATGAAAGCAATAATGTCAACGCTACTTTCCATGAAGATGCGATTATTCGAGAAGAACTTGTCTCACGGACGCAGAAAAACACCAACACGATTCCTCATTAG
The DNA here is from genome assembly GCA_037903475.1 of Ancylostoma caninum. Taxonomy (NCBI): domain Eukaryota; kingdom Metazoa; phylum Nematoda; class Chromadorea; order Rhabditida; family Ancylostomatidae; genus Ancylostoma; species Ancylostoma caninum. The sequence continues at coordinate 78,936 of JBAJFG010000293.1, forward strand.
CAGGGATTCTCAAGTTGACCATTGGTTGCTTGAAAGAAGCTATGCCCGGTTTCCTCACCTAGAATCAATAGCTTTAGTGGACTGGGTGTTTGAACACTATGGATTTCTCTATGAAAATTCTATGCTCAAGAAACTTGATGACAAGCACATCACAAGCTATATCATCTACAGTTTGAACTCAGGCAATCCCAGCAAGGAAATGAATTGGACTGTCTGTGGCGCATAGTGAGCTCCGTGAAGGGAAGGTTGAGGGCCTGCATCGGAGCCAGGAGAGCTAGAATTAGAAATTTCTGGTGGAACTGTTCACTCACATAGTTGCCTATCTGTTACAGTAAGGGAAATGCTATGATTGGGTAGCTGCAGGAGGATCGCAGGACCTTCTGACGCATTTGCAGAATTTCTAATAAGCATCCATACATAGATTCTTATTCCACGAAGCAGAGAATTTATACTCAAACACTCAATAATTCTCATTGCAATAGCTCTGATGTGATATATTGCATCCCCTGCAATGGTTGTGGACAACAATACCTAGGTCTTACTACTAGAAAAAACTAAATTAAGAATAAAAGAACATTTTCATCACATTAATGGTAATGATGTCAATAGCTACCTATACAACCATTTCAATGAAAATAACTGTACTAAAAAACCCTTCTAGCACCAGCGAAATTGCAGCGGTATACGTGTTTCAAGACGGCGATGAACTTCCAGAGCGTCAATACGCTATACAGACCCCCCCTATGCTATCCTCTTTTGCTTCCATATGATGAATTTGGGTGGCACCCCAATCTTCAAAACGCCAGTTTAGATTCAACCAGAAGAAGGACACGAGTGACGCAAATGGAGTCCTACAGATACCATCTGGCTATTCGGAGCTGGATTTTTGACGCGTACGTCCGAATTAAACAGAACCGCCTCAATTTTCATCGAACCCACCAATCTGTTCTGCGAGCTGAACAGTAGAGTGTTATGGTGGACTTCCTTAATGATAACAATACCACACGAATTGGAAGAAGGGTCATTTTACTAGCGACTTTCCCAGGTAGTCCCAGATATATGGTAGCTCTTTATCGTTTCTATCCATATCCATTTCTATCTATTTCCATATCGAGTATTTTATCATATTTTCCTACCTATTTCTATATCGAGAGCGTTTCTACTTAAGGGTCATGCTCCTATATACAACGGGAGCCATTGGATTCGAGTATTTGAGAAACGTGAGTGGCATCCAATGCACTACCTTCCGTGAAGCTGCTATTGCTGCTGGATATTTACAGGACGAGGAAGAATACCGCAGATGTTTGTAAGATGCCAGAAGGATGTCTATGCCACCCCAAATGCGAGCTTTGTTCGCGTATATCCTCACCCTCTGCGAAGTAAATAATGGGCACAGCCTTTGGAATGACTTTAAAGATTCAACGGTAGAAGACCTTCTGCGTAAGGGACTGCCTCCTAATGTGGCCGAAGCGGTATCCTACACTGAAATCAAAAAAAAAAAATAGCGTTGGGGTGTGGAGTGGATATTTACAACTATCATTCCACCACCCGTGTGCACCAGTGCTGTTATCGACAATGATATCGTCGATGTTGATGCATATCGTGAAGAAGGAAGCCGACTCCATCAAATGCTCAACGCACAGCAGAAACACGTCGTTGTTCCTGTTCCTGTTTCCTGTTCCTATTAATGAAACTCGTAAAACCTCCTTGATGTCCGTCCAAAGCAGGCAAACAGGAGACTTACTCTCTACTGACTGCATCATGTGGGATGAAGCTCCTATGGCCCCGAAGTACGCACTCAAGGCGGTGGACCAGCTTCTTCGAGATATCACACAGTCCGATCAGCCGTTCGGTGGTAAAACAATGATTCTTGAAGGAGATTTCCGACAAATACCGCCTGTTGTACCACAAGCTAGCCGAATGGAAGTTGTGAACATCACCATTAAAAACTGGTCGCTGTGGCCACATTTTCGGCATATTTCATTAACCGAAAATATGAGAGCGCAAAGTGCTGCAGCGCTGTGGTGCAACTTTTTGATTCGACTTGCCAATGGAGAAATGCAGGATTCGTCAGGCAATGTTGAGTTATAAACGGAGTTAATGAGCGGACGAGACATCATTGATGAAGTTTTTGGAGACATCGCAAGGATGGAAAATATGGATGCAGCAGTGGACAGAGCAATTCTCACTCCAAAAAAATTTTGACTCCTTAGAAATAAACAACAAAGTTCTCCGACGGCTACCTGGCGAAGAAAGAGTATATCGAAGCACTGATGAATTTGTGTGTGAAACAGAGGCGGACGCCAGTAACGTCCTACTCGATTTTCTCAACAGTTTGACCCCTCAAGGCTACCCTCCTCATGAATATTTTTGAAGAACGGTGCTATAGTTATGCTCCTCAGAAACTTGAGGGTAACCCAAGGTCTCTGTAATGGGGCGCGCTTGATTTTGCGGCACACAAGCAGGCATGTTGTAGGGTGCCAAAATAGCTACCGGAAGCAGCAAGGGGCAGTATACGCTCCTTCCAAGGATAACTTTTCGACCCGGCCAGAACGACACATTTCTATGTAGGCTGAGGCGGAGACAGTTCCCCGTCCGACTTGCAATTGCAACGACTATCAACAAGAGCCAGGGGCAAACCTTCAGCAGAGTCGGTATTTACCTTCCCACCCCAATATTCTCCCATGGTCAACTGTACGTCGCATGTTCCAGAGTTCGCGACAAGAACCAACTCAAAATTTTGCTTCCGCGTGTAGAAAAAAGAACCGCCAATATTGTATACCAAGAAATGCTGCAATAGTTCTGATTAACAACCTCCCCCCGATATTTTTTTGGGTCGACCTGTAAATACAGTGTTGGAAACAGTAAAGATGATGAAGTTCAGAGTCTTATCCCGAAAAAATAAACAAAAAAGTTAACTGAGAAGAAAACTGGAGAGCAGTATGATTCATTTCATCTCAATTCGAAAGAACATCTCAATTCAAAATCCCCACGAAGCGGGCAAGTGCGACTCGCCGAGAGCGAGTCGGAGCACTTGCAATATACAATATATGCATTTTATAACACACAATGAGAAAGAAGAGGAACAATACACGGTAAGTTCTTATTTTCACACTACACAAAGGTAGGTCCCCCTCGCCGTACTGACGAGTTCCTGGAAGGAATTATTTCTCAAACCCATTTACCCATATATGGTAAGGGAACGAAACGGGCAAATAGGCAACATTCCTATATGAATTTTACATTTTTATTATAAAAGCTTTCCACGACATTAACAATTTCATTTTATTGTTGCCAACAGGTGGTCTTTCTGAAAGGTTGTCTGAGGAGGTGGAAGTCGTGCACTCCTTTAAATGCTCCTCCCTACCGAGAATTGAAGTGGTCAAGAACGGATTTTCTCGGAGAGTCGTCTCTGATGATCATACCCACAATTACCGTCACAGTCTAGCGACAATTCCAAATATTAGGTCTACTGAGCGAAAACCGATTTGTCAAAGTTAGTGACTTCCAAATATTATAACATAAGTTCTGCTGTTTTGAAACTTTCAATGAAAAATTTTTCTGCAGAGAATCATATAACAATAGGTATGAACCTGGTCGGCGGTCTTTTGCCGATTCACAGCAGCAGCTCGACTCTGCTGATCCTAAAATCCGTGGATCGCGAGGCAAAGAACTGAGTCGGGCAGTGCTAGAGGTCACTAAATCTGGCAAATCGGTTTTCGCTCAGTAGACAATCTTGTGAACTGATAATCGGCACATGGCTAGAGCTGGATTCTTGCTACATTTTGCACAACTAAAAATTTCTTTGCAGGCTTCACGAATGGTGATACACATGTTCAAAATCAGTCATATATGGATACCCAGATGAAGAGAACAATATTAGAGTGAGGTAGAACAGGGAAGGAAATTCTGACGTAAATGTGTGCCTCCACCTCCTGTTTGTCTCTTAGACAACGAACGAGCACACGAGTCATACGTATTTGGTCACTTGTACTTAAACGAGGAGTGGTAGTTTGTCTCACTTTTTGTAGCTGTTCACTCAAATATGGTCCAGTGCGCACATATTTTTTGTAGTCAAATTGAAGTTACATCATGTGTGCTAGGAAGTGGATATCTACACAGGTGGAAATCCAATGGGTAGAAGCTAATAATTAACAATAAGATATGAAATTTATCATGGGAATCCAAATTAGTTGAACGTTTCGATGTTTTTGTTAATATAACAGTGCAACGTTCTGTTCAAAACAATGTAGCAAAGACGTGCCCCGGAAAGGAAAGGGCGCAACATTTTTGAATTGCGCTTTCGATTCTTTATATTATAGAATTTGAAGTGAGCGTCTCTCTTGAAATACTTAATTAATACACGTATTACACCACCAATTTCTCAATGCTACTAAATAGTCTCGAGGCAAAAGTCGTTATCAGTTGTAGACTCTTGTAGGGGGTTAAAATTTACGCCGCAACGCGACTGCGCCGCACTCATACGCAGCTAGCAAGCGTTGCGTGTGGCGTGGTTAGTCCTGGATGACCCTTTAAATTAAACGGCTTTAATAATGGCGGTAAACACCTCCTTGTTGTTTGTAGCGCTGATGGTCACACTCATGCCCTGAAAACTTCTTCATCACCTCACAGCACTGCTGGCAACTCTGAAAGCTGCAGCCGCGACGCGCACACGAATCGACCAATCACAGCGCAGCAGCACAGCTCTTGTCACGCAGCTTCATAAGCAGATTATGATTTAACGTTTATTGCGATCATTTTAGAAAGTCGTCAACACATATGGCAGTTCATCCACGAGCTTCCATCAAATCACATGAACAGATTACCTAATCCAGTTGGATGGCATGTGGATCCAGATTTTTGAAAAGGCTGATGGTTGATTTCTACAAGCTTAGAGTTGGATACAGAAGTTGCGGAGACTTTACGAACGTCTGTTATTAAATATCGAAAATCACCTACACCGTGAATAAACCCTCGTAGTTGACCACGCCTACTTTCGTGAACGCCACATTTTGCTCCTCCTCCTCTGGAGGAATTTTGCACCAAGTGACTTGCATTATAACGGTATCAGTCAGACGGGATAGGGCGCAGGAAGTCACCGGATTCGGCTGCTAAATATTTGGGAAGAACCACGTGCTCTTGAGGCATAGACGTAAGGAGTTTCAAATCCCTATTGGTTATCCCTTTCCGAAGAGCTGCCTTGAATGGTTCACAATTTATAACTACAATATCAGTTCATATTCGAATGCTTAATCATGGATCCAAATTCTCCACCACACATAAACACATTTTTAATAATGAACGTCATACAAAACTAGTGCAGTTTGACTAGTCTTAGTTGGATTGATGTACTAAATTACTCCTTCCTCTGGAGTTTTATTTGCTGCAAAATCGATGTTAATTGAAATCCGATCCGCTACGAACATATTCTTCTGACTGCTCATGTTGTGTCGTAGCTCTCTTCTGAGGTAGACTTCCTAGTACGGTATAAGAAACCAAGATATATCATAAACTACCCTTGTTACCCTCTTTCTGAGGGGTAGCATTGTGCTCCTGGCACAGTGTAGTGAAAATAATAAACGAATAAACATGAAGTGATATGAATAATTTAATGAAGAAAATGTCTCGTCTTTAACAAATGTTAAAGGCAGAGGTCCACTCATATTCGTGGTTGAGCTAATGGCTGATTCTGCACCTCCTCGACATGCTGATTCCAGCGGTATACATGAATTGTCCCAAAACGGTCTTTAAACCCGTTTTCTGGGACGGGGTCTGTAACAGTTTGCTAACCCGAGTTGATGTGTGAAGCCGTTGATCTTATCGATTGAACACGCCAAGACTCGTTGGCCGCCGCGGCAGCCGTGGCAGTCAGCCAGCACAGCAATCGGATTTTTGGAGCGATCCGCCTCCGGGCTCCAAAAATCTAGCCATTTTGACCGCTTCAAAAATGGGGCTTTTGTCACTTTTGAGTCTGCTGATGTACATACATTATTGGGATCAGCATGACCAGAAGGCCTAGTATACGTCTTTAACTCCAACAAAGGAATGAGGTGGCCCCCTGCCTTTAAGAGACACAGAACTACGTGCAGTAGTCGTCGGCAATGGTGCGTTTTTCGCTGTCATGAGAAGCACGCTGCGCGACCGCAACGCTCACAGTGAAAAATGTTTGTTGCCGTGGCAAATCAGAGTCTCCTTTATATAATAGTTGTTAATCATAGCTGATGTTAACTATCAAGAACTCTAACCAACTATCAGGAAGACCCCATACATAGTTTGTTAGCCTGGAGAAAAATTCAGCGGGAGCAGCACCATTGATGCTCATTGTGCGTAACTGTGCATAAGTATAAACTGGTCTACGTGCAACTGATATGTGATCGACTAAAGCTGCAGGAAAATAACATACATGTATTTGTCTCAAAACAGCGATTTTTTGCACAATGAATCAACTTCTCTGAACTGCAGCAACCATAAAAAACTCAAATGGTACTCGCTACAGTGCCTGAAAAGCTCTATGTAATTAGCAGAATAAGGCCGTTACGCAGAAAACCGGTTGTGGTTCTGCCCTACAGAATCACACTAGAAACCTTTTATAAATATAGCAGAAAGCGGATACAGCTCAAGAAAGAAAAAAGTGCTTGTGCTAGATGCAGGTGGAAAACCAGCTGCTGCCACTAAAATATCCTAAATCTGAGCTGCAAACAACCGCAAATTGCTTTTTGAGGTTGAAGAGTGGAAAATTATGTTACTTGTACGATATTAGTTACTAAGAAATTCAGACCCAACAAAGCCTCATACCTGATCCTTTCTCCCAACGATGTGTCAGTTCACACCGTTTGTAAAGCAGATGCAATGCCGAAATTTTAAATTTATTCTTTCGCACGAGATAACATTCAGTATGCACTATTGCATTTGAACAGCAACATATCACTCATGTTCTTTTGAAATGAGGGAGCATGTGGCTCTAGGAAAGTATATTTGTACTACCCGATAGGGACATGCTATATTTTTTTAAAGATAACCAGAAGAAACTGGTTTTACTTATGTATGACAGCCACAGCTCAAAAACGGAACCTTCCTGGATTGAGGCCAGTTACTGCGCATGAGCCAAAAAAAACTGGATCGGTATTTCTCTTACATCCGCAAGCTTGCTAAGGCTAAGGAGCGTTAGGCCATACAAATCCAATCAAAGCTCTCAAAATTCGAGGGGAGCAATATTATAAAAAAAAACAGAAAAACTACTTTATCGGATTCTTTGTTGCCGAGAGATGTCGAAGCTTTGAAAAAAATAGGAAAACACGATAATATCGGTTTCCCATGAGGTGCATGACTAACTCATCCACTTTTCACTGTGTATAAATGGAAAAATGTGCAAATTTCCGGAAAATCGATAATTGTTGTAGTTAAACGAGTGTACTTTGGAAAACAAGACGAGACAGGCGGATACTACGTATTTTTTAGCGTAAACTAATCGCCTTGCTCAAGTGACATTTGGCATAAATGGAGCTATGCTATCCTGATAATAGCTTACGTGCATAGTTAGTCAAGGGCAAACGATCGTGGGAATTTTCTCAGGATCGTGCAGTGAAGCGGAACTTAGCATATCAAGAATCATTCATCATTCACTGGGCCCAATCAGTAGACTGCTCGGAACCAATCATGCAGAGGTTCCTGGTTCCATGGATGGAGGTTCTTTTAGGTCATGTCTCTCAATATCCACATATTAATACAGGAACACAAACAATGTGAGAGAGGTTCCCAAAGCCTTGACAGAATTAACTCTGAATCAGATTAAAGAGCTCTAGTAGCGTTATGATGTGCTACACTGCTGACACGCGCTATTTCTGCTCCAATGTGAAAATGGGGTTTTACTTGCTTACTAGATACTTAGATGGCCCGTCAACACAAGTCGTGCGGGCTTCAGCATCGGTTCCATTCGATTCGTTCTCACGCCACCTTCATCCAGGGACATCGTAGACGACGTTCTCGAGAGTTCTGATTCCTTCCCAGCTGAACGTTCAGCTGGTCCACCCGTATTTTGAACACATCGGCCCATCTCGTTAATGGTCTCCCTCGTTTCAACTAATTTTGATGATATTTGCATTTTGTGGAACCTCGGTCTCCCTTCAAATGCTAAAGCGAGGAAATTCCGGGAACGGCTTGCACATTGTTCCTGGTCGTTTTCTCACGTTCTTCGATGTATTCAACTACAGCGCTGAAGATTAATAGGAGATCTCAGTTAATGTCCAGGCAGTAGTGGCTGAGGTTCAAAAAGTGGCTTAAAAAAGTGTGTTACTGAGTAGTGCAGATGTGCAGGGGTGAAAAGGTAAACCTCCAAAACTCTGAGTGCTGGAATAACGAATATGGAAAAAACTGTGAACGTTTGATGGCTCGAAGAGTTGGGACAGCCACCACTACTTCCACCACCTCCACTACCTCCAGCACCTCCACTACCTTCTGCGCCTCACCACCTCCACTCCCTCCACTACTTCCACTATCTTCACTTGCTCCAGCACTTCCACTACATCCACTACCTCCACTACTTCCACTACCTCCACTACCTCCACTACAATCACTACCTCCACCACTTCCACTACTTCCACCACCTCCACTACCTCCAGCACCTCCACTACCTCCACTACTTCCACTACCTCCAACACCTCCACAACCTCCAGCACCTCCACTACATCCACTACCACCATTATGTCTACCGCCTGCACCATCACCCCTTGTTTGAGGCCTAGAAGCACTAGGCTTCCCAGCAAAGGAAGCGACAACAATAACCTGGTTTCTGCGCAGAGTATAAGATTTCTATCACAGTAAATGTAGAAACCTAGAAATTACACACCAACTACTAATTATCCTGTTAGTTGTAGTCCTACGGATGCTGAGCTTATCATTTTTGTTACCATATTGTGACTTATCGTTTCAAATTTTCGCCATTATCGTGAACAGCGGCAAGTAAAGTGGTAAAGGTTCTCCAATGTTTTTTTTTGCAGCTTCTCGGCGCCCGGAGTTTCCGGAGCCTACAAAGCCTGGTTGAATTTCATGAAGCGAATCAATGGACGGCTTTTTGAAACAGAATTGTAGAGAGCTTGGTATTTGCTGTGTAGACACTCTAATTCCAAGAAAAAGAGGCATGGAATTGTTTCGCGTCTCCTTCCATTTGCAATAGGGCAAACTTCAACACATAAGTAGATGTATTCAATTACACAATCGTTTAATCTTTCTTGAGAAAAAAGTTCATAAAAAATAGTGCTTTTCTTCAGTGGGAGAATTAGGACGTCGACTCTGACGAAATAACGGTGAATCATTCTAATGGCAGCCCAGCAAGAAACGTGAAAAAATCAAAAGTTTACCATACGTGGAAGAAGATCTTGCACTTTGGTGTCTGTATACGAGAAAACATTTTTGCATTGATACTCGTGAATACCACCGCCAACGATTTCACTGTTTGCCAACGTTGAATCCCACAATAACTATTGATGGTGATGACATGCGTTATTAGTATAAAATCGGAGGAGCCACAGCGATAATCGTGGTCGAGGTGCTTATACAGCTTTACCGAAGTCAGCTTAGTGATTCACTGTTTCTTTTCTTCCTGGTACACATCTACATTCGCAGTCCTCACATCGTTCAGCTCATTTGTGGGACAGAAAATGCGTAGGATATTACTCCAAGAAAGCTGCACTATGTTTTAGTAAGGAAAACGCCACGTGTTGTTGTGGTACGCAGTGACATCATCTCAATACGTATCGATTTTATGAGTAGCATTGGTGGTGTCGCTGCAGGAACCCCCAATAAGCGATATGCATAGGATATCGGCTAGGTATTGGTTATCTAGGATGTTCCACAGCAGCGACTCACACGACCAACTTTCCCCTTAATATTTAACATTCTAAGAGAGAGCTGTGTGGAAAACTTGTTTTTTTTTTTGCAAACTGAATTTGAATAATAGTTTTTCATAGCATTTTTTTAACGGAGGATATGTGTTTCACTACCTATTGGGCGGTGTTGTTTTTTGTGTATCTCTCATGCAAATAAATATACAAATGGTACTTACTCCCGCTGGAAATTTCTCTGTTAGAATTAAATATTTATGGCAAAAATCACATGATATTTTAGCGCTGTGTTGCTGTCGTGGTCTTTGAGGGTGCACAGTGCACTTTGCTGACTACCATACTGGTATCTCTAATTTGCGCAGTCGTTAGTAGTGAGATGACGGCACGTCGTACTCTCGACTGGAAGACAAATATAACACATGGATTTGTCATTGTGTTCAACGTAGAGAAGGTGGCCGTCAGGAGGAAAGCGACGTCTTGGCCTCCGGTCAACGGCGGAAGAATGTAGAAGGCAACGCTGCTCAGGAACTGAGCCACACAAATCAGCAGAAACTGTATCACCTGCGAATCACTGTACTTTATTTGTTTAATGTTAACCTTCAACTTAAGTCTTAATTTGGAGGAAACAAACCAGTTTGATCTCCCGCTGTTTCACAGAGGATAAAGAAGGACCCTCATTTGACAACATGATTGCTCTCATTTGAAGGATTTTTAGGAAAACCAGCGCATAGATGGCGAAGTTAACAGCAGGGAATACGAATGCAAACGCATGTAGCATTGAACTGTAGAAACCGCAGTCGCTGAAAATACGAGTTATTTCAAGGTCTCAATCAACGCCAAATCAAATTCAGCAGTGTGATGCTTACCTACAAGCATATGTGTAAGAAAGAGTGAACGGATTGACCCGCTTGCGACATCCAATGAGGTTCATATGCAACGTAAATGATAGTGCTATTATGCAGGGTATTGCAGCAAATATATGCAACAGGGTAAGGTTGTGCGCTAACAGTTGATGACCCTGGAAAACATTTTTGTGAAGATATGTGTGAGTTGTTCCAACGTGTATATGGAGGTGACAAAGTGTAGGTTAGTTCATTCTTCCTCAGCTCCCTCTCGCCTACTCACCATCGATACAATCCGTAGGCGAGTGGTAGTCCAGTCCCGTCAACAAGAATACCCGTGACGTGAGCCACGCCAATCCGTGTTGCGAGATAATCCCGTTAAAGCCGTTAAAAATTTATTCGGCAACAGCAGCATTTGAGGGTTACGAACAAGCGCCTGGTAAACTATGGTATGTGTTGATGTTCAAGGCAAAAGTATTGCGAGATGCAGTGGTTTTTGTGGTTTGAAAAGGAATAGGTGTATCCGTAACATCTGTACACGATACGGTAGACGGGCCAAGAGTCGCAACAGCGAGAGTTAAAAGGAATGCGACGTGAAAAGGAGCACTCTTCTCGAGATGCTTTTCAACTAGGACGCTTGCAGCATGGATCGCATTGGTAGTACTGCAATTCTTCACGAAGCCGCATAGGTTCAAATATCGCTCGATTATCTCACTTATCAGTTCGTCAATGTCGCTCAAATATTTTCATCGTGTGCGAGCGGAGTCAAACGGGATGGTTATTAGAGCACTCTGCCAGGCTACCTTTTTTCCATATCGGTACAGTAGTGCTACGCTTCCAGTCATCCGGTACTTTCCTTTCATATATAATCTTGTTAAAGAGCTGAGCTAACCATACGGCAGGATGCCAATGCCGTGTTTTTCACACTTCTGCTATCATGTCATCCGGGCCAGTTGTCTTTTCGGGCTTCATCGCCTTCAGGGTTGTTTCAACTTAGGACACAGAATTTAGCTTTACCGCTTCATACACCGGATTAGCGTATGGGACTGTGGATGCGTAAATACTTCGTTGCAAATGCTTTCAAAGTAGTGCTTCTATCTCTAGGCTACCTTCTTCTGATCAGTGACAAAGTTCCCATCCTCATCGTTGAAGCCAAGAAATTTGACGACATCTTGTGTTTGGCAGTATCGTGTTCGAGCCAGCTTGTAAAGGCCCCGGTCACCTTGCGTGTATCAAGCTTTCTGTAAAGATCTTCAAAATCGGATGCCTTCGCCACTGCAAACCGCCTTCTTTGCTTCGCTCTTCGCCATTCGATACAGCTGTCATTTGGTCGGTGAGTTGTGGGCGAGAGAAGCGCGATAGCATCGCTTTTTGTGTCAGTCCAAATCCAAGACATCCTACCGATTTTCATCCCACCAGGCTTCGTGAGAGCTAATACTGTTCGAGTAGCAGTGTGGACGGCTCTGTAACCTCACGCCACGCGCTATCAGCGTTAGGGACTGGATACAAGTTGATGCTCGCTATGATTTCTTCCTCTTTTTCCTTCCATCGCCACCATTTCATTCTCTTTTGAGAAGACGTGGTGCCGCTATCAAGAGATACGGCAGTCGCTTACCGAACTATGTTTTGGTGATCATGAATTTGTGGGCATCAGCGTATTGCAGAACTCTTTCTCCATCAGTGTTTCGTTCACCAATACCAAATCCGCCATGTGCACTTCTACGCCATGTGCTCTACTTTTCCATTCCTTTCTATACCAACGTGCCCATTCAAATCACCAGCCACTACGATGAAATTTTCACTGGGAACGACAGTGGTTTGTTCATCGAGGAGAGTCCAGAGAGCATCCTAGCGTTTATCCAAGAGACCGGATTGTGGAGCATATGCTGAGAAGAAGTGGATCTTCACTGAACCTTGCACTATCATAATCTTCATCAGCTGGTCATCTTAGCGCCGTACTTCGGTGATGGCATCACGGAACTTCTCACAAACAAATAATGACGCCCACGCCTGCTTTCGTCCTCGTGCTACCATGCTCTACCATTTTGAAGCCGCCTCCTACTTCTTTGGGCCTCAAAACTTTAAACAGCGTACCTTACGAACGAAGAAAATCATAAACCTATCAACTGCCATAGTCGTTGTGGTGAACATAATCATCAGATACCCAATAGTGTTTGGCGTAGCCAAAATAGCATTGTAAGGATCAGGAAAGTAAATATTCCCCAGGATCGATGGTAACAATATCCAACAATTGGTCAGTAGATATGTCACACTCGCAACGATCATACCGATAACATGTGGCCGTACTAATCTTTCAATGGCATTCGTTCGAATTAACACTATTGCCACCAAGATGTTCACGAGCAGCGATATGACGGTGAAGATGAGCATGACACTACCGAAAAGTAGTCTTTCGGCAAGTGATGCCTTGTCGGGGTGAATGGATCGGAAACAGGAGTACAGCTGATCTGGCATGGAGTCTTGAAGTCCTGAAATTGTTATGTCGGTGGAGAGAAAACGAAGACTGAAATAACGAACATTCAGAGAAAAAGCAACGTTGTGTCAACAACGACGGTTATAAACATTTCTTTAAGAAACTGCGACAGTGATGCGAATAATTACTACGAAGAAACATGGAATCTGAAATACATGAAGTGAACTGCAGAGAGCGTTAAAAGGAAGTTTATAATTAGATTGTGGCAAGACGGTTCTGCTAAATTCTACAGAAGTACAATGAAGAATGATATAAAAATACAGAAATTGCAGTGCAGAGATAGAAAACTAGTGGCATAGATGCGGAATGTTTTCCTTCGTGTGTTCCAGTTGAGCCGCACCAAAGGTGGGCTTAGGACTAATAAGAAACTTTTCCTTTTCACAGTCGTTCTTGACCCTCATAACGACAGCCCCTTTATCCACTTGAATGGACGACGCTCTTCAAAAAAGTCTCTTTAAAAAAATTGTTATTTTCCAAACCTGTCATTGAATATGAGTGGACGAAAAGCGAGGACATCTTTGGTTTTTATAGAAGAAAACAATAATGTCAACGTTACGTTCTATCAATATGGGATTACTTGAAAAGAACTCGTCCCTGGACACAGAAAAACACTAACACGATTCCTCAGTAGGAGGGATTCTCTAGTTGACCATTGCTTACCTGAAGGAAGCTATCCTCAGTTTTCTCGGTTGGAATCATAGCCTTCCTGAAGTGGATGTTTGAACACCATGGATTTTTTTCATGAAAATTCTGTGCACAAGAAACTGGATGACAATCACATCACAAGTTAGATATTTCACGGTTCGAACTCAGGCAATCTCAGCCAGGAAATGAAGGGGACTGTCTGCGGCACATAGTGAGCTCCGTGAAGGCATGGTTGAATGCCTGCATCGGAGCCAGAAGAGGTAAAAACCGAAGTTCCTGGTAGAACTGTTCACTCACAAGGCTGCGTATCTGTTACAGTAAGGAAAATATAATGACTGCAGGTAGCTGAAGAAGGATTGCAGGACCTTCTGGCTTGTTGTCAGCACGTGGTTCTTCTGAAAGGTTGTTTGCCGAGGAGGAAGTCGTGCACTCCTATAGATGCTCCGCCATAGCAGGAATAAAAGTGGTCAAGGACAGATTTTTTTGAAGCACCGTCGTCTGGGGATCATGCACACATTACCGTCGTTGTCTCGCATTTATTTCAAATATATAGGCATCCACTATGGGAAGGAGGAACAAGAGAAGGAGGTTTTCATAAACATTACGCCGAGTGCAGTGCAAGGAAGTTATACCGAGCCGGGAAACACAGAGAATAGAGAAATGTTTATACACAAATTCAAAGTCAGTCATGTATAGGTGCGCAGATGAACACACCAATATCGAAGAGTGAGGGCAGAAAAGAGCTGAAAATTCTGACGTCAATGTGTGCCTCCACTTCCTGTTTATCTCTTAGACAACGGAATAGCAGCACACTAGTTATACACATTCAGTCTTTTGTACATAAACGAGATGTAGTAGCTTGCCTCACTTTTTGTATGTACCTGTTCACTCGAATGTGGTCCAACGCGCACATAGTTCTTGTTGTTAGGTTGAGGGTAGCCTCAGATGCGACAGTCTAGGAGGTGCATATCTAAATAAGTGGAAATCTAATTGGCAAAAACTAATGAATAACCATAACGTACAAAATTTATCATAGGAATCCGAAATTGTTGGGTGTTCTGATGGTTTTATTCTACTACAGATGCATCCTTTTTTAATGCAGAAGCGCGCAAAGGTGAGGGCGCAAAAATTGTGACGATTTTTGAATTGCGCCCTGCTAATTAGTAGATTTCTGATTTTTTCTCTAATCCTGAGGTGCATAGGAAATTTTTAGCGTGCCTTTGTAAGCATAGTACACGAGATCCATCGATGACGCTAGAGAACTCAGAGACTAGATAAAGGAATTGTCGTCATGTTGTGCACCTGTCGTTCTGGGCTGTTCCTAGGCTTGCTTACCGAGACTTGCTTGCGGAGCATTTTTCGCCTAGCTGTATTCGTCAGCCTATGGCGATACAAATTCTGCTACAGCAACACAGATTTTTTTCTTGAGGTAAGTCATGTAATCTGGGTTGTTGAGGGTAAAGAATAGCTACCATCCGAAAGCCAGTGTACGATTTTCCGCACATGCTCTCACGCTCGCGGAAAGTGGTGTTATCCCTAGCACCATTTACCTCGTTTTTATTAAAGCTCGTATGACTGAGTGGTAGCCCTTTTTATGATTCATTGAGCAGTCCTTTTTCTCTCGCACCTTCCTGGTGCCATTAAGAAATTAACACCTGAACACCTCTAATGCACAAGCACTAATTACAAGCCTTCCTTCATTTTTGTATTCTGAAGTTCCTCAATCGTACTGAGCATAAGAGCGTTATTGCTGTGAAGTTTAAATGTACTATTCAGAGTACTTGAATTGTTCAAAAATTAATGAACGAATGAATAAATAAATATTTATTATTTGTCGAAAAGAATGACGTGCCAAACTTAGTCAGAACAAATTAACGAAACAAATAAATCGCTTAGGTAAAAAAAAGCACAGAAAAAGGAAAAGGAATGAACTCAGAAAACTACTGGCGGAAAGGAGAGAATGCTCTGAAACCTACTGTGTTAATTCTAAAAAAGTTGTGCTGCCTATTTCAACCTAGACTCAAAAATAAATATTTATCCGGCCCTCATCCAGGTAGAATCCCTAGAAATTAAGTAGTAGTTCGCAAGTACTCACAGCGCAGAAGCTATTTTTTGAACCCTTCCTACAGAAACAAGCAGCGAACCAGGTTAGCTGGTCCGGGCCCCAAATTTAGCTGTGCAGTAGCTTCTCCAGTGCGAGCAACGGCCAAGCTGACGACTTTGAGAACGTCGTAAAAGGAAGACAAGTGCAAACAAGGATTCACTCATGTTTCAACAAAAATGAGGGCATTTGAGCAAGCAGGTAAAGCTGGGCCACCTTGTGAAGTGAAAAGCGGGAGATGTGAAGAACAAGTTCGTTTGATCTCTCACGGTTCTACAATTAGACATCCGTTGAAAACCTATTCAAAGCTAGTACCATTATGGAGGTGGTCATTGGGATATTTCACCTGTAAAATCAGAGAAACAAAGGTGGTACATCATGTATCTCACCTTTGACCTAGATTGTCAATTCCCAGAAGTTGCAGCACATTGTACTCTTTGAGCCTTTGTTTGGAAGGATAACTATTTTAATAAGACAGAAACTGATCTGACAGTTTTTCAAGCCATCTTGAGGTCCTCAAAAACAAAGAAAAGTGTGTTGCTAGAGCGGAAAAATGGACAAACAGAGACGTTCCTCGTCGTCTTTTAGTAGAGCTTGCGTTATAGAACGTAATTGAGGAGGTTCGACGACGAGCATTTCATTTGTATCAGGCATATTTGCAACTTACAGTGGATTTCAAAAGCTTACTTTAGTAGAAATGGAAAAGCAGCTCAATTGCCCCCTACTAGAACCGATTGTAAGAGGAAGTCCAATTCAAATGTCCTAATGAGTAATTTCAGTTGATTCGTCCCCGACACAACTCAAGTGTCATTGAGGTGGAAGTGCAAACAAAAGAGAATTATTTTGATAGAAAATTCAATAATTTAGTTGTAATAATTGATTTAATTTAATTCCATATAATTAATTTGCAAAGCACAAGATTTTTCGGACTCGAACAGCTTACGTACAAGCCTTCTCGTCTGCACTGAACTCCATGTTGACACCGCTACCTCTACTGCATGGACAACCAAATTTATGAGAGGATGTAGGAGAACTAAAGCAACGGTGCGAAATCACGCAATACATATAAACAGGAGATCATCGATCATCATCTCTTAGTTGAACGTGAAACGCCTCCCGGAAATAATTCAAGCTTGTGAATTACCAGTTCCAGAAAGAATGGGCAGGTGAATGTGATTCTGCCTCATCGCACTTTTCTCCTGAGAATCCATGGAACATTGGGAAAAACTCAAGTGGTATTCATAGAAATTAAATGATAGGAAGTAATTGTTTCTTGATGCTGCTATTCTTGAAGAACCCCACGTAATGAGAGGAACAAAACTGTGACAGAGAAACGTTGTTGTTTTTCTGCGCTTTCGAACCACACTACTCTCGCATCTAATTGTTAAAAACTTTCTTAATTACAGTGAAAAAAGCAGAAGCAACTTTAGCTGGAAATTTGAAGTTTTCAAATGTTAACTGAAAATCTGTTAGCAGTGACGACGAACAAAGGCTAAGCGACCTTTTTCATTTTGTTAAAATCAAATAAGAAAGAAAAAAGTGCTCGTGCTAGATGCAGGTGCAGTATCAGCTGTTCCGGACTGAAATATCCCTAACCTGAATTGCAAACAACTGCAAAGAGCTTTTCCAGGTTGAAAAGTGGCAAATTATGCCTGTACTGAATACTAATAGCTCCGGACTCAACTAAGTTCTACACCTTGATCATTTTTCTTAACGATGTGCCAATTTACTCCGCTTGAAAAAAGAGCTGCAGTGCCGAAAATCTTTATTTTGCTATTTTCGTGCGTCAAATGATGTCATTATGCATTTAAGCCCAAATACCACTTATGTTACGTCAACCATTTTTTTATGAGTTGTATTTTGGCATGTCGTTCGATTTTGAAAAGAGAGAGCATGTGACTGCGGAGAAGTATGTATCTTCTTAGGACCCAAAAGTGACATGTCATACCTTTTTTCCAAGTAACAATATGCCACAGGTTTCACTCGTTTAGCAGCCTAAAAAGTGGAAATTTCAATGATTGAGGATTGTTACTGAATATGAGCCAATAAGGGTCGGTATCTTTCCTTACTTAGCTAATGCTAAGGAGCGTTAAGCAATGCAAACCCAATCGAAGCTCCTGAAATTCGTGGGAAGGAACTCCAAAAAAGAGGGCAGTTTCAAAGGATTCTTTGCTGCCAAGAGTACCTGGAGATTTCAAAGGGATAGGGATCAGCGAGAATATCTTCCCGTGACCAGCTTAGCTAACTCACTCAATTTTTTCACCATGTATAAATGAAAAAATGTGCGAATTTCCGGAGAAATGATAAGTGTTGCATCTAATCGAGTGCATTTGCAAAATAAGACTAGACAGTCGAATACTTTGTACGTATTTTTAGTGTAAACTAATCGCCTGGCGCACTCGGCATTTACCAAAAATGGAACCATGCTATTAGCTTATCTGCATAGGTAGTCAAGGATCGTGGGAATTTTCTCAGAATCGTGCAGTAACGCGGAACTCAACTTATCAAGAATCTTTCATGATTCACTGGCCCACTCAGTACAATTCGCTGCAAAAGAGTTCCTCATACGCAATCCTGTAGAAGTTCCTTGTTCCTTGGATGGAGGCACTGTCGATAGAAGACTCATCCCATAAGAGTTGTACGAAAATAGCCACATAACATTAAAATATGACAAAAGGAATACAACCACTGTGAGAGAGGACTTCAAAGCCTTGACAGAAATAACTTTGAATCAGATTAAAGAATATTAACAGCATTGTGATCCACTGCTGATATGCATAATTTATTCCCCAATGTGGACATTGAATCATGACGTGTTAGTTTTAATGACACTTGCGTTTCTATTCTGTGCCCGTTTTCAGATATTGGAGCGAGGAAAAGTTCCAGGAACTACTTTCAGGAACTTGTCCTTAATATTATAGGATGTTTCCTCACGTTCTCCGATGTAGTCAAATTCAATACGATGCTAAACACCTTAGCTAATGGTCAGGAAGTATGACTGAGGTTCAAAAAATGTGTTACTGAGTAGCGCAGATGTATAGAAGTGAAAATGGCACCTACGGAGCTCTGCAAGCTAAAACAGTGAAAAAAGAAGGAAATAAACTGAATAGGATGTCAGAAACTGCATAAGTGAGAGGCTTACCTTTTTGGAATCAAGAATTTTCCTGAAAGAGAGCCTACGAAAATTCCTCCTCAAAATTGAAATAAGGCAAGGAATGTTTCTACCTGTGAACCTCTCCACCACATCCACTACCTCCACTACTTTCACTACCTCCACTACTACCACTACCTCCACTACCTCCACTACCTCCACTACCTCCACCACCTCCACCGCCTCCACTACCTCCACTACCTCCAGCACCCCCACTAGCTCCAGCACTTCCACTACCTCCACTACTTCCACTACCTTCACTACGACCACTACCTCCAGCATCCCCATTACCTGCACTTTCTCCACTACCACTTTAATTTTAAGTCCAATGAGATGAAAATATGAGGAAGAAATGAAGATCTAGCAGAACAAGCTTGGATTCTGCGCATAGCATGAGAAACCTTATCACAGTACGTGGAGACTCACATATTCCTCCTCTTCAACGAAGAGACTGCAGAGCAGAAGAAGTATCAATGCTGAGTAGACCTACAGAGATATTTTTCATTCCAGCCAAAAGTCAGCCCGGTAGGGTGAGGTTGCCTAATGAGTGCTTATTGCCTCATGCTGTCGCACGCCGTGCCGGTCCTTAGGCAAAGCAATTATTGAATATTATAACTCGGTATTGTCTGTCCCTGAACTTCAAAATTCGAAAAAAATGAGAAAAGGATATTGTAACTTGTTAGCGGTATTTAGAAGAAATTCTCTGTGGTGCAACCCCTCATCTTCATTGTTAGTATGAGAAATAAAAACATCTTTACTTTTCCGCTTTGTGAATTCTCGCACATTTTGGTTTCCCAGCATTCCAGTATCGAAATAGTCCACCATATATGGGGAGAAGAAAATTGCTTCCAAAAAACACTTACTTTGAAAAAACAAAAGTGAATAAAAATAATATATAAAATAAATAAATATAAATAATATAAATATAATATAAATAATAATAAAAAAATAAAATGCTATGAACCAAAGTATCTAAGAGACTTTCATGTACTTTGAAGTTTTACGTAAGTGAATTTTTCATGCTTCATAACACGGCATGCGTTGATTAAACAGTTGAGTAAACATTAAAGGTCCAGTTCAGATTTAGTCGGAGGAAATACACTAGAGTTAAGTAACTTGGCTTTAACTTCTAGGCACCCAGACTGGAGAACTGTGTAGGTTTAAAACTATCATAATAAGCAAAAGAAAGGTATCACTCAAAACAAACATAGTCCGTTAAAATTATCCTCAGTGAGTTGATAGAAGATTGATTCGCTCGATGTTAGATTATTTCCAGAAGCCTTTATTTCAATCAGCAGCCATTACAAGACTTTGACAATTGATTTTTTGCACCTAAAAACTCGATGACGATTCAGTGCTGTTAGCAGCCCTCCGGAGTGATATTAACGCTACGACTGTACACATATTAGGTGACTAGCACATTTATTGGTTATTCCTTGCCAATATATCCACATTGAGAAAAGTTTGATTAGGATTACATATCAAACTAATGCCAGCAAAACTGTTGAACAAAATTGTAAGAATAGGGATGAGGAAAAGATAAAAGGAAGTTACATGTCCAATTATATACAATATATTCTATATTCAACTGACCTTTTACTATTCCTTTCCATAGGCTCGGCAATGGAAAATTGTTTGCTGAAGTTGGTTCAGTTGAACCATTTGAATGTGGTGCTCAATTTCTGAATAATTAAATCACGTACGTAGATTATGGCAAAGCAAGAATCTATCTGTCAAAAATCATCAAGAGGGGACCTGGGGATGAAGATCGTGACGAGGATGCCGGAATCATTTAATTTTTTAAGGAAACATCTTATCTCTAATGTTTCACACCTCCAAGTACAGAAGGCATCGATTGTCTAGATTTCAGCATGGCATGTCTCCCATAAAGCAAAAACGTATTTTTGAAACAAAGCTGGTACAGTGTAATCGCTGTATTTTGGAGCCGATCCCTGATTTGCGCACAGGTGCATCGAACATTTCGAAATCCCACAGTGAAACCGAAAAAGCTCTCCCTCTGCATGGAACGAGGGGGACAGGATTAAGCATTCAGCAACAGCTCAAACATCTATCACTGTCACAGAGCCGATTGCCGTGAAGCGTAGCTAGGAGCTCACTTTAGGAGCTCACTTTTTAATGCAGGTGCGCTTCAAATATACACTACCCAGAGAATGCAGCTCTGAGATGTAGCTCGTACATAACTATCCATTTATATAGAAATAAAAATTGTGTGGTGAATGTGTGACAAAACGTCTCCGCTCGTGTTAAATTTTGCAACGAGTTAGAATGATTTCCGAGCTCTTAGTAACTGGAAATGTCAAACATTTAGTGCTCAGAAACAGCTTGTCGTCTTGAGGGCAGCACCCGCTTGGATCTTCATGTTGGAGATTTTGCTTGATTTCAGGGTTTTGAGGGACCTAGAACTCATACCCAACAGCGAAGTGCGACAGACACGAGAAATTCAGACGGAAATCCCATAATGTTTTCCGAATTATCATTGACTGATTGGTTCGAAGCTCCGTAATTGTTATACACAGCTCAAAATAAATATGAGAATCCTGGTCCAAACTTTTACTCTAGTCCTTCTTCTGCAAAATCTATACAAAGTGTGTTTGGTTTAACTTTGAAGTGCAAGTCGACAGGTTTTTTTATGGCAATTGATAAGAATTTGTAATTCGACACAATTGGATTCATGCAAAGCAAGCAATGAATTGTTTGTCTCGGCAGAGCAAAATCTCCTACGAATCTACTCCTACGAAGTAAGAGCGGCCAATTTTTGTTGAAACCTTGTATGAATAGAAAACGAAATCCGGCATTCTCCGATTTCCACTTTGATGGTTGCATTTGAAATAAACGTTTTCAAGTTGATAATCCAAAGCACCACGGATGTAGATTTCACTGTTTGCCAACGCTAAATCCGCTTTGACCTATGGCTGTTGCTAGTGGCATCATCAGCGTTAGGTTGGTTGGAAAATAGTGCATGTTGTGCAGGTGTGGTCGCATAAAAGAGCCGAATGTGTTAATGGAGTGTTTTCTCAAACTCTTCGATGTAGTTGGTTAAAACGCTAGAGACAAATGTATCGGCAAACGGCCAGGAAGTAGGGTGAGGATCAAAAAGAATGTTATCGGGAAGCCCAGACGTGAAGAAGTGGTAATGAAGAACTAATGAGTGTGCAAGCTAGAACATCAAAAGTTGGAAAACTTAGAGAGGAGAAAAACTACATAACTAGGTGGCTCAGCATTATAGGGTTACGAGGATTTTTTAGGGAAAGAAACTAATTTATTGAACGTCTGATATATTTGAGTTGGGACTGCCTCTTTCTCTCCACTACCACCACTACCGCCTTTACCTCTACTAGGTCCACTTCTTCCACCACCTCCACTACTCCCACCACCTCCGCTACTTCCACCACCTCCACTACCTCCACCACCGCCACTACCTCCACTACCTCCACTACCTCCACTACCTCCACTACCTGCACTACCTCCACTACTTCCACCACTTCTACTACCTCCACTACCTCTGTTACGTCTACTGCCTGCACCATCACCCCTACGTTTGAGGCCTAGAAGCATAGAAGCACCAGGGTTCCCAGCAAAGGAAACGACCACAATAACTTGGCTTCTGTGCAGAGTATGAGATTTATATCACTGTAACGGTAAAAACCTAGAAATTACAGAACAACTACTAATTATCCTATTAGTTGTAAGGTCCTCCGGATGCTAAGCTTATCATTTTTGTTACCATATTGTGACTTACTTTTCGTTTCAAATTTTCGCCATTATCGTGAACAGCGACAAGTAAAGTGGTAAAGGTTCTCCAATGTTTTTTTTTTCGCAGCTTCCCGGCGCCCCGAGTTTCCGGAGCCTACAAAGCCTGGTTGAATTTCATGAAGCGAATCAATGGACGGCTTTTTGAAACAGAATTGTAGAGAGCTTGGTATTTGCTGTGTAGACACACTCTGATTCCAAAAAAAGGGGCATGGAATTTTTTGGCGTCTCCCTCTGTTTGTTGATAGGGCAAGCTTCAACACATACGTAGATGTATTCAAACACACAATCGTTTGATCTTTCTTGAGAAAAAAATTCATAAAAAATTCTTCAGTGCTTTTCTTCAATGGGAAAGCGAGGACGTCGACTCTGACAAAATAACGGTGAACCATTTTTATGGCAGCCTAGGATGGAACGTGAAAGATTCTGCACTTTGGTGTTTGTATATGAAAAAAAAGTTTTTGTCCTGATACTCCTGAATACCATGGGCATAGATTTCACTGTTTGCCAACGTTAAATCCTCCAATAACTATTGATGGTAATGGCGCGCGTTTTTAGTATAAAATCGGAGGAACCACAGCGATAATCGTGGTCGAGGTGCTTATACAGCTTTACCGATGTCAGCTTAGTGATTCACTGTTTCCTTTTTCCTTTCACACATCTCCATTCGCAGTCCTCACATCGTTCAGCTCATTTGTGGGACAGAAAATGCGTAGGATATTACTCCAAGAAAGCTGCACTATGTTTTAGTAAGCAAAACGCCACTTGTTGTTGTGATCAGCAGTAACATCATCTCAATACGTATCGATTTTATAAATAGCTTTGGTGGTGTCACCGCAGAAAACCCAATAATCGATATGCATTGGATATCGGCTAGGTATTGGTTATCTAGGATGTTCCACAGCAGCAACTCACACGATCGACTCTCCCTTTAAAATTTAACCTTCTAAGAGAGGCTTGTGTTGAATACTTGATTTTTTTTCCAAACTGAACTTGTGTATTAGTTTTTCATGGCATCTTTTTTCACGGAGGCTACAATACCCTAGCTAAATTCTTTTAAAAACACTCGGCGCGCGGTGCTGCGTTGTTTTCGTTCCATCCCTAAATTTGTTAAGACGCATTGTGCTGCAAAATAAAACCGATGGAAAGAACCGTAATCGATCCAACCTTAGTCTCATTTGAGGTGGGCTAACAATTCTTAGCTTCATCATGAAATTTTGGGTGCTGTCGCTTTGCCATAATTTTGTCGCGGACCGCTTCGCTTGCCGCATGCGGCGTCGCGCACCGTTCGCGACGCAATTCTTTAAAGTAGGGAACGCTCGAATTTCACAGTTTAACAAGAAATTTATAGCAAATTTCTTATAGATAGGTCATACAGACACGTACGGTTTCGAATATCTATTCGGACTTTCGATAGAATGCATTGTACCAAATTTATGGTGGATGGAACGAAAAGAACGCAACTTCGCTGGCCGAGTGCGCTTTTTTTAAAGAATTTACAGAGGGTATTGTATGTGTTTCATTACCTATTGGGTGGTGTTGTTTTTGTGTATCCTTCATGCAAATAAATACACAAATGGTATTTGCTTTCGCTGGCCTCATTTTCTTATTCCATTCCAGAAGATTCCAATGCTGCGGAATATCTCGTATGTTGACTCTACCAAGCTCAAAAAATTGAAGTAACCTTGCTTCACCGCTAAACATTGAGTTTTCCGAAAGCGATAAATCGAACACTACCTGGAAAATATGTAGGAACATTTGACAAACAACATACACTATTCCGGGTACAATACTGGCAATAGATCGATTTCTCATGAAAAAGTCCACTCCTCACTCTTCATAAATACGTATAATGAAAAATCTCAGGGATTAAATGAAATCCGTCCCGATCATTTATGTTTCCGTTGGAAACCCTGAAAATAGGATATTGCGAATAGGAGCACAGATAAAATCGATGAAAATTCATCCATGCTTTAACAAAAAGCTCCAGTTTGAGAAAATTTGCACAGGCAACGATTTTTGATGAAAACAGTGCATTCTGTTTAATTTGTAAAAGTACGATTGAAGACCGCTGTCTCTGGAAGCTAATAAATAGGACTTGTTCATGATTCATGTCAGTTCACATCTCGACCTCGATTGAGCTTCTACGGGCCTTTGAACTTGTCCGCTTAGTTTGCAAGCTTTCCTGGGATATCAGTACCATTTTCTGCATTGCTATGAGATGGTGGATGTAACTTTTTTTCTGGTAAAATCGATAATTCTCGCCCGAATTTGGCGCATTTAAGTCTCCAATTTGATGCTCCGCTATCAATGTCTCAATCGTTCTTTACTCTGCAAAATTTCATCATTTAAGCACGGACGTAAAAGCCTATCCAATAGGACGTTTATCTACGTATATCACTGGTTCTACGCATAAATAAATAAAAGTACGTAGTAGGAGCATGGGTTCATAGGTTCCTATCTTCTCCAAACCTACAAAATCAGTGCCTCATTTGAAGTATTCTTCTTGCATATGCAATACTTGCAGAACTGGCTGAATCTTTGTTGTTTTACGAGGATAAGATTATCAGTCCGCTTTTCTAAAATCCCTGGATTCGACCCCAGCGTTCTACTCTTCCAAAGACATCTTCTCCAATCAGCTCAGCCTACCCAACATATGAAGTGGCTCCAATCCCAGAAATCCTAAAAAAAAGATCTGGCAGGATTAATCGAGAAAGATAGACTCAGTAGTAGTAGTGTAGAAGGCAAACTCGCGCTCTTAGTGCTTCCACTTAATGTCTGTTGAAGTAATAATTGAAAAGAAAAACAATTTTCAGACCTTTCGCCATGTGGATGTTCTACGCAGTGTTGGTGGCAACACTTCTGGAAGGTAAGATATTTCAGAAATCATTCGATCCGAGGCTAATTACACGGTGGCGGTTCCCGTTGCTCCGTTGCTAGTACGCCGCACGCCTCCACATACAGAAATTTGAAAAAAAAACCTCGGGATTTCCGGGTCGATTTTTAGTTACATTGGTGGTCGGTCAAGACAAATACGACCAATACGTGAAGGATTACTTCGGATCGAGACTTGGATTCCGAATTGCTTACAAACGAAAGGATGGCACAGTCGTCCACCATTACGTGGGTAGTTGTCCTAACACATCTTTCGCCTTGTTTTTATGCGGAATTCTACGAGTAACGCTCTACATCTATAAAGGTGACTACAAAACATTACCAATCCTTTTGCAGATCGTCCCAGACAAGAACACCACATGGGCTCAGGCTCGCCAAACGTGTACTGAAAAGCCCGGATTCAAACTAGCGACCTTTGAAGACTACGTGGAACTGAGACATCTTTCCTGTGGGTTTGATGGCATTCTGACGGGCATTTCACTCAATATTATTGTAAAGATGTGTGGAATCGGTTGATAGAACTGTTGTTTGCAGCTGAGTACCACCGTCTGTACTGCACTGAATGCAATGGCCTCTACTGGGTCGGAGATCGCTACCATAGCGTAGTAAGGTCACTTAATTTTTCAGAGTTTGTGGCATATTTAGAGTCGATTTATTCAAAGTTCAAAACTTGAATACGTCTTTATGTGTACCAGTTGCAAAACCAGGTGGAAATAAGCGAGAGGAGGAAGAAGAAGAGGCAGAAAGGAACGGTCACATTTTCGATCAAGCACAAAATATGGAAAGTGCCAGGTTTTGAGGAGCTTTAGGCCTCAGCTTTATTATGAAGACAATAATTAGCAACGTGACAGCTATTGTGGAAACCCCTCCATACGGGACCTTCGATGGAGGATGGCCACGCCAGGGCTCAAGAGAGCGTGGAAAAGACCAGAACACTGGTTTGCTGACGGAGTACGGGTGCGCTCTACCTCGTAGTATGGAGCACGCCCAGCTGCGGATACATCGGTAGGGCACGGGTACGCCGACACTCAGTGGTAGGGAAAGGCCGGGACACGAGTCCTTCGATAGAGAACTGTGCGTCTGCACCCACCTGTGGGAAGACATCATATGATGGGCATGTACAACCGAGCAGGCAGATTGGTAGAATATTCGAGTAACGCATAAGACGGATTTTTTACTTGAAACTTACTCAGAAAGTTCGAAGGTTCAACACATACTTCAAATGGCTGCCCCACACCACTTTCTAGCGTCCCTTCAGGGACCCAGCTAATGATAACGACAAAACTATATTAACTGTAATATAGGATAGTTGTTATTATAGAAATGGCAAAACTAGTAGCTCAAACAACCATCTAACCAGTGATAACTTTTCAGTGACAGGGACATCTGCAACACAATATTCCTGGCGCGCTCCGAACTGGTTGGCCTAGGTTGCGACTACGAACCAAAGCCAGAAAGCGTAAGTTTGCGTAGTTTTTCGTAACCTAAGCCACTAGGGTCCAATAAAAATCTTCGTTTCAGAGGTCTCCCTTGGACGTCAAGGGATATGTCTGCACAACCATGAAACCATGAAGCTTTCCCGTAGGAACGCCGACAACGGCTGCTTCAAATAATCATTCCTAAGCTATTTAAGGAAGGGTTCTTTCTATAAAGCATTCTCTCTTTACCTATTCTGGTCATATAAAACACCACAAGGCAGAGCCGCACGGGGTCATTTATTTATTTATTTGTTTATTTATTACATGAGTATACTCATGTGGACAGATGTAGGACCAGGCATATGCACGGAACATCAGTATCTGAATATGCGTGCTACAACTGGGAAAATTGAAAAAAAAGAAAAGTGGTGGTGCAGATTTTCTCAAGTAGACAAGTAGCTGGTGATCGTGCTCCTGAATGAGTGAACGCAGCTGGTATCCCCAATTACCTAACTTAGCATACTCCGAACCCTACCTAATGGAAAAGAAATTGAATCTCAGAGTAATTGTGGTTCTACGAATGACTTTTTGCTTGGTATTTCATCTGAGGCCGAATTTCAGCGTGGCCGTGGCCAGCTATGTACCATTAGCCGGCCAGAATTCGGAAGAAAATGCTTATTTCAGCAAGGAAACGGCAATATCATGCAAAATGACATCGATAGCCGTGTCCAGCATCTCAAATAACCGTCTATGCACAGATCCAGAAAGTTCTGGGAAATACCGCACCTACCGTACACCTACCGTAATCCTGTTAAAACAGGGTTATTACACGAAAAGGATGTGCTTTTAGTGTACAGCTCATAGAATAACCCTTCTATGCAAAATTTCAGTCAAATTTTTTCCTCAGGATTTTGGCCAAATCTGGTCGCCTCTCAAAAGAGAGCCAAATTTGTCCGCTTTCGTGGCCATTAAAGGCTGGGTACATGGCGCCGGAATTATGTACGTTTTCCACCAGATACCGCAGTTTCCCCGAAACAAGGATACGATACAAAGTGAATACGATATTCAACATATCGAATGAGCCCTATTCGCAAAATTTGAGGGAATTCTACTGTGCGAGATGTGAGATACCGTATCTACAGTGTACATGTCGGTGGCCAAATCTGGCCGGCCAAAGGTGGCTGACCACGGCCACGCCGGAATACCGCCTCTGGTGATGGATTTTCGCATGATATACAAGAAATTTTGGTCCATAGCCTTCTGGAGTAGTGTGTGAAATAAACCCTGTGTTGAGACCTACCTGCAGTACCAATCTCAGCCAGCTTTTATGAGCGCAGAACAGATAGAAGACAGATTAGAAAATCTCTTACCATTATGTAATCTATAGGACAATCTATCACGCCATTCACATTGGTTTGCGTACTCAATCCTCAAGAATCTCAGGGCTGTTTAAAGGCAGGGGTACCTGCTCATCTGATTCAGCTGTTGGAGATATAGAGACAGAAACGACAAAAGCCCCGTTTTTGAAAGGCTCGAACTGGCTAAAAATTTGGATGGCCTTCCCTGATAGCCTTGCTCTCACCACTTTGTGCTATGAACGGAAATACGTAAAAGTTTCCTAGAGAATGATAAATGTTGCAGTTGATAAGAATCAATTTGAGGAGCGAGACAAGATAGGCAGGATACAACTTAAGTATGTTCATCATAAACTAATACAACATGAGTATATCCATCATAAACTAATCGCCTGGTGCACGTGAGGAAGCCTAAGCAGAGCCTAAACGGAGCTGTCCTGGAAATATAATAACTTACTTGTATACATAGTTAGTAAAGATCAAATGAGCGTGATACGGATTACTGCTGCTTCAATACGAGAATCGCACCTTCACAAAAACATAGTCACCCGATTGGGTAATCGGTTTCGTAATCGGTTTCCAATGCAGATCCATTCTTGTGTCAGCATTCATATGGCGGAGAGAGATAAAGTTCTTAGAACCGCTTGCCCATTTCCCTCAATCGAGTGTTTTCTCGCATTCTTCTATGAACAACGCTAGAGACAAAATAAAGATCAAAAGTGTATTACTGGGTAGCCCAGATGAGATAAAGTGGAAATGGAATATCAAGAAGTCTGTATGCTAGAATACAAAGAGTCGGAAAACCTAAACTAGAGAAGATATAAGGAACTACGTACGTAGGACGCTTCGAGTTCTTGTCGGTACAAGAAATTTTGAACAAAAGAGCCTACAAAATTTTTGGCTCAAAGGTCCAGGCAAAGCAAAGAGCAACTCATCATCGACCCTTTAATATCGTCAGGAGTTGGGACAGCATTTCTACTTGCACTACCACCCCTACCTCCACTACCTCCACTAAATCCACTATCTCCACCATCTCCACCACCCCCACTACCTCCACTACCTCTAGCACATCCACTACCTCCATTATCCCCACTACGTCCACCATCTCCACCACCACCACTACATCCACTACCTCCACCACCTCCCCTACTTCCACCACCTCCACTACCTGCACTATCTCCTCTATCTCCACTACCTCCACTACCTCCACCACCTCCACAACATCCACCACTTCCGCTAACACTACTTCCATCACCATCGCTACCTCCACTACTTCCACCACCTCCACTACGTCAACCACCTCCCATAGCTCCTCCACTGCTACTACCTCCACCACCACCACTACCTCCACCACCTCCACCACCACCACTATATCCACTACCTCCACCACTTTCTCTACCTCCACCACCACCACTACCTCCACCACCTCCACCACCACTACCTCCCCCACACTCCCCTACTTCCACCATTTCCACTACCTCCACTACCTCCTCTATCTCCACTACCTCCACTACCTCCACCACCTCCACTACTTCCACCACCTCCACTACTCCTGCCACTTCCACCACCACCACTACCTGCACTACTTCCACTACCTACCACCTCCTCTAACTCCACTACCCCACTACCTCCACCGCACTCCCCTACTTCCACCACCTCCACTACCTGCACCACCTCCTCTAACTCCATCATCTCCACTACCTCCACTTACACCGCAACTACCACATCTCTACTACCTTCACCATTAACTCTGTACTGGGCAGGGAGGAGATCACCGTACCATTGGAGAACACTGCGGAACACTGCTATCAGTGTGTACTGGAACATCCGCTAAGAGCTTAGGCGAATAATGTGAACTGTAACACCCTTTGGAAGCTTAGCCTAATTACTTGTTTTGTTACAACACATAAGTTTTCCAAGTTATGAAGATACTAGCTGGCCATTTTTATTGCAGCCTCGAAATAACCGCAAAAAACCAACTGTTCAGCAGACCCGGACGTGCATTCCGCACTTTGGTGTTTGTATATGAAAAAAAAAAGACGTTTTTGTTCTGATACTCCTATAGAGACATAGATTTCACCGTTTGCCAACGTCAGATTCCCAATAACTATTAATGGTGATGGCATGGCACTACTACTATAAATTCAGAGGAGCCACCTCGACAATCGTGGTTGAGTGCTTATACAGCTTTACGGCGTCAGCTTAGTGATTCACTGTTTCCTTTCTCAGAGCAGACATCTCCATTCGCGATCCTCTCATCGTTTAGTTCTCTTTCAGAACAAACTTAGGATATTACCCCAGTAGAGTTTCACTATTATATAAAAGGATGTCTCAGTATAGCGCCACGTGTTGTTGTGGTCATTAGTAGCATGATCTGAAGAGAATGAAATGAAGCTGCACTGTGCCCTAGGAAGTACAGCGCAACATGTCGCTGCGATCAGCGAAGGCATCATATCGATACGTATCGATTTTATTGGGAGCGTCGTGGCGTCGCTGCTGCAGGAAGCCCTGATAATCGATCTGTATCGAAATCGATGTCACCTAGGCGTTCATGATGCAGGGTACTACTTACACTCCATCCGGAGTACAGCAGCAGAACCCGACACGACCAACATTTTCTTGAAAGTTCAGCATTCTAGGAAAGACCTATGTTGAATGCTCGAATTTTTTTCCCAAACTTTTGCTCTAGCACCTTGGAATCTACCATTCTCATCTGGGAAAATTTAACGGAAAGGCAAAAAAAAAGAAGAAAATGGGACTACATTAGTGTGTACCTCAGAATGGTGTGGAGCATTTTTGGCCCAAGAGTGGTATCGCGGCGATTACGTCGCTACTGCAGCAACAACTAGACAACAGAATCGGCCTGTTAATTCGACCGGGAATTCAGAATTTTACATTTTTTCCTTCTTACATTTTCATACTTTTATAGCCGCTGTATGTACACGGTCCTCCGGCTATGGTTTTATTTTTTGTGCGTCTTAAATGGGAGCAAATATATGAATGGCAGAATTCTAAGACTTATTTCCTCATTCCATTGCAGGGAACGTTTCACTGCTACAAGACTTCATGTGCATTGGTCCTAGCAAACTTAAAGAACTGAAGTAACAATTCTTTCACGTCTGAAACTGATTTTCTAAAATTATCCGCTCGAGCACTAAAACACGGAACATTCTGAACATTTACGAGCCGTCGTGTACACTTCCGGGTGCATTGTTGCGAACACATCGATTTCCCATGAAAAAGTCGATGTTCATAGTTAACAATTTTTCATTCTTCATAAATACACCGCGATGTCTCAGGGATTAAATAAAATCTGCCCTGCACATCCGTGTTCTCGTTGAGAATCCCGGCAATCGGGGATTGCGAATAGTGGTATGAAATCTATACATGTTCCCACAAAAAGCTCCTTTTAATGAGAAAAGCGTATTTTGTTTATTTTTGCAAAATTATCATTCCATTAAAGACCACTGTGTTTGGAACCTAATAAATAGGACTAGTTCATGACTCGTTTCAGTCTGCACCTCGTCCCGAATGAGCTTCTACGGGCGCTCGAACTTAACCGTCTACATTGCCAGCTTTCCTAAATATTAATCCCATTTTCTGCATGCCGCCATTAATGGATCAGTCGTTGTTCCTCTGCAAAGTCTCACCTTTCAAGCAGACCGTAAAACATATGATAAGCCAAACATTTACATACGCACATCACTGATTCTACGCATAAATAAAAGCATGTACAAAAAGCATAGGTTTATAAGGTTATTATCTTCTACGTATACACGCACTATCTCTCTGAACGAGATGACTGGATTTCCTGCAACAGCAATGTCTCATTCGCAGTATCTTCCCTACACTTCCAACCTCCGCGGAAATGGCCCTGACTTTTTACGAGGTTAAGGTTGTCCGTCGGCTTTTCTGAACTCACTGGACTTGGCCTGAGTGATCTGTTCTTCCAGACGCAACTTCTCCATTCAATTGAGCTTACTCAACATATAAAGATGCCTCAAAGTAGTTTCAATCCCAGAAATCTGGCAGGATTAGTCGAGAAAGATTTTAGCAGTGTCACTAGAAGTCGAACTCCCACTCCTAGTACTTTCAGTTGATCTTTTGATGTAATAATTGAAAAGAAAAACAATTTTCAGATCATCTTTCACCATGTGGATGTTCTACGCCGTGTTTGTGGCAACACTTCTCGAAGGTAAGATTTTCAGAGATTATTCAATCCCGAGGCTATTTACACGGCGGCGGTGTCCGTTGCTCCGTTGCTAGTACATATGTCGCACACCTACACATAGAAGAACTTGCAGGAAAGGTTTGGATTTCCCGGTTGATTTTTAGTTATTTTCAGTTGCACTGGTGGCTGGCCAAGACAGATATGACGATTACGTAAAGGATTACTTCGGATCGAGAGTTGGATTCCGAATCGCTTACAAACGAAAGGATCGCACAGTCGTTCATCACTACGTGGGTAGTTGTCCATACTTCACCGCGCTTTTTTTGACGTGGAAATCACAAAAAAGGTTTTATATTGTCAAGCATGTCGAAAAAGCATCACCAGTCTTTCTACAGATCGTCCCAGACAAGAATACCACATGGGATCAAGCCCGGCAAACCTGTACCCAGAAGGCCGGATTCAAGCTAGCGACCTTTGAAGACTACGTGGAACTTAGACATCTTTCATGTAGGTTTGCTAGTATTTTAGCGAGCATTTTACCGAGACTTCCGATAATTAGTGCAAAACGTGACAAATCCTCGAAGGACGGTTGATTGCAGCTGAGTACCACCGCCTCTACTGCACTGAATGCAATGGCCTCTACTGGGTCGGAGATCGCTACCATGACGTTATAAGGCCAGTTAATTCTTCAGAGTTTGTAGCATTTTTTTCTCAAACTCAAACTGGAGTAGGTGTTAGTGTGTAAGACTTGCAAAATCAAGTCGAAATAAGCATTATGAAAAAAGCAACGGGACTGGCATTGTGGAAACCCCTGCATATGGGACCTTCGATGGAGTGTAGCTGCGTCAGTGCTCAAGAGAGCGTGGAAAAGATCAAGACACTGGTTTGCCGAAGGAATACGTGCGCGCTAGACCTCATGAGTGTGGAAAACGTCCAGATGCTAGTACACCTGTAGAGCACGGGTACGCCGGGTACGCTGACGCTCACTGGTGGAGAGAAACTCCGGGATATGAGTTCGCCGATCAAGAACTGTGCGTCTGCGCCCAACTGCGGGGAAACGCATATGATGCGTATCTACACATAGTCGAGCAGGCACATTGGTAGAATATTCGTAACGTATAAGAGGAATTTTGTATTTGAACGCAGTTAATGATTATTCTTGCTTCTTCTTAGTTTTCTGAGGACTTCGAAAGCTTAATGGTTTAGCACATACTTCAAGTGGCTGCCTCACACCACTTTCTAGCGTCCCGTAGGGGCCCTACTCAACGATAACAACAAAACTATACATATTAACTGTAACTGTAACATAGGATAGTTGTTATTATTCAAATGGCAAACCTAGAAGCTCAAACAACCATCTAACCGGTGGTAACGTTTCAGTGACAGGGAAATCTGCAACACCATATTCCTGAAGCGCTCCGAACTGGTTGGCGTAGGTTGCAACTACGAACCGAAGCCAGAAAGCGTAAGTTTTCGTAATTTTCCGTAACCTAGACCATTCTGGTCCAATAAAAATCATCGTTTCAGAGGTCTCCCTTGGACGTCAAGGGGTATGTCTGCACAACCATGATGAAACCATGAAGCCTTGCAGTAGGAACGCGGACAACGTCTGCTTCAAATTATCATTCCTAAGCTATTTAAGGAAGGGTTTTTTCTATAAAGCATTCTTTCTATCCCTGCTCTGATCCATGAAAACACTGCAGGTTAGAA
Organism: Ancylostoma caninum; assembly: GCA_037903475.1. Classification (NCBI taxonomy): domain Eukaryota; kingdom Metazoa; phylum Nematoda; class Chromadorea; order Rhabditida; family Ancylostomatidae; genus Ancylostoma; species Ancylostoma caninum. The sequence goes on from JBAJFG010000293.1 coordinate 113,328, forward strand.
CCACATGAGGTTATGCCTTTTAATTTTTATATACATAGGAGGACAAAAAACTAAGCACTCTCGAAAGCGTAGAGATATGAGTATTACAGCAGACTGACACTAGTTTTATTCGACTTGGGCAGAGCCGTAAACAAATATTATCGACTTGCATATAATCTTGGTAAAGTACATACAATGTTGCTTCCGATTCTATTATCGTAAGACAATATTAGGGTGTGAAACTATGGGTGCGTGTTTTCGCACGGAACAAAATCTGTTCTAAGAATAATAGCAGAACGCTGCAATCAAACTTGTGAGCACAGTTACTCTCGACTACGGTCCCGTTAGTGCCGCCTTTAAAATATGCGAAATAAACGTGATGTCGCGTCGTAAGAGCCGCATTGTCGTAAGTCTGTTCATCGTAATCCATTCGCAGTGAAAGTCACATATTCGGAGTCACCACTCCCTGTTCTATCACATAGGCTATTTAGAATTTTGACCACTACATTTCGATTATCTGCTGCACTTTGAAAACGTTCAAGATTAAAGGAAGTTATGTAGACGAAAAAAAAAACGCGAATTCGCAGACATCGCGTAGTTTTATCAAGCAACAACGTTTGTATTGTAAAGGAAAATAGGATTCTATGATAGAAAGCATACCTGGATTATAGAAAGAGTCAATGTCGCTTAAAGAGAACGTGAATGAGAATTTTCTAGTGAGGTTCATTGTACGGTATGGCTCGAAAAGAAAACATAAGTGAGATCGTGTACGTAGGAGCGGTGAAAAACACTAGGACAAATTACACCAGGACGTGATTCAGGTGATACCAAGCTAACATTTGTTGTTATCCGTTCAGACGTTTTCAATTACATACAATACATGAAACCAAATTTGGTCAGGAATATGTATACAGGAATAAACCTAGCTGAACAGGAAATCGTGTTCTGATTTGGGTCGAAATCCGTCCAAAAATCCTGAAACGATGAAAAGTCAAACAAATTCAGAAGAAAAAAAAAGATTTTCGGCGATTCTCTGGGATTTTCTGCTGAGGAATGGGGATGGAAAAGAGATAGTGTGCCCTCAGTGCTGTCAGAACATGATTTTCGATTCAGCTTAGTTCATTTCTGTACATACATCTCTGATCAAATATGGTCCCGTGTATTGTATGTAACTGAAGACGTCTGAACGGATAACAACAGATGTTGTGAGCTTCGATATCAATTGAATCACGCTTTTGTCCTTCTGTTTTTCACGGTTCACACCTCACACTTATGTTTTCTGTTCGACCCATCCCATACTATGATCTCCACAGAAAAAAATGAATAAAAAAGAGCGGATGCCCTATCTTCTCATCCATGTTTTCATCAAGCATGGCATTGACTCCTTCTGTGGTCATGGTATGGTTTCCCATTTTCCTTGAGATTTTCCAGAATTCATGGCTGAGTTATGATTTCTTACAGATTTTGGGACTACTCTATTATGGTGTTGTGGTGGTTAGAGGTAGGTAGATTTCAAATTTTTTAGGAACTAAGTGCTCAAAAAGTCAAAGAAAAATGAAAAAAAAACGTAGAATTGTCTTCAATTAGGTTTTATGCTCCTCTCTTCATTTTTTTCAAGTGATACCTCCTCAAAACACTTTTCCATAAGCAGGATGTGATCAAAGAGTAACGATATAATTCAATAATTTAAGCAAATAAATAAGTGAGTTAAACTGAATACTGGATTTTGAAGTGATGTCACAGTACCAGGGCTAGCACAGAAATCTTCACAGTACAGCGAGCAATATCTTCAGCTCAAACAACCGCGGCCCCAGCTGCAACCATCGCGGCGCCAGCTGCCACAACCGCGGCTCCAGGTGGAACTACAGCTCCGAGCGCATCCACAGCTGGAGCAACATCCACAACTGGTGCTTCTACAACCACCGCTTCTGCACGTAAGGGTTTTGAGGCCACACCTTAGGAATATGTATATAAGTGGTATGTTTGGCCCTATCCATTTTCAGTACCATCCTGCACTAACGCAGGAATGACGGATGAAGTGCGAACGGCCTCGACAAACACAACAACTATAGGTAAATGTTTTCTTCAAAGGGACCACAAGACTATGGTCTAGAAATATGAGAGAAATTTTGCAGATCAAGCCTCGCCAAGGGATTGGAGTATAATGGGAACCATGGCTATGCAGGAAAAGGAACTAATATACAGAAAATGGTAAAGAGATAAGAATTAATGATGAAATTTAACGTGATGCCTCGAGAATTTAAGAAATACGACTGCGACGCGGAGGCTTCTGCAATACGCCATGCGAATACGTGCTCAGGAGAGCTGTCGAATCCTAACACACGTCCAGGACTTAAGGAAAATATTATAAAAATCGACAAGGTTTACCTGAGTGAGAAGGAAGCAGCGGAGAAAGTGAGGAATTCAGATTTTGTTATCTTTTATGGATTGGTATGCACATTTCTCTCGGGCACAAAAAAGCCGGAATTGATGCAGCGTTTGCTGGCGCTTTCAATCAGAACCAAATATGCTTAGTTGCTGTCCAGAAATTTCCAGAATACGCGTCAAAAATGGGACGCAAGATTTATAATAGAATTCTCGTCCTTTAAATTCTATCATTTCGTGGTTGAAGTTACGAAACCTCTAGAGCAATAAAAAATCGATAGTCGATTCACGACCGCAAGGGTGACTTCAGGATAAAGCTCGGTGAGAGCAGTAGCCCAACAAAGACGACTTTCTGCTTCACACTGTCCGCTCCCTTTGAAAATTTGCAAATCGATAATTGATCCACAGCCAAATGCTTAGATTTTGATTCTCTTGTGGATATCATTTTGCGCAGCTTGATTAAATTCCTTCCCCTTTTCTTCACAATTTTCGCGATTGTCAATACTCTTACAGTGGTCTTAATCCAGCAAACAAGGCTCCTTGTGACGATGTTTTCTATTCAGGCTTCCGACAGATGGTGGAAAGAGCTGTCCATGAATGGAGTCAGGCCGGATATGCTCTTCACTTCAGCAATTCGTCATCGCACCGAGAAAATCGTCACCCACTGGTCAAAGGTCCTGACAAGAATTTCTTGACTTGGTAAAGGTGCATGCAATCTAAATTGAAGTTGCAGATGGCTTGGCACGACAACGTGCGACTTGGATGTGGTATTAACAAATGCAGTAACTTCTACTTTGCAGTCTGCCATTACGGACCGGGGTGAGCATCTCTACAGACTTTGTCCATTGACTTTTATATGTACGCTATTTATTACATTTCAGAGGCAACGTAGTGGATGAGTACATCTACAACGTCGGTGAAACGTGCAGCAGTTGCCCAGCTGGCAGCGTCTGCGATGCAACCACTGGACTTTGCGCATAAACACGATTGGCGACGTATTCCACATCTGCTGCAAGAAACTATGATAGTAATGTAAATATCGCATAAATTTTTGATGAGCAGGTATCTTGACCTGAATGCAAAAAAAAATGTCGCAATGTCTTTGGTAGCACCTGAATCGAAAGCCGCAAAGAGGGTTCAACCAGCAACTCCCGAGGAGGTTCTTGGGTAGAACCGCGACACACAAGAGACAGTGACCCAGGATGCAAAGTGGAGAGGCGTGCCATCCTAGGCGAGTGGCAAGTGGACTTGTACAGTAGTAAGCGAGGTTAGATCCATTTGTATCTACAGGGAGGGGGGCATAAATACGGTAACACAGAAAAGTGTACAGCGAATAAGAATTCATATCTCATTTGAAACATGATTGTAGGATTTATGTTCACTAGCTCATACTTATCATCTTGAACATTCGGTCGTTTGGAGCGCCGGCCCACACCGTTTCTCGCGGCACGACTGCGGGACAAACGCGAAAGTGGGCAAAGTTGGGGCGCCTGTTCCGCCTTTAGTTGCGCCTTGTCCTGCATTTGACCTGCAGTGATCCTCTAGAGATGGTAGGATTAAGGTAGGTCATGTACTATTACAACCAGTGGCTACAAAAATAGTACCAAAATGAGTTCGCTGGGCACGTATTGCTCCCGCGAGGCTGACTTTCTCGTCCACGCCACGTCCGCTCGCGACTGGTACAGTGGGCCACAGTTTCAACCGGGCCCAGTTGGCCGGACAAGTCCCGCGGAGCTTGGCTTTCACATCCGTCTGCTTATATACACTTCGGTTGCCACGTGGCAATAAAGGAAAAACAGGGTGCAGGAATACATGTATAAACCCTACCTCATGCGCACTTGCAGCAGTTTTTCCTGTTCCATCCGCACCTTCAGCAGTATCCCTGCTCCATCTGCGACTACCCGCCGGGAGCCTGCATCGGCCAAAATTGGGCGGGTTCACCGGCGCTCCAAACAGCCGAAGGCAATCATTCACCGCCGGATATCGCCTGTCAGCTTTCACACAGGGCCCAAGATGCTGCGTGAAGTCGGAGACCGCGGCGCGCAAGTGGTTGGGGCACAGGTCATCTACCATTTTTTGAAGTGCTTGCCCAACAAATCCAAATTCCGAAAGGTCATAGCTCGGGTATCATCAGAGCCTACTAATTCTATTGATTGAGTACCAAACTACTAAATGCCTGGCCTTTCGATAAAATCAATAGGACCTGAAATATATTTTTGGCTGGATTCTGAATCAAACATGACTTGTGAGCAGGAGCACTGCCCCGGTAAAACATTGCGGAGAGACATCCTAAATGAGTCCAACTTCAAGGGAAAACAACTTCTTCAGAGGTGAAGCGAGTGTCGTTACTGTATTTCCGGCCCACCCTGTATGTCTAGGCCAACCAACACGGTCGTAGTCCGAACACACCTAACAAATGTCTATCAACCGAATATTCCCAGATATTCCTGCATCAAGTCGAGCGTATGATTATTTTATTAGCGTCCTCAATTTCAAGATTGTAGAAGGCAAAGGTATCAGTTCTGAACATTCAACAACAAAGAGTAAGAAATACGGGTGTAAGATTTCATTTGTCACTATACTAGGGAACTATCATTTGGGTACTTTTCTATTGGAGAGAATGCGGTTCAATACATACGGACCATCGTCACGCTTAGATTTTAAGGCAATCGAACATAGATGACATCTTTTTAGGCTTTTCTTTTTCTAGACAATATCTTAGAACATAGTAAGCCTTAAAGGCAGTGTCCAGGCAGAATCCTAACTATTAGGACCTGAAGCCGATCCAGTGCCCGCTCCGCCCCTTTGACGATTTCGTGAAAACATATTAAATCTTGTCTGAGATCGTCAAGACATGTTTTACTGTCTAACAGTCTGGCTCCTCTCCATTCCCTTATGCTGCCGACTGCTCTCACACAAACATATGTTAACTTGTTGAACACGAATCCCGAATTTTGCTAAGCGTTTCAATCGATACTGGAAAAGAATTTCGACCCAAATCTTCGCTCCAGCTAACGCTAATGACTAGGTGTGCAGCGCGTCGCCAGTGTATCCACCTTCTATGCGAAGCGACGGGCCGCCGACGCGATCGCGGATCTCGAGGCAGCGCGGCAGTGACGTATGCTGTAGGCTGTCAACTCGCCCGGTTACACGCGCACCGTACAATAACTTCTAGAACGTCAATCTGCGCGATGTCCTTGAAAAGTGGCATCCTCCTCCAATGGCTGGGAAGAACCATTTCCTTCATATACTAGATTTCTTGAGGCACTATTTCTCAAGAGTGAGTCTTTTTGTGCTTGAGGTTATACATAGAAAATTGCGTTCGTTTCCACTGGTCAAGCCAGGCTGGCAAGCGGGGAAAATTTGAACATCTCGCGGATCTTCCTGAGACTTTCGTCGAGTTCTTGATAAGTGGGTGAAGTCATTCGCTCCACATAACCTGTTGAAGTTTCCAAGGCGTAGTAATCTTTGAGATTTCGTTTTGGATGCTATTGGGCTGGGAGACGAAGGTTTATTATTATCTGTCGCGAACAACAAAGAATACCGAACAAAGTAAGCTTTTTGTTTGATATTATGGTGATGTATTCTAAAGTGGATACCATCTTTCAGGTTTTGGATGGAACTTGCAGGAAATGATGCTGATCGAGAAACCATGTTCAACACGCTCAGCGACGCGCGCACGGACTGGTCGGCTCTAGCAAGGGTGGCGATAGGGAGGGCATTGTAAGTTTGACGGTTCAATTTCACTATGTTTCTCTCATTCCTACCATCTAAAAACTTATTCGTCTGTAAAATATCGTCTTCCAATTCAGGAACCTTTCAGAGCCGATGTCCGTGCGTTTACATATAAAAACACCGATCAGCCTCTGGTTCCTTCGCATGTGAGTTTTTTCTATCTGACTACTCTCCTGTCAATATCTCCTCCTGAATGCTACCTGTTTTCAGAAGCGGAAAATCGTCACGCAAGACATATGAGAGTGTCACGAGCAGATGCGACGAACAATCTGGCAAAGGTTCTCACTTTCCCGTACGTCGACTATGGTCCTCTACATCGATTGTTTTGTTAGCTCTAATCCTTAATGATTGATGCACTTTTCATTAATTTCTGATCTCGTCTGTGATCTGCATCACCTCAGGGTTTCTAGGTGGAACTCTCTACTCGCTTGCGTTTCGGCGCTCTTGGCATCTTGGCCTCCAACGGGTTAATTTTGAACACCTTAAACTCAAGCACCACATCACCTCTTCTATAACATTCGAAGTAGCGAATGCAGAAATCACCGTACCCAAGACTAGCCCAAAGTTATACCCACCGAGCGCGAACACGCCTGCCGAGAAGACACGGACGGAACACCGCATACGTTTGCGGGCTAGACTTTGGAATATTCAAGATCAACACCGTTGGAGGCCAAGATGGCGAGAGCGTCAAAACGCGAGACAATGGAGGTGGTGCACATCCACCTAGAAACCTTGAGGTGGTGCACATTAAAGAGATCTAAGCCTCCGTTGTGTTTTCATCGGCACCTTTCCGTTATTGTTTTGATGTCCGGTGAATTTCTACATTTTGTTGATGTTAATGCACTTATCTGATCTCTCTTGATTTTTTGAATGAGCTTTCTTGATTGAGCTTTTTGATTGAGCTTTCTTGATTTTTTGCATGCATGCTTGCATTGAATATCAATTTACGGATCGTTGCTACTTCTTTCTTTGTTTTGTTGTTGTTATGATTCTATAATAAATGTTATGCACAGTGACGTTTTGAGGTTATTGCAATCGTAGGGTTTTCACCGGTTTCGGGACAAAATGCGGTTTCCCGCGGTCATGACGTCATCATCGGGACAAAATGCGGTCTCCCGAACTTGCGGCCATGACGTTATCATCAGGACAAAATGCGGTGTCCCGCCCGAGCATGCGGGACAAACTCCGGATGTTGGGGGACAAAAACACACGATTTTGGTTGTCTCCCTCCCGGGAGCGGGCGGGACACATCATTTTGTCGGGCGGGACTCGCGCACGAATGTCTGAGTGCACTTGCTTTTCAGTTTGCACCGGACAACTCGTCCACATCATGACTACTAACCTTCTGAAGTCCGCAGATTTCAAGATCTCTAATCACCTTGTCGAGAAGAATAAGAGGATGCCGAATTTGAAGAATCGAAATTTTTGCCTGGACACTGCCTTTAAGCTATGTAAATATAATCGAAGCTACCCAGTGAATAGAAAATCCAGAACAGGCAGAACAACCTTGCTCTCAAGGGTTCTTCACTGCGAGAAGATCTGGAAGGTTTCGAGAAAATGTGGAGCGGAGTAGATAAAAAATTCTCTGGGGTAAAAATTGTCACCATCCAATCCGTATGAATGGAAATACAAAGAAGTCTCCTGGAAAATGATACATGTTGTAGTTGATAGGATCAATTAGAAGAGCGAGACTAGACAGGATGGATACAACATAAATATCTTCATCATAAACTAATCGTCTGGTGTACGTGAGGACTAGCCTAAACGGAGCCCTTCTGGAAACGGCTTACTTGTATTTTTATTAAGTGACTGTTGGGATTTTCTTAGGATCGTGCAATGAAGCGGGACCCAACTTACCAAAAACTATTCAAGATACACCTGCGCATTCAACACAGTCTGCAAATGACTTGATCGTATGCAAGCTTCCAGAAATTCCTTGTTCCTCGGATAGAGGTATTTTGCAGGTACTATCCATTGTAAACATATTCGATACTATTTGCACAAAAATTGTTACCCCTATATCAACATCGGCACAGAAACTGTGAGGAACCATTTCAAAGCCTTGGCACAAATAACTTAGAATTGGATCAAGAAAGATTCTCTAACACATGAAAAAAATGAGAAAATGTGAAAATCGCATCTCAATAAAAACATGCTAGTTCAATTGGGACCGATAAGGCATGTTTCCACCCATACGTGGTAGATGTATTCAACCCCTCGTTGTTTTTGTAGAGAAGCTGCACAAAGAAATCCTAAATGCTTTTCTTAAATCGAAGAGCAAGAATGTCGGTTCTGACAAAACAGCAGCGAGCCATTTCTATAGCAGCCTCGAAAGAGCAGTGAAAAAAAAAAACAAAAAAAAAATTCAGCATACGCGGAAGCGGAATTTGCACTTTAGCATTCGTATAGAGAAAAAAAGGTTTTTGTGTTGATACTCCTAAATACCACGGGGATTAATTTCACTGTTTACCAACGTTGAAACCAACTATTGATGATGATGGCATGCGTTATCAGTATAAATTCGAAGGAGCCTCAGTGAAAATCGCGATCGAGTGCTTATACAGGTTTACCGATGTCAGCTTAATGGTTTACCGTTTTCTTTTTCCTTGCACACATCTCCATTTGCCCTCCTTACTATCTTTTTTCATAGGTGTTATGTGTTCACTGTCTATTGGGGATGGTGTTGTTTTTGTGTATTTTACATTCAAGTAAATATACAAACTATATCACTGCTGGCCTCATTTTCTTAGTTTATTCCAGAAAATTTCCAGTGTTGCGAAATCTCTCGGATCTTTGCTCTACCAAACTTAAAAATGAAGCAACATTGCTGCTACTCTAAACATTGAATTTTTGGAAGTAATAAATTAAACCGGTCCGGTCCTCGGAAAATATTTATGAACATTCAACAACCATCAAGCACACTTCCGCTCAGACATTCGTGGGGGTCGACTGCAGGTAGAAAAGGGGTCCACCCCCAGTTGTACCTGGGGGTGGACCCCCAATCGCGGGGCACCTACCCCCCACATATGGCCGATGACCCCCCACGTGCCCCCACCGACGACCCCCCACGTGCCCCCACCGTCGACCCCCCACGTGCCCCCACCGTCGACCCCCCACGTGCCCCCACCGTCGACCCCCCACGTGCCCCCACCGTCGACCCCCCACGTGCCCCACCGTCGACCCCCCACGTGCCCCACCGTCGACCCCCCACGTGCCCCACCGTCGACCCCCCACGTGCCCCCACCGTCGACCCCCCACGTGCCCCCACTGACGACCCCCCACGTGCCCCCACAGAAGACCCCCGACGTGCCCCCACAGACGACCCCCGACGTGCCCCCACTGACGACCCCCGACGTACAGAACCACAACATTCAAGCTGGAATTGATCCGCTGCTTCAGGAAAAATCGCTTTCGCTCCACTTTTGATAAGATTGTCGCTTATTAATTGCATCAACAACATACAATCCGTCCGATCTACAGTCCGGGCTCTCCCGTCCGAGAATGTACGCAAGCAATGACCTAACTGCCAGGGTTGTCGCGCGGTCGTCGTCCAGTTGATGGGAATTGGGGACAATGCTGCCGTATGCACTGTATTCGGGGCAGTAGCGCCTGATGATCTGCGACTTCACAGCGGCCTGAACGCGGACAGTACTGGGCGGATAGGAATGCAAGTTCAGTTTTCAGCGGCCCTACAGCGGCCTGAACGCGGCCACTTCTCGGGACAAAACACACCAAGCGGTCGCTTCGACTCTTACCCCCGCTCGTTCAGAACGGGATTTGCCCCCGAAATTGTCTGAGTACTCAGACAATTCCGGGTGCAAATCCCGTTCGGAACGAGCGGGGGGCGAGGGTGGAAGCAAGCGCTTGGATGTTTTGGCCCGAGAAGTGGCCGCGTTCAGGCCGCTGTAGGGCCGCTGAAAACGGGGGTTGCATTAATATCCGCCCGAGTACTGTTCGCGTTCAGGCCGCCATGAGCCCGCAAAACACCAGGCGCTACCGCTCCTAATCCAGCGCAGAAGGCAGTATTCTCCACAATTACCAGTCGATTGGACGCCGGCACTGTGACAACAACGGGGGATCGGTCACACCTCGCGAAAAGTCTCGGATGGATGAGTGCCGGGTTTGACGCCATTGTGGAACCACAGTGATCCACCGGAGCATAAAAACAACATAAATACGCAATTTCACATCAGAAGTACGAAAAGATGGCTGTTTGCAAGTTCCATCCATGGTTTCGTAGTGCTAGAGTTCTTCTATTACTGAGAGGATTCGAACCAACCTGACCATTCTTTATGATTGACTGAGAATCCGCTGCTTTATCCACTAGGCCATCCATGCTGCTGAACTCTTCCAGACCAATGTTGCCTTCATCCTTTATCGCGCCCTTACTATCACCAAGCAACCATTCCGACCGTGCCATTTCCTTATTGAGCAGAAATATGTAGTGGTTCAGGCCGCCTTTTGGAGATATTTGCCGGCGGTCAGTGGCCGCGAAAAGCGGGCCGATGCCCCGACACTCTTCACATACTCTGAACTTTCTGCCCGCAGTGGATCAGCGGTACACCCGAGGTGGATCCGCTGTTCGCCACCGCGGGCATGTGCGGCTCCACCACGGATGTACTGCGGCTCCACCGCGGGCTTGTGCGGCTCCACCGCGGGCATGTGCGGATACACCGCGGGCACGTGCGGGCATAGCGCGGGGGTGACGTCACTCCCGGTTGTCCACCGTGGGCATGTACGGATTTATCGTGGGCAACCGCGGGTCCACCGCGGGCAGAAAGTTCAGAGTAGCGGGTGGAACCCCGACGATAGTACTTTAGCCCGAATGACTCTGCGTTCAGCCCGCGATTCGCCCGATAGCGGGTTTGGCCCGCAACATGTGTGGTTCCGCCCGCTGCTTGCCCGCTACTGGTCCTCGTTCAAACGTTTCGTCGGGGATTTGCCGGCGGTTGGAACGGGATTTGCCCCCGAAATTATCTGAGTAATTATAGGGTAATTTATACTAGCTGCGTGCGTCAGTCGCGCATCAGTCGCACGCATCCATTTGCAAGGGATTTTCTATGAAGACCGGTCAATACGACATATGTATACATCCTCAATGAAAAGAACGCACGGCCGCCGCCAGACGATGAACGCGTGCGTCTGAGCTGCGACTGCGATGCGACTGCTATGCGACTGGGGCCTATTCTTCATCATAGAAGTCGCACGCATCCAGTATAAATTGCCATAATGAGAACTCGTGAACACTCACCGCCGCTCCAAGGAAGTGAAGATGAAACTGATGGTGAAGGAAAATGAAGTTGTTGATTAATTACATATACACGTGTTATCACGGTCCCGGCGGACAGCAGCACGTCTGGAAAATCCGGCGGACAGCAGCACATCGGGGGGTATGAGCAGCACGTTCTGCTATAGCAGAACGTCGAGACACTCTCCCCCAACTCAAAAAGTGGGCGGGGCGATGGGGGTTCGACCTGCTGTTCGACGACACGATTGTCTGAGCGGGTAAATTGTTGCGAACACATCGATTTCTTATCAACAAGTCCAATCCTCATTCTTCATAAATGTAATGCAAAATCCCAGGGATTACATGAAATACGTCCCCTAATTCATGTTTCCGTTGAAAATCCTGGAAGTAGGGCATTGCGAATGGTAGCAGGAATCAATAGAAATTCATAAATGCTTTAACAAAGGGCTCCACTTTAATAAAATTCACACAGGCAACGATTTCTGATCAAAGCACTCTGTTCATTTGTAAAAGTACAACTGAAGACCACTCTGGAAGCTAATAAATAGGACTAGTTCATGACTCTTTTCAGTTCACAACTCAACCTCGACTGAGCTTCTACGACAACTTGTCAGCCCATTTTTCAAGTTCTTCTGAAATATCAAAACCATTTTTGCACATCTTTGTGATAGCAAACGATAATTTCGCAATCGTCAGGAGGACGTAGATGACTCACGCTGAAATTTGAGGAATTCTTGTCTGCAATATTTGTTCAATTTTAAGCTCCACAAGCGATTAAATTGCGGTTTACATAAACAAATTCAATCAACTTATCACGAACGGGAACTTGCAGTGCACAATCAAGCATTCATCTTCATGTATACATCATTGATTTTGTGCAGAAATTAATAGAATTGCGGGAGAAGTATAGCTTTACACGATTCCTATCTGAACCACGTTACTTCGCTAACTGCTTGAACTACACGAATGGATTTCCTGCTAAATCAGTGCCTCGTTCGAAACATGTGTCCTTCTTGCATGTGCAACATCAGCAGAACTCGCTGAATCTTGGTTGTTAACGAAGCTAGACCTTTGTGTTGGCTTCTCTAGAACTTTTCCTTGAGGATTTGATCTCCCAGACGGTTTTCCTTCACCCAGCTGGCTAATTAAGACTAAAATAGATTTCAGTTGTCTCGCACTTGTTGTGTTCTCATTCGACTTTTCGTTGTAACAATTTTTATGAAACCATTTTCAGACCTTCCATCATGTGGATGTTCTACGCAGTGCTCGTGGCAACACTTTTGGAAGGTGAGAAGATTTAGAATTCATTTGGTTGAAATGTGACACTAAGAAACATGAGAAGATCAGCTTATCTCTAGTAGAATTTTCGAAAACTGGAAGAAAACCGGCCAAAGAAACGACGCAAAAAAGAGTAAGGAAAGTGAAGATTATCTGGTTATACATAATTAGTACTACCTGCAGTGGAATAGCTGAATAATCCGGAAGTGCCACACACTCATATGGTTTTAGTTGCACTGGTGGTTGGCCAAAACAGCTACGGCAAATACGCGAAGGATTACTTCGGGTCCAGAGTTGGATTCCGAGTCGCTTACAGGCGAAAGGATCGCACAGTCGTCCACCACTACGTGGGTAGTTGTCCTGGCAAATCTTTCCCCTTGTTTTTATGCGAAATTCTGCGAGTAACGCTCCATCTCCTCAAAGTTAATCAGTCATTTTGCAGATTGTCCCAGACAAGAACACCACATGGGATCAGGCTCGCCAAACGTGTGCTCAAAAGTCCGGATTCAAGCTAGCCACCTTTGAAGATTACGTGGAGCTGAGACATCTTTCCGGTAGGTTCCATGGCATTCTGACAAGCATTTCAGTTCGGTTTCCCAACTGTATTGTGTGAAATCGATAGAACTGTTGTTTGCAGCTGAGTACCACCGTCTGTACTGCACTGAATGCAATGGCCTCTATTGGGTTGGAGATCGCTACCATAGCGTAATAAGGTAAGTAAAATTTTCAGCGTTTGTAGCATTTCTAGAGTTAATTCATTAAAAGTCCTTGTGTGTAACTACTTGCAAGAACAGGTGGAAATAAGCAATAAGCGAGAGAAGAAATGAGACGAAAAAAAAAGAAAGGAACGGTCACAGTTTTGATCATGCACAGAATAGAAAACGTGCCAGGCTTTGAGGAGCTTTAGGTCCTACTTTATTATCGAAGCAAAAATCAGCAGTGTTACTGAACTTTCACAACGTCATCACTCAGGTGTAAACGCGAGACGGTGTATGAGCGCATCTCTCAACGTCCGTGATTTCTCCAGACCTAAAAGTGCGACTTAACAGCGAGCGTTAATTCGCGGCTAATTCGCAGCCCATGATGAGCTCCGCTGCCAATAATTTAGGCTTCATTTGCCTGAGAATGCATGCATGACAGTGGCGAGTAAGCCGTGGGAAGAAATCGTGACATCAAGTGCAAGTGAACACGCAACTTGCAGTTTAACGACAAGCTCAACTTAACGCCGAACTTGAAACTGCAATAAGAGCGCGAGGTCAAAAGAAGAGCTTGAGAACGCTCGGCGGACGATACGCAGAGACGGAGGTCGTCGTTTTGCCAAAAGATCCTTTACAAAAGGGGTTTTGTGTAGACGTATTGCGATTGCCGTGGAGTGTCATGCAGTAGCACGTCTGTACGTATATAGGGAACATTCATTGACATTGGTTAGTGATTAATGATTCAAAACCTCCATGGAACAGCTGTTTTGGAAAGCCCACGTCAATCACCCTCCAGGCCTGGTACTTAGCTGGTAGTTTGGCCATGACTGTAAAAGTGGATAGACACTACACTTAAAGGCAAGGTCCGGGCAAAATTCCATCTCCCGAATTTCTATTGGATTCGTAGCCCACGGCGACCTCTTGGACGAGAACTATAGAAAAAACCCCAAAAAGGTCTCACAACATATGCTTTCCATCGAACAATTTCGATACGGCGTTTGCGGGTTTGCGGCGTCCGTGCTTTCAAATGACGTTACACGGCACGCCCTACATGCTGTCTGTTGTGGCGTCGTAGGAAAAAATTTATATTCAGAGGACCGGTGGCCGATTTGATGGGGTGGGGAAGCTTTCACGAAGTGTACGTTAGGCCCAGTGGCGGACGCAGAAAGTGGGCGGGAGGGGGGGCGTGGGAAGAAAAGTGGGGTCTCCGCCGTTTTGGGGACCCAGACGGAAAATAAAATTAATAATAATATTAATTATAATAATAAACAATAAATAAAAAATATATTAAAAATAATAATAAAAATAAACAATTAAAAATAAACTAACACAAGATTTTTATTTGTATTGTAAAGTAATTTCGAAAATTTGGCGACCCATTCTCGGGGGGGGGGGCGCGCCCCCCCCCCCCCCCCTGCGTCCGCCACTGGTTATTCCCTATCTATCCGAGCGTCCAGCGTTGTTCAGTATGCACGCGCGCAGCACTTGTTGGTTGGAGCGCGTTTTCCCACGACTACCGTAATCCACGGACGTTTTGTCCCATATCTAGCGGTAGAGCTTAGAACGAGGTCTCAAACTTGAGATGCGTGTTACACACATGGTTTGGACTACATAGAGTTAAAAACCTGGGTGGGCAAGATTTTGACCGGACCTTGCCTTTAAACATTCAGGTGACCTTTTGCTTCTCGTTCCTTGAGGTTTGGTACGACCGTTATATAAAGATTGCTTGAACTGCCGACTTTTTCTGGACAACCCCTTCCATGTTGGCAACGAGTAAATCACCATCCAATCTTCGTTTTCACCCAAAATATTAGTGATGCTTTGCTATACATAGCATGTGACGTCGAAACTATAATAACCTTGAAACTGAATTATTACAAATTAAGTGAAAAAGTAAAGGCCCAAACAGCGATGCAACTAGCAATAACATTTTAGCAACGAAGACATCTGCAACACAATCTTCCTGAAGCGTTCCGAACTGGTTGGTGTAAAATGCAGCTACAAGCCGAAACCGAAGAGCGTAAGTTTTCGTCGCTTAGGCCACTCTGGTTCAACAGAGATCTTCGTTTCAGAGGTCGCCCTTGGACGTCAAGGGATATGTCTGCACAACTGTGAAGAAGCGATGAGGCTTTACAATGTCTGCTTCAAACTCTCGTTTCTAAGTCATTTGAGAAACGGTTCCTTCTATAAAGCATTCTTTCTTGTTCTGTTTTGATCCTATAAAACACTGCAAGGCAGTGCCACATGAGAATATTACCTTTACATATTTTGCGTAGGGGGATTGAGAACCATGTAAACGCCCAAAAAATGCTCGCTAGTCCTGCATACTCCGAAACGGGCCGAGGATACTCTGTAGAAATTGCAAAGTTATACGAAAGTAGTCACAATCGACTTCGCAAGTACATAGCTTCACTCATGTTAGCCACTCAGCTCTTCAAATTTTGTCCTCAAAGCAGAGCTGGGGACTGCAATCGGTTCAGAAAAATGGTATAACTGTCTTCTTAACTGGTATAACTGTCTTCTTCAGGAACACATAGGTAGTCAATCAAGCCTAGTTCTAGCACCTAATTATATTTTTTTTATTTAGTCTAGGCGCGCATGTTATGCTAACGTGTGAACATTTGCAAAAGAGACACTTAATAGTACATCGAAAAGCAAACGGTGTGGGATACAGAAAAAACACTAACGTAATCGTGAAAGAACGCCTACCTTGGATATGAGATCCAAGATTTCATGCGGATACGCCGAAGTTCGACTGGGGTTGGGCGTGTTCTTCAAAACCTATTACCATCACTAACTGTGTAATGGGGAAACATCTTTAAGAACTTCAAGACCAAAGTCTGTGAGCCTAATAAGTTCCATTCCACTATCTAAACATCAGAAAAAGAAACAACTTAAACAAAGGTTTTTGCCTTGTTTGCACAGGAAGGCATGTCTGCTTTCTTACAACTACTATTTTCAGCATTCATTCGCGTAGATTTCCCGTTATGGTACATAAAACAGCTTGATCCTCGGGGCAAACGCTTCTAGAAGCCTGGAATTATCTTAACAGAGACTACCTCCACGCCACTGTAGGCGCCTACTACGATTTCTCTGGCCCTTCTCTCACTGGTGATAGCAGAATTCATTAGATTCAGAGGTCTATTCTGTTCATGGGTGAGTGAAAAATACCGTATTGGAAGCAGATTTGCCAACTCGCCTTCTAACGTTAGATATGAGTCTTCCCGTGAGTGTCCGTAATTTTGCACCACCCTAGAATAGATTATATAAGTAGATTATCAATTTTGGGAGACTTATATTAAAGTAAGATTAGAGAAAGCATACCAAGACCATAAAAGGAGCCAATGTCATAAAATGAAGGAAACGTGGATGAGAACCATGAGCATCAGAGCACAAGATCATTGTATGGGCTAGCTCAAAAAAAAAAACATAAATGTGATCCTGAACGTGTGGTCGTGAAAAATACTAGGATAGAAACGAGATTCAATGGATGGAATTGAATGGATGCCGAGGCTAACAATATTTGCTGTTATCCGACCAGACATTTTCAGTTACATACAGGGTGCGGAAAAAGTATTGATAGTGGAATCAATTTCTGCAATAACGCACTAGATACAGTTACTACAATAATTTTTATTGAGTAAGTTAACAACTAAGTAACAATTGGCATTCTATCATTCATCTTTAATTCGGTCTCCTTTTCTCTTGGTACACTCGCAAAGATGGCGCGGGAAGGTATCCACGATGCGCCGCAGTTGGTCCGCATCGATATTGTCCCATTGATGAGTCAAAGCAGCTTTTAAGGAAGCTATATTCTTGTGAGGTCTAGCACAGAGTCTCGAGAAGAGATGAAATCGCGAAGATTTGCTTGGCGGCACTGTTGCGTTTTGCGGACCATATGGGATGGAGCCGAATCTTGTTGGAACACGTATGGGTTGTTTTCGAAATGAGAATTTAGCCATGGGAAGACACAAATAAATTGTTCTACGCCGTTCAAAAAACGCACAAAAACATTAAGAGAAAGTTATCAATACTTTTTCCGCACCCTGTACAATACATGGAAACATATCTGGACATATCTGGTCAGAAATATGTGTTCAGGAATGAACGCAGCTGAATCGGAAATCATGTTGAAACAGCACTGTGAATGCAGATCTGAAAGACGTGTGAAAAGAATTCCGGCCAAAAATCCTGAAACGTAAGGTAGAAACCAAAAAAAAGAATAGGAAAATTTTCTGCGATTTCCTGGCATTTCCATCTGAGGTGTTTGGACCGAAGAAGGGAAGCATACTCAGTGCTGTCGGGACACGATTTTCGATTCCGATAGGTTCATTGCTGTATACATATTCCTGACCAAACATGGTTTACTGTATTGTGTGTTATTGTAAAAGTCTGGCCGGAGCACGGAAAATATTGTTAGCTTCGATATTAATTGAATCACGCTTTTGTCCTTGTGTTTTTCACGATTCACACGTTCACACTTATGTTTTTTGTTCGACCCATCCCATACTATGATGTCTATGATGTCCACAGAAAAAAAATGAATAAAAGGAAGCGGATGCCCGAGCTTCTCATCCATGTTTTCTTCAAGCATGGCCCTGGCTCCTTCTATGGTCTTGGTATGCTTTTCAGAATCACATTTTCCTTGAGTTTCACGTGATTGAAGTATGATTTCTTATAGGTTTTGGGACTACTCTATCATGGTGTTGTGATTAGAGGTAGGTGGATTTAGAAAAGTTTTGAAAAAAAATGATTAGAAATGAAAAAGATTTGAGTCCTCTACTAGGGCTGTGGAGTTCATCTATGGATTTTTTTCAATTGGTATCTGTGAAGCATTTCTCGTCAAGCACGACTTGATCAATAAGTAAATAGATAATTCAATAACTTAAGTAGGTAAATAAGTGTGAATAAAATAAATACCGAATTTTGTGTGAGTGCCACGGTGTCAAATAGTTTTGAAATTTTCACAACATCTTGAGCATTATTTTCAGCTCAAACAACCGCAGCGCCGGCGGCCACAACCGCGGCGCCTGGTGCAACAACCGCGACGCCAGCTGCCACGACAGCGGCTCCAGGTGGCACTACAGCTCCGGGCGGATCCACAGCTGGAGCAACAACCACAACTGGAGCTTCTACAACCACCGCTTCTGCACGTAAGGGTCTTAAGGCCACACCTTAGGAATATGTAATATGTATGTGTATGTATGTTTGGCCCTATCCATTTTCAGTACCATCCTGCACTAACGCAGGAATGACGGATGAAGTGCGAACGGCATACCTCGACAAACACAACAACTATAGGTAAATGCTTTCTTCAAAAGAACCCAGGAGACTTTGTCCTGGAAATTTGAGAGAAATTCTCCAGATCAAGCCTCGCCAAGGGATTGGAGTATAATGGAAACCATGGCTATGCAGGAAAAGGAACTAATATACAAAAAATGGTAAAGAGATAAGAATTAATGATGAAATTTAACATGATGCCTCGAAAATTTCAGAAATACGACTGCGACGCAGAGGCTTCTGCAATACGCCATGCGAATACGTGCTCAGGAGAGCTGTCGAATCCTAACACACGTCCAGGACTTAAGGAGAATATTATAAAAATCGACAAAGTTTACCTGAGCGAGAAGGAAGCAGCGGAGAAAGTGAGGAATTCAGATTTTATTGATATTTTTTGTAGATTGATAATGCACATCCCTTTCGGGCACAAAAGCCGGAATTGAATGAGCCATTCGTTAGCAGTTCCAATCAGAACCAACTATGCTATGTATCTAGAAGTCTCCAGAACATTTATGTCAAAAAGTGGACGCAAGATCTGCATTGGAATGGCATTCAAATTATATCACACCGTTGTTGAGTAATGAAAATCTTCAGCAATGAGAGGAATCGATAGTCGATTCACTAGCGGCCGGATTGACTCAAGGATGAAGCTCGGTAGAGTAAAGCAGCTAGGACGGATTCCCGGCTTCACGCTTTCCCCTCCCCTTTGAAACTGCAGCATGCCTAGATCAAACAAACAGAAGCCAAAACAATCGATTTGAAAGTCGATAATTGATCCACAGCCGGATGTTTATCATTTTGATCCAATTAATTTCCAATTTCTTCCCAATTTTCACGAGTGTCAATACTCTTTTGTTGGTCTGACTCGAGCAAAAAAAGGCTTCCCATGACGGAATTTCTTTTCAGGCTTCCGACAGATGGTGGAAAGAGCTGTCCATGCATGGAGTCAGGCCGGATATGCTCTTCACTTCAGCAATTCGTCATCGCACAGAGAAAGTCGTCACTCACTGGTCAAAGGTCCTGGCAAGAATTTCTTGACTTGGTAAAGGCGCAGGCTATTCAAATCAACGTTGCAGATGGCTTGGCACGACAATGTGCGACTTGGATGTGGTATAAACAAGTGCAGCAACTTCTATTTTGCGGTCTGTCATTACGGACCCGGGTGAGCTTCTCTATGGATTTTGTCCGTTCACCTTTACTTGTGTACTTATTGATGCACTTCAGTGGTAACGTGGTAGATGAATATATCTACAACGTCGGAGAAACGTGCAGCAGTTGCCCAGCTGGCAGCGTCTGCGATGCAACCACTGGACTTTGTGCATAACCACGATCGACGACGTTTTCCACATCTGCTTCAAGAAACTATGATAGTAATGTAAATATTGCATAAATTTTAATGAGCTTGTCTTGACCTGAAAGCAAAAAAGGTGTGGTGAACCAGGGTGCAAGGTGAAGAGGGCTACTATCGATCCTAGGCGAACGGCGCCTATATCCATATTCGACGCGAAAACTGCTTGATCGTAATATACTTTGCATTAAATTGATCGTAATAAATTGGCAGCAGTGAAATTCGCATTCTGCGATATCAAGCAATCACAAGCAAATATTTCCGTTTGTCTGGAACATTCCACTGTGAGAAAATTGATGGAGAAGTCTCACTGGAACATCTTTATTGAACATATCAGACTCCAATATGCTACACTGGTAAAATTTGAAATTGGTTATTATTTTTATTGAATTCACTCAAGGTGGTCCGTACAAAAAAAGACTTATCGAGGTATAAATAAATCCAACTAATGGAATTAAA
Source organism: Ancylostoma caninum (assembly GCA_037903475.1). Lineage (NCBI taxonomy): Eukaryota > Metazoa > Nematoda > Chromadorea > Rhabditida > Ancylostomatidae > Ancylostoma > Ancylostoma caninum. The sequence goes on from JBAJFG010000293.1 coordinate 133,738, forward strand.
CCGTAACAAAACAACACTATGCAAATTTTGGTCATATACAGAATCTCTTATGGAATATGATACAGTGCCTCCAAATAAATCTCCACATTATTACCAAAACATTTAGTATAACTCTCTTCAGAATCCAGCACCTGGTCACTGCAACTTGTACCTTGCACTGGTCCCAAAAATAACGTGGTAACGATTATGAAAAATTCCGGATACGTTGCGTAAAAGGCGTTTTTTTTTATCAAACAGGGATAATCAACATTCAATCAGTGAAAACGCAGAATATGTAATGCTCATTGGATAGGGCATATATAAACCGTTCAGAAAACATACAATAATGTACATACTTTCTTGCACGTCTTGTTTTAGTGTGCAACCATGAACGCAGTGATCGTTGCGTGGATCGCAACGCTCAGTGGTAGGTTTTTCCTTAGATACCCACAGAGCCATAGCTCTGTCATTTTTTGAAGATCTACTCGAAAGACTTAGGGAATTCCGGAGTAAAACCTTTTAAAGCATCATCACGGCGTGAGCCATTTTCTAGTCCAAGAAGCAGCAGGCTTGAAATGTGAGGGTAATTTCCAGTGACCTTTGCTGAAGACACCACACCTTTGATGGAAGCGACTACCGTGGAAGCAGGCAAGGATAGCACCTTAGCTGTGAAAGAAATACAAGCAGTGGTGAGATCTATATAGACTACAGTTTATCTGAGCAAAATAGAAGACGTAGATTTTTGATTATTCCAATCCAGGAAATAACTACTGCGGCTGCTAGTGCAGAGATTACGGTACCGTTCGAAAAAGGAACTTCCGAGCTGGTAGAGGTAAAATTGCGAGGTGGATGATGAGCACGGAAGAACTACTGCGCTTTCCCTTTTAGGGTGATGTGACTACCGTGGGAAGGAGCAGAGGCAGCGACCCAGCTGCGAAGCGAACACAAGTAGTGGTAAGAGCTATCCAGAATATATAATAATCTATCATTGTGTAGTCCATGGTAGAAACGGGTGTTAGTCATGCTTTATTAGCAACTCTAGACGATAATGATGTCGTAGTAGAAGAGCGAAGTACATAAGAACCAAAATAGGGGATTTATACGCAGAATATAGGGAGTGGTGCCGACTCGCTTGCTGTGAGTTCGCCGCCTGGGGCCATTTTGTGGGGTATTTCTAAGCCGGCACTGCTCCCACATAACAATTGAATGATACGGGCTCATGCCCTAATGACTTGAGAAAGTAGGGCACGCATAATTGCTCATGGAAATAGCCTATGGATAAAACATGTCGTTGACATAAGCGATAGAAGAATATACAATATCTCAGGTTGTTCACAACAATAAGTGACGCAGATTCTCAATTATTTCAATCCAGGAAACAACTACTGCGGCTGCTAATGCAGAGATTACGGTACCTGTCGAGACAGGAACTTCCCAGCTGGTAGAGGTAAGATTGTCAAATAAATGAGGAGCACGGGAGAAATACCGGGCTTCCTCTTGTAGAAAGATACGACTACCGTGGATACGAGCAAAGACAGCGCTCCAGCTGTGAAGCAAACAAAAGCAGTGGTAAAGACCATATTGACACCAACGTTATATGAATGACGTAAATACCTAATTATTCTAACATCAGGAGCCAACTACAGTGAGTGCTGATGTAGAAAGCACGGTATCAGTTGAAGCAGGGAAAGCTACAACGGCAGCAAGTGAATCGCCAACTGAAGTGAATGTAGGCAAATTAGTGCTTATATTTGAATTCACTCAAGTTCACGTACCTTCAGGCGGCTTCCGTGGAGAGTAGTACTCCAAAACTATCCCTCCCAAAAACGAGACTTCCGTGGATGGTTCGAGTCCTTATGAAGGACGGCAGCGCAGTAGATTATTATGTAAGTCCACATTCATCAATGAACCATAAAATATACTGACGGTTAAAGATCCATGATGGTTTCCTTCTTCAGGTTAACCACAGAAGTCGAGGAACATTTAAAAAGGCTACAAATCTATGCAAAAACATGGGCATGGAAGTTGCATCATTTGAAAACGCGAAAGTGGCAACTAAGGTCATAAGTAAGTCGGTCAAATTGTGTAGTAAAAAGGAAACTTCCTGAGGTCATTTCATAATCCTGAACACCTCATCAAAGGACGGTGGGTAACATATAGATGTTGGGGGGGGGGGGGAAGGGGGAGGAGGGGCGATTATGACCCTGTTGGTGTCTACGTTTTTACGACGGTTTCTACTGAAGGAAAAAAAAACAAAAGTCTCTCAAGGACTTGTCTGCCAGTGAGATATGTCTTGTGATAGAGATTTTCTTGCTATTGTCCTGCTGAATTTATAATTTCAATGAATCGGATAATAACGAAACTTGGCAAGAACACTCAAGTTGCAGTGGAACACCGTCGGCGAATGTGTCGAAGATGCGAAGGAAGGGCCTGGATTGCTGGAATCAAAAACGATACGAGGTGAAGTAGTCAATTTGAATTGATTATGGAGCGACAGCGTTCTCAACTCAGCAGATGTTAGTAAGATAATTCAATTACATTTCCAGAGGAAAGGAGGGCTGTGCATATGTGTCTCTAAAAACCGGTAAAATCGGAGAATCAGAACTCTGCGACATTGTCTCATTCAGGGTAAGATTTAGAAAAGGAGTGGGATCAATATGAACGACCACAATCCACTGAAAAAAAATGTACAAATACAGGAGAGCCTAATAACTATGGACGGATACGTTTGCTCTGAAGTCGTTAAACCTACGGAATGGAAGCCGAGTCATAAGACGATTGTGTCGAGCAAGGTGATTCCATGGAAGAGCAAGGATGGCAAGGTCCTTTATCACTACGTAAGTCAAGCGTTTGTCGGCTACTTTGTGATTTTCCTTGATCCTCCTGAATTTTGAGGTTGTACGAGACAAAGGTATCACTTATGAAGACGCAGTGAGGGAATGTAACGAATACGGATACAAGATTCCAACCGTTGAGGACGACGAGGAAGTAGATAACTTTGGAAGTAAGTTTTTATTTATTCCTTATTTCCACTTTCGTCTCACTCTTCTGTAATTCTCCAACACTCCCTGGAGGTGATTATAGAGCTTTGAGAAAAGAAGTGCTAAAGTAGATGTTACTAAACTAGCAGCTATATTAGCTGGTTCCTATGAAAATCTGCGGGAAGGTGCGCTTCGAAGAATTTCTTTTTTTTCTGGAAGAATTTTGGTGTGAGTCTGTAATAGTATGTACTCCATCACGTGTCCTGTTCTATTATGGCTATTCGATTCTTATATCTTAAGGGGTAGATATATTAAAATCCTGCCACTATCCGGTATGACAAGTTCCTGCTCGTAGTAAAAATAAAACAGGAAAATTGCTCACTGCGAAACGAAATGCTTTCATTCTGTTTCACCGTAATTTTGTGTAATTGTGCATTACCAATACCGCTGCACCTATATTCCAGAATACATTCGCGAAGTCGGTTCATATTGGGTTGCACCACGCAAAGAGGACAGGTAATAATATTTCCATCTGGATTATACTAGTGTGAAAAGAATAGTGTATCCTTTTTACCAAAATGTAAAGAAGAGCGTAATGATCTCCATTTTTTCGAAAATGTTGACCACAACGATTCCGATGCAGCCAAACTTAAATATCTGCCTCCATCACAAGTGATTTTTCTCCTCATCAAGGCTCACAGCATTAATTATTTTAGGCAATGGCGCTATCTCCAAATCATGACGTGATCTACACAGTTCAATAATTTGGTAACTCAAAAATTTGTGTTTCCTTGCTGGGATAGCATGAAAAGCGATTTCAACATTCACTTCCGGGCACAATGTCATATTGAGCAGTAATGTAATGATGGATTCTAACTTGCAGACGCAGAAAATCATTATGCTCAGGCCTGAGGTGAACTACAGTCGAGCGAAGGCCTTGGCCCTTACTCAGGTCTCCAGTGATTTTAGGTTTCTAAATCAGAGTCCGATGTTCTATAGAAAATAGAAATTACCATTTTTAGATGTTCTCATCTTGCTATGCCTTACTTCCAGAGCCAAAAGTAAACAATGTCAACATTTGCTTCAATTTTTCGTTGAATCTACAACTTATTTACTTTGAATATCAATCAATGAATTCGACTGCTTGTTGCAGCTGATGAAACTTATCAAAACATTCATTCGTAAATCCGTCTTCTAACGAATTAGCGGATTAACGGATTAACGCATTAACGCGTAACGGCCATTTTTGGCCTAATGTAACGAATTAATGGATTAACGATATCTGAAATTTTTCTAACGTACAGCCCTGTTCTCCACCAGTTATTGTCCTATTTTTTTTTGTTTTATGCGGGTCCTTCGAATCACAATTGAACAAAAAAAAAACAACGTCTCTAAGCCTACGGCTTCTCTGCTACTAAAATCAGTGAACTAGTTGGATAACCTTACGCTTCATTTCAGTGAGGATGGTTGCACAGCTCTTGTGATAGATCGTAGCGAATCTTTCTTGTCAGCAAAAGAATGCGACAGCGATTATTTCCAAAGAAGGGTAACTGCATCATTTGATTGCTTCGCTAGAGTTTGATGTTGAAGCTGTTTTCAGAGGAGGGATAGAATAATAGGATACATCTGCACAGCAGGCTACGCCTCAACGACTCAGTGATGATATGGATGAAGCAGAAGATTAGAATAAATAAATCATCATAAAGTGCAGATAGATTGAGTTCTTGCAAAGATTCGTTCGACATTGACACAAAAATCATCCTACGTGCGATCTCAGCCGCCTATAGCTCTTGAAGAAGAAGTGATTCGTATTATGTATAAAACGGCAACCGGAGTTTGCAGCATTGAGGTAAAACTTCAAGGATCAAAGAGCTCAACCTTCATTCATAACGAGCTCTGCCTTGGACCTGTGCCACGTTACCCTAGGCTACCTCGACTGAAAGAAAATCACTGTCATCCCTAAGAAACACCACTTCGCCGGCCGCGCTCCGCGGATGACAGTGATTTTCTACGAATTCACTTCATCAATTTTTTGCTGCTGAAAAATTGTGATATTAATTTTTTGCCCACCATTTTCGGATAGGTTACCAGCTTATATATGTGGGTCTTTTTATTTATAAAGATGTTTTTTTAATAAAGATGCTTTCTCCACGGCGCTTGCTCTTAAATATATCGTCTTGGCTTGCCAAAGTACACGCTGAAATGCTAAAGTAATCTGAGCCATCTCGATTCTCTAGGTTTTAAGATTTACTGTGGAATTCCGCTTCAGGTGCGGAACGCATTCCGGACCCACTTTTCTGTACTGGTATCTCAAAATAGAAAATTGTGCATAGGTGGGGTATCGAGGCGCCCAAATCCGTAAGGGGGTAAGGCCTATCTGAATAAGCAATAAATCGGCTCCATTTTTCTGCCGCAAAACGCCCTCATTGATGTTTTACATGCCTTCGTGGACTCTTATAACATATCTTCTAGCTCTACAGCATTTTTTGGGTACTTCAAAGAGTTCCATTAAAGAAACAGTGATGAGACCTTGTGTGAGTGGGTGAGCACTAAAAAGACCCATACGAGTTTCTTTTGGCTTTAGATGGCCTGTGTCTACTATAGGCTTAGATTCAACGCGAGTGATGCTGCATGAGAAAGGATGCCTCCAAGAGCTGATCGGTAGAGAAGGCAAAGAGATTGGAGTTGTTTGAGCATCAGTTCTTGAATTCAATTCACCTGGGCTCCATGAATTTTGAAACGACTTTTCCTGTAGGTGTGTGCAACCCTCCTCATTATTCTCCTCTTTTTTTCTGCCAATCTCAACGCTCAACCGCGGAAATTCTATTGTAAAACGAAAAATATCGGCATCCCATCGACCCTCGCAGGCGAACGGCTACAGATGGAAGACCTTTTCGCAATCTTTTAGTAGCGCTTGTAGAGGGGAGCCAGATTATATAGAGGGGATACGCCAAAGCGATGGTGTTCCCTTCAACAACAGCAAAAGCGAAACGTCTATAATGAAAATATGACAGGTCGTGTACGGTGAAAAAAAAAACTCTCGTTGTGCCTTCCCTTTGTTGCTGATGGGCCAAGCAGTAGTGCCATAGTGTCTAGCTCGAGCTGGATTGCAGGCACATCAAAAGGCGACTGATCTGATACAGACGTTATCGCCGGACTTGCCTATCTCAAAAGGCATCCCATTTCCCTATAGCAGAAATTACGAGGGTATTGCGCGAAACAGAAGTCATTCACCAGGCTGAATGCCTAAGTTGGCATGAGGATTACGATCAGGCATGTGCGGAAGTAAAATTTAAAATCCCGTAAAAAGTAAAACGGAAAACGGAAGGCCAAAGAAGGGCGGAAAATGGAAGGCGTAAAACGGAGGACGGAAAATTTTACCTAAGCGTGGGTTTGTGACCGAAAGTCTTCCCCAACATTGAAGTTCCTAAGCATCTTCTTGATGAGCATAATTGGTAACTCTTTCAAGTAACTAAGTAACTTCAGGTCTACTGATGATGCTTAGTTCAAACTCCTAGAGTATAGGTAGATCGAGGAGCATTTATCCTTCACCTAGTCACGAGCGATTATCAGAGTTATAGAATCAATGAGCATACTTCCCTGTGAATGTTCAAGTAGTCGAGAAGCTGTAAGATGTAAAAAGTGCGAATTCTTTGCTTTACTTTGGAGCAGACCTATTCTGCAAAAATTCAGACAAAACGGTAGCTATGGTAGCTAATACGTTTGGAATCTGGAGAGGAGCACATGATTCGCAAAGGATCCCGTTGGAGCGAGTTAGCGATGGAGGAAGGAGGAAAAGAACGGCGTGTGGAAAACGTGAAACACAAGCACACAAAACATTGGCAAGATATCAGACGCCAACGGCGCCATTGTGGAGCAGGGGATCATCGTCCGATTAAAACAGTGACAATTACGATGTAGCCTTATTCTTTTGACATTGAAAGAAAGCCTACACCATGCTTTGCTTCGCAAGATTGCTTGATGCTCTTACCATGACTCGCCACAGTTTCATGGATACTTTATATCAGCTCCCCACACATTTCTGTGGAACCTTGTGGATCAGAAGTGAGATGTGGTAGAAGGCTGCAGTGGTACATAGATAGTTTAAACAAAGCTTTCCTTATTTCAAATTCACTTACAGCAATAAATCGGATGGTGGAAGTTTTATAAGTTTTCTTTCTATACTGCAGTGTTTTCACACCGAAATTTAACTGCGCTCAATTGATCGTGTGGAGTGCTTGGAGAGGCAGACGTTAAAAGCGGGAACTATGTATGCACAACAATTCATATGACGTCTCTTCAACGTATTACACACCTTCTACTCCCTGAAGGCAGCTTTTCCATAGAAGGGAATCAGATAAAGTTAAGGTATTTGGATTACACAAGTATTAAGGATAAACGATTAAGTGGGCGTTATCAATCAATACCGTTCGTGGGATGCGCATGCAGTCCTCAAAAAGCGGCGGGTTCCGTGACTACAGAAATGCGGTGAGACTTGAGTGATGGATGCGGACAGAGCATGCTCTAGGTGAGAGGGTCGAGTAGGTCCCACAGCGATTCTGCGAGCGCGACAATATGAAACCGCTCGCGCAATCCGTCTTTTTGACAAGTCCTGTACGACTTCATCTATGTATTATATCTTAGCGTCACGAAAATGTAATGCTTCAAGAAGGTTTAACGTTAGGTTATGATCTTGAAAATTAGAAGCTCATAAAGACGAGGAAAACTGAGCTTCTAGCCTCATACTAAACCAAGATTCACTTCTGGCACAGGTTTTAATTTTACGCCGTCCAAAAAGTGTTGCGGGTTTTTTTAGTTTTTACCGGAGCCGAAACTTAGCTGAAAACAACAAACATGATGTCAGCTTCGTGAAAGAAGATGACGTCTCAGTATTTGCTGGTTGGTGGTGGAGAATCCCAATGAACCATATTTGAGGAAAGTACTGCACCTGTGACCATGCATAGGCAGCAAATTTTCTTACTGTATCGATTTTTCCAAGAGATGACTTGGAAATGGACAGAGCGCGGAAACAATGAACAGCAGAATCCTTATGATGAATTAGTGATGTACATATAACCGACACAAGAAACGTTTTCTATGGAATTTATATTCAATCATCCTGTCGAACGTTGCTTTCTCGAATAAGTGTGCAAGGATGAGGGTTTTTCATCTGGTGTGGATCACTGCACTTGTTTATGGTGAGTCCTGTAATTTATGAATTATTCTTAGCAAGCGGCGAAATATCATTTGATGCGGGACGGGTTCCAGTGCGCTCCAGAGACAAATTACCGCAGACGAATTTTCTCAAAACCAGCGAAAAGCCAGATAGCGGGTTATAAGAGAGCATCGAAGAATGGTTGAATTCGAAAACACCACGAGAAATCTCGAAAAAATCAATGAAAAGTCCAGTCTCGTGGCTTATTCATGCAAATAGTATTTCTTTGCATTGGTTTCCCACTTGGCGTATTTTTCGAGAGTGTCAAGCTGGCACTCTTCTCAAAAGGGTTCCCTCTTACCCGAGAGAATTTCTAACAAACTTCATCTCTTTGACCGATGACTGCAATTTTCCAGTCATGCGTGCTGAGGAAGCTACCTCGGGAGCAGAGACGACTACAGGGCTCACAGGCGCTGAGACTTCTAAGCCTGATAAAGAGGAGATGGTAAGGAAGGAAGAAAAGGGACTTTCTCAAGGTAGCATAAATAAGGCAGAATCCTCCCCTCACATCATTGCAGAGTACGGCAGAAAATGTTGAAGTGCCTACGAAAGCTCAGACGGAGGATCTCAGCACTAAACCTCAAGTGCAGGTGAGATGCGCCTTAGTTTTGCTTGAAGTCCCATACCAGCGATACTTTACAAGGGTATGGTTGTAGAAAAATAAGCATCAGTTCCTTTGGCTCTTACAGATGTCTACGATAAAAGACCACACGGAACAAACCAGCAACGTGGAGACCGCAAAGCCTCCCAATGAAGGAGCTAAGACTGTAAGAGTGAAAAATGAGGAAATAATCATATGAGAATTTCTCGCAATTTCGCTCATTCAACTAGAAAACCAATTAGGCTGCAAAACGCCGTAATAGTGTTCCTATTAAGCAACAACGTAAAGGATTGATTCGACGCAAAATGCGTGGTACTCAGAAAAACCGCACAATATTAATTCCACGCAAAATGCAGGATGGTACCGCAATAGACTACCATGTAAGTCATGTTTTACCTTACCTGTACTTCTAAATAATGCACAGATAATCGTTGCAGCACTCATTTCTTGTAGATTGTTCATCAAAAATGGGTAACGCACGAGAAGGCAAGAAGAAATTGCAGATGGTTGGGAATGGAGCTTGCATCGTTCGAAAACGCCAGCGCACTAGCCGACGTTATTGGTACATTGTGGTAAACTCTAGCTGTTTGTAAAAGCTACGTGTAATCGTCGCAAGAAGAAACTGTTGTGAATGTCAATAATCCTCCTCAATTTAAGTGGTAGTGCCTGCTTGCCTATCCCCCAAACCCTATGGGCTCCGCTTCGAAGGTGCCGACCGCTTCAGTCTGCCATCTTTTTTTTATATTATTTTTCAAAGAATATCCAAATGCACGCATACGTAGGTCTATATGTGTTTTACGTATACATACATGCTACATACATACATTTGTGTATGGATGTACATGTAAGTATTTGTGTATGCATATTCTAAAAGTTCTCATTACACATTATAAGTTTACCTTACTGACGAGTGCAGGAGGAAACTTAGAATATAGCTTTGTTTTCGTATAAGGATAATGCACGAAACGAAAACAAGCATCAGATCCTAAATTGAAATATAGAATCTCTTATCTTCTAAAAACTTTTCCACTATTTTCTATGCTTTGAGAGCACGTTATCAATCAACGCGATATATGTAAGTCATGCTTCTGAATGGAGAGTTCGACAGAGTTCTGGCATTGTCAACGCTTTTGTTCCGGCTATCGACGATATCGCTGGATGGACAGCATTGTGGAGGGCGAAAAAGAGTTCAGAACAACGAGAGGCACCATTCATCCATGTGCTATTACGTGGGGGAGTGTAATGGTGCACAGCAGACCACTGGCAGGAGACTGCCGTTCTTGGGCGCGGTCAGGATAGACAACCTTCTTATTTGTTCTCCCGCTATTACGTTTACATTTGTGCAAGAAATAAGCAAAGCGACTATCCCGACCATGTCCGAGCCCCAGCCTGTGTGTACAAACCTCTGATTTCTGCAGTATTGCAAGTGCTGCTGGACTGTAGTAGGTACAGCACTGCTGTAGTACTGTGGACTGTTCATTTACAGGAACTTTCCGCAAACAAATGTGTGAAGGATGCAGAGGAATGCTTTGGGTCGAGGGAGTTATGAACAAGGATAGGTTGCACTTTATTCCTTTGATTTGTTTTTCATATGAAGAGGTATTCCGAAAGGTGATTGAACTTTCGAGTAAATGCAATCTATCTTAGGGAGAGATGCCCACACGTTTCGTTGACAACGGGTGAACTTTCTGATGGAGAGCTTTGCAGAGTACTCAATTTCCAGGTAGGACCAGGAGAACATAGGACATCCATCGTCATTTTTGTCGTTCCATGTGGGACGGTGGGACTATTCTATAGATTCAGAAGGTCTGGCTATTTCAGAACGAGGACTATAGAGCCATTCTGCCTGGATATATCTGTGCAAAAAAACATCAGAGCACTAATGTGAGGAAGTCTAAGTACAAGTCATTTGGTATCAAGTCGTTGAACTCATTATTCGGCTCAATGAATCCTAACAAAAATGGGGATGCCGGATCAATTATTCCTTACGAAAGGAACGATGGCAAGCTCGTTAAGCACTCCGTGAGTATTTCGGTGGATTCCAGTAGCAGTTCACTTCTGAGAAATTCGTTCGCCTCAAGTCGCAGTAATGCCATTTGGACAATTTTGTCTCGCTGCTCTGTCATTGAGTTACAAGTTCGGTCAAGAATTGTACGAGCTGCAAATGATAACGGTTAGCATGGGTATGTAATCAAAGGAGAAGCGTAGGTCTCATTCAGATGCAAGGAAGAAGAACCGATCAAGTCGGAATGTAGTGTCAAGGAACCCGCTCGCATTGCATTTCAGCAGTAGGCGGGTTTCAGGTGGAATTCACGAACACATAGTCGAGCGAAACCAGGGTGGCGAACCTACGTTTGCGTCTTACATCTCTCTAACATTACTCAACCTATGGGATGAGCAACCACTCTAACCATGTTTGGTTACCTATTTAAATCCTCAAGAATTCCAGTCTAGGGCGATTTGGCGTTCCCGCGAATGGGTATCTGCGCGGTATCTACGCGGTGGCGAAAAAAGAAATATCGCGAAATTCGGGAATTCACAACGTCTTTGCAGCGAGATAAACTGCTTCAAAGTGGCTCCCTTTCGGAGAGTTCGTCCAACCGCCCAAGTCGGCAGTTACTCTGAACTTTCTGCCCGCGGTGGATCCGCGGTACGCCCGAGGTGGAGCGTCGGTTCGCCACCGCGGGTCCACCGCGGATGTACTGCGGCTCCATCGCGGGCATGTGCGGATCCACCGCGGGTATGTGCGGATCCACCGTAGGCATGTGCGCGTCCCCCGCGGGAACATGCATTTTCGAGAGACTGATTAATTCCTTCTAAAAATGTTGCTACATCGAAGAACCTGTCGTGAAGAGGAGGGAGTAAACTCACGATGTCACGATGATTTGATCATCATTGTTTTCATGAAAAGTTTCCATGGCATTCGAACTCTATTCAAAGGATTTTATGTTAGCTTGTAGGCAACAGGAACTTAAGGATAATTCAATAGTCTGATCTGTGCTAGAACAATGAAACGGGAAGATTGCCTTGATTTTTAAGGTCGTTCACAAGGAGGGCATCGACTATAAAGACGCTGAGGAGAAATGCACAGCATCAGGTTATCAGCTATCGCGTTTTGAGAGCCGCAAGGAACTAGCACTTGTTGCAAGTGAGTGGGCTGTTCTACTTTCGTTTTACCCATTTTTAACCACTTCGACAAAAAAACCCGATGTAATCAAAATCCAAGAACGAGAAACGAAGAACGAGAAAGTATAACTTCTAGAATCTGTTGGCAGTGACGGTTCTTATTGGATTGGACAACGCGATAGAAGGTAAGACTACATAGTTACCTGGATCATTGAGAATGTAGTCCTAGATAATCAAAGTCTTGCAGCAGATGTATAGGAAGCGAATATGCACATAGAATGACTCCATGATGACAGTACTAACCCCTACGGTCTTAAGGAGAATTCCGGAGTATTTCCACTTCAGAAAATGATGTTGCTTAGGCATTTCTCTCCTAATAGGGAAAATCCCTTAGGCCTAAGTGTCTCTTCCTCGCTCTGTGATGAACCTAGCGTCCAGTGTTGCATCATCTAATCGTCTTCACTCTTACCGCTTAATGCTCTATCATTAACAGCGAGTTCAATACTACAGGGTGGGCCATAAAAACGGTAACAGAGAAAAGTGTACGCAGAAGAAGCATTAATATGTAATTTGAAACACGGTTGTAGGATTTATGTTCGTTAGGTCACATCTAACATGACGCGACCTTTCAGGTTGGGATATCCCTTTTCGGTTCCGATAGAGGCCTCAACATGCTGAGCGAAGTTGACTGTGGAGCGCAAGTGGTGGTGGTTCAGCTCAGCCCACATTTTCAGAGTGCTTGCTCAACTAATCCAAATTTTGAAGAGGTTATGAACAAGGCCTAATCTCACGTATCAGCAAAGCCTATGTGCTCTAGTGATTGAGGCCCAGCAAATGAGTGATCAATCGATGAAACCAATAGGACCTAAAATATATTTTTGGTAGAGTCCTGAATCAAACATGACTTGTGAACCGGAGCACTGTTCCGGTAAAACGTTAGGAAAGGTCATCCCAACTGAGTTTAACTTCGAGGCAAAACAATTTTCTTCAGAGGAGAAACAAGCGCTGTCACCGTATTTGAGGCCCACCCTGTAAATATTATTTCTTGTTCTAGAGTCAATTTCTGATGATTTCATTGAATGAGCATAGGCTTTCCATGAGTTTTAGCAGGTTTATCATCATGCAGATACGTATATTGGTACCACTATGACAACGCTAGCCTCTACAGCATTTGAGGAAATTCTGGATTATTTTTACAGTAGATGTTGCCTTTAGGCGCTTTTTTCCTAGACAGATCACCCTATATCACTAGTGTAATTGTTCCACTTTGTTATGAACCAATCGTTTGTGTGGGAAGCGAACTGTGTGCATAGTGGTCAGAATTTAACTCTCTAGTGGTGTTGTAATATCTACTCGTTTGCAGAATTTTTCTTCATTACTACTATCTTATTCTTATCATTAGTAGCGAAATGTATAGTCTTGTAGCTTGTTTTAGGATCCATTCCTGCCGCGTGTTGTCGGTAAAGAAAAAGAGATATTACGTGGCGAGACGACGCTGTGGGAGCGTTGCAGAGGTATGGTGTGTGTCTGAACCTCATCGTCATTTTTGGAACATCCACACTGAGAATTACTGCTTTAGCGTGCTCGTAAAGTGCGTGGCTACATCTGTGTGAACGTCTTTAACTGACCTTTCTAACAAAGAAACATTGTCGGATGAATAAATCTGATGTTGTGCAGTGTTTGGATCTGGTGAAAGAAGAAGATATAGGGTTGATTCATGACTTCTGCCCTTGCATGCTTACCACATTGTTACATGTACACTATATTACAACATCTATTTCTGACCTGCTCTAGATCGTGAGCAAACTTTACTCAAGAGCTACTGGAGCGGTTATCAATTTGGATTGCATGATGCAGAGTAGAAAACGGGTAAAATACCTGTAGAATTTCATCAGCAGCAATGCAGACTCTCTGGTTTATGAAAAAGTATTGGTTTTGAGCTGATTTGTTGAGTTTTGAAAATTCATGCCCCGAAACATTTGCACATACCAGTAAAGTCCAGCATCCGTGAAGGCCTTTTCGGGAATTCTCCGAAATCTAATGTGGCTACTCTAACATTGTTTATTTGCAAATCGAAAGAAAGACACCGAAAGAAAACTATGAATTTTTTTCTATTAGCACAGTAGAGGAAGAAATGGTGTAGTCGAAGCCTATGGAGGGACCTTACACCCTTCTCATATAGTAAATGGGAGAACAAATTGCCTCTTTCCAAATCCGATTTGGTTACGATTATAGCTGCCAGCAGAAGAATGGCCCAGTCTACAAGGTGGAAAATATACCGCCGAGTAACCTCAAGGCTCGTGATAGTCCACCCTGGCCTCAAAGTTGTCATCATGAGGGCAGATCCAATAACAAGGATGCAATCAGCTAAGTATGAGGTAAGATTATGAAGAAAAAATGAAAGAAAAGATAACATGACAGAACAGTGTTAAGAGCGACAACAAAAAAAAAAGCAAAAAAAAAACTTGGTGCGAAACGCATTGAGACTCCTCTGATGAAGCGCAAACCGTTAGTCACGTCACTACCACCACGCGACTGTCGTCTAGTACCTAATATTGTTGGCGAATGGGAGTCAACCCTAACAGTCACGTTGAAGATCAGGCTGACAGAGATTAGAATGTCATGCTAGTCCTTCAATGATGATGTGCAAATAAGCAAATAAGCAACAAATTAGCGAACTACCCGAGTCTATTGAATACATCATACAGTATCAATGGGATGACACTAAAGAGTGTTGGAGAAACAAAAGATCTACGCATACCGGTAAATTATAAATTATGTATCAGAAATTATTGTGAACCTCCACTTTTTGCTACTAAAAATCACAAAACAAGACAAGCTACAAAAGTAAGCAAAACAAAATCCCAAGAGGAATTCTATTTTTTCTCGAGCTTCACATCTGATAAAAATAAGATGGACTTTTGACAGACGTTTTCCATCACCTTTCAAAGCAAAATGCAAAAGAAGGTTGGTTAAGACTCCCAGTTCTTTATATCATCAATCCATCATATTTACTGGATGACTAGCGTATTCATCAAACAAAGACCTCTGGATCTCTAGTATGTAGGTCTTCTAGCACAAGATTAGATCTAACTTTTACTGATGTACCAACTTACTCAGTGGCGGGCCTAAGGAGAAAACGGGATCAAACGAAAACGGAATGATAATTGCCCGATTAAGTTGCGGTCGTTGAAGGTTTTGTCCACTTTCCGGAGAATCCAGGGAAGATATTTAATATCCAAGGGTGGTTCTTGAAGTGCATGAATCCCCCATAGCCCAGGCAATTTTTCGGATTATCAGCCTATCTAATCCTAGTTTTATAATTCCTTATGTTTGGCCGAAGACTTTCTGTCACCCTGTACTTCACACACGTTGATGAACTATGTATTGCATGCATTGTATACCGCGTGAGCATTTGCTAACGCCTTCTTGAATAAATAAATAAATAATTAAATAAATAATTAAATGTTGGACATTCATTTCTGCGGCTTATTTGCTGGTTCCCATCTGGTTCTTATCCGAGAACCTCCCATTGACTTCCATGTCATTATTTCAATTTCTTGCGCTATTATTGTGTCCTGGAATTTCGGCAAGTGAGAACCAACCCGGGAAGAACCCGGGCAGTCACATTTAGAGTTTCAATGAGGCGATATAGCCGAAATTTTAGCCGATTAAAAATTTACCACTATTTGGTGCCATTCAAAGTAAAAATTTGTATGGAGTTAAGGTATGAAGAGAATAAACAACCGGCAGGAATGGCCCGTAGTAAAGTGTCATGGCGGTGAGATTGGCTGCCTGCACAATCGTCCCCACATTTGAGGCAATTATCGCACTCGTGACGACCTTCCAACACTGAGGAATGGAAGATCATCATCATCCTTGGCGGTGGTGCGACCATGTGCGGGGCGCTGATCCCATCGCCCTGGAGGGCGACGATCGCCATCGTTTGGCAACTAGATAGTGTGCGGAGCGAAGAGACGCCGAATGAAGCCGAATGGAGCATCTCACTCAGAGTATGGCGATGGTGTGAAGGTAAGTATGATCAGGTGCGGAAATTGCACAGAATGCATGTGAGCCTACGGACTCAGGCATGTTGATTTTCGCCGCACAGCACAGAACAAGCTCGAAGCACAGAGGTGCTTGTGGTGCTTCTGACAAGTCGCAGTCATTTAAGCATGTTAGCCGCAATGGTTCATAACTGTCTCACACACTAGAACAGTCACGGAAGTAATATGGGAATAGATAAAACACGTACATTTGATCACTTTTCATGTATGACTCGTCCGATTCACCGTGGCGATGATCAACATATGCGATCTTCGTCCTGAAGGTGACGTGCGATGAACGCACTGGACACCTTACTATGGGCCCATGTTGCCATGCTTGTGAAAGAAGAAGTAGATGTGCTGGCCCTTGCTGATCAGCGTTGGTGAATCCCAATAAACCATATCCAAAGAAAATGCTGCGAACGGCGTCGTTTGTCATTTACTTCGGCGATCTTTCGCAAGCATCAAATTTTCTTACAGTATTGACTCTCGTAAGAGATAACATAGAAACGCATAGAAAGCGGAAGCAATGAACTGCAGAATCTTTGATGTGCCTTATGTCGAGTGTATATAATCGACATAAGAGACGTGTCCTGAGAAATCCATAACACTTCTTCCTGACAAACGCTGCTGCCCCAAATAAGTGTTCAAAGATGTGGATGCTACGTCTAGTATGGGTCACTGCCTTAGTATACGGTGAGTCCTTCTGAGATTGCTCCTAGTATGCGACAGATTACGTCGTGTGCAGGAAGGATCTATCAGTATCCTTCTCACACTTTGGTTCGGGCTCAGTGTTGAGTGGTCGGCTAACGCACCCCTCACAGGTGATATGAAGTGTGGACTGCAACCTTAGAATTGTCTGTAGCCGCGGTTGGTTGAGTCTCGGCTATGCCGGGCATCAGTGCTTGTCTGACATAAAACTCGATAATCAAAACCAAATGAAGAGAAGAAATTGGAAACATGGCGTTTCAAGAAACATCGCAGTCGAATTTTTGAAATAGAGTTGATGAAAGGTCCAGACATCTGGGGAACTCTTACAGCTCATCCATTCCATCTATATTTTCTCGCAATAGTTCTCGAATATGCGAAGCCATTACCACCTTTGCGACAATGTGCTCAGCCGGTTGACACGCATGGTGCGACGCGTGGGACCGCGTGCTCAACCGGGTGAGCACGCTTTTTTCAGTGTAATATTTCTGCAAAGCAATCATAATTAGCAAACTTCTATGTGGGTTATAGTAACAAATATTCAAGCTTTCTATACATGCACTACCAGAGCAAATATTCACTCGAACTTTTTTAATATGTGGTTGAAACACACACCAGAAGGGACGATACATATGAAAAAGAAACTACAATCAGTATCAAGTGTATCAATGGACGACTAACATTTAGAAACACTCTTGACGGCCACAAAAGAAAAAAGATTGGGTTCAGATTTGCGCAATTTCAGGGTATAATGCGGCGGAGGAAAAATGCCTAGCACATGGGACCACGTACTCAAGCGGTTGAGCACGGGTCTCACTTGTGCAAAAGTGCGTGTGTCCCATGTGACACACCATGCTAAAGGCGTAAGGTCGCGAATGTATTAAAGCGTAATAAATTTGCAGTGACAGTGAGTGTTTAACGAAGCGTGTCCTCTCATTCACAGCAAATTCTAGTTGATTTCATTGCGCTAATCATCAGCTGCAAAATTTCAGTCATATACGCCGAGGAAACCACTTCTGAAGTGGTGACGATTACTTTGGAAACAACCACCGAGGCGTCCTCGTCTGAGGAAAAGGAAACGATAAAGAATAAAGAAAGGGAGAACTTTGTCGAGGTAACATTCATAAAGCAAGTCTTTTCTCTTCGTCATTGCAGAGTGCGAACACGAATCCTGAAGTGGTCTTGTCTACAGAAGCACAGACTGACGCTCCCGAGACTAAATCTCAAGGACAGGTGAGATGTGTCATAACGCATTGGCGGCAATGTGCTCAACCGGTTGGCAGTCATGGTGCAACGCGTGGGCCGTATGCTCGACATGCCTTTTTCACAGCTATATTTTCGGGGAACACTCATGATTGAGAAACTTCTATACGGTAGCATACAAATAGATATCCGAGCGTTCTACACACGCAATGGGCAAAGCAGACCTTTTTTCAGATTTCTCACACGTATTCAAACCGACAACTGAAGATACATTTGTTGTTCTGAAGCGAAAGCTAAAATTATTATATAATACCTCCTCTTGAATTTGTCCCAAACTCGTGTATACTTGCGTTTGTTTTGTCGTACATTTGGAGTATTATGCGACTTCGTGGCAACTAATCTTAGTACTACGTATTTAAACGGTTCAACACGTGACCCAAGCTCACTCGAACGCGTATATTCCACCTAGTATGCAGAAAGTGTGAAGACGCGAATGGGTTGATTTTTCATTTGAGGCCTCATGCAATCCTTTTTAAAGCAGGTCATACCTCTTCATCATTGCAGAATATGACAGAAAATTCTGGAATGAAGGTGACTGGTACTGAAGCTCGGGCGGAGGTTCCCAGCACTGAAGCTCGCGTGCAGGTAAGATGCTCTTTTCCTTGAAATTCCATGCAAGGGACACCTCACAAAAATATAGTTGAAACAAATAAACATTCTTTCCTTTTCCGTTCCTTACAGAGGACTATGATAGAAGACGTCACTCAAAAAAACATTGATAGAGAGACTTCAAAGCTCCCTGATGAGGGCGATGAAATGGTGGAAGTGGAAAACAGAGTGAAAACTGAATAATAATCTGAAAATTTCTCGCGGTATTGCTCGATTGTGTAGGTAACCAATGAAGCCACAAAAAGCAGTGATAGTGTTCCCAACCAGCTGATATATTCAACGATTCGACGCAAAATGGAGGATGGTAGCATGATAGATTACTACGTAAGTCGTACATCACCATATCCGTCTTCCTAAGGAAAAAAGAGAGTGATCTCTCACTTATGTTGATCCTTATTTCACTCATTTCCTGTAGGTTCGCAGAAAATGGGCAACGCACGAGAAGGCGGAAAGCAAGTGCAAAGCTTTGGGAAAGGAGCTTGCATCGTTTGAAAACGCCAGTGTAGCATTCGACGTTATTGGCAAGTTGCGATGAAATCTATGTGTTTGTAAACACCTAGTTAGGTGACAGCTGTGGCCTGTTGAAAAATTAGTTTGCGATCTCCGTGAATTTACTCATTTTTTAAAATTAAACTGACAGTGAAAAAAAGTTTCAGTGCTTCAGAATATACCGTCAATAATAAAAACTTCTCCCGCGAACTGACAAGTATCACCATTATTAGCCACCCTCATTGGTAATTTGGGGCCATAAGTTGGAGACGATAGCAATCAAGTTTGCATAACTGAGGCCGTTAATTAGTGATGATTAAAATGAGGTGTAAATGTCAATAGAAATGCAACCTTTTCGTACATAACTCGCGCGTGGATCACGATAATGTAGTTAGTTCTTGGCGACAGTGGCTGATTCTCGTGCATAGACTCACACACAGCCATGATTATTTAGACACGACATTTAATAAGCTAGAGGTTTACAGGAACATACCGCAAACGATTATGCGAACCAGGATGCAAGGGAATGCTTTGGATCAAGGGAATAATGGACAAAGAAGGGTTGCGTCATAATTTCCTTTATCTGTGCACCATTTGTAGTGGTATACTGAAAAAAAACATTAATTTTTTGAGTAATTGCCGCTTTTCTCAGGGAGAAATGCCCACACATTTCGTTGAAAACGGGTGAGGCTTCATATGGAGAGCTGTGCAAAGTTCTCAATTTCCAGGTTAGGCACAAAAAAAACTCTGCACAGTTAATTTTGCCGTTCTATTGGGTTGCAACATAAGCTTCCGCTGTTTCCGCATAGGCATTTTCAAAGGCTTCTAATAGATGAATACCGATAGGATTTCGCACATGTCTAGATACCTTTAAGCGCATGGTCCCGCAAACATTTTGGAATGTGGCACCTATTTTTGCGTCTTGTTTTGAGAATGTAATTAACTTCGGAGTGAACCCTTCAAGAATGCAATTTCTGTAACTGCACTTGCACCCATAATAGTTTTGCCATAACGTTGCATGAGAGCAACCAGATTTGGGTGGATTAATCTCGAGGCCATTCTCATTCCCATGGTATTTTCCCTCCACATTTTATTGCCGAGCAGTTTCAGGCACAGGCACCAAACTTGGTAACCCATAATTTTGATTATGCCGTTTTTCTTCCTGGAGTTGAAACGAATTGATGTGAGATTTCTTCCACTGTGGCTACAAATATCAACCATTGCGTACTCTAATCGGTGGAATTTTGGGAGAAGTCCCAAGTGCACTGTGTAAATCACACCATTTTGCCATACCGCGGAGGGCGCCTTAATTTTGTTGATCGAAGTCCCCGGAGAGGCGGTCATTCATGCATTGTGTAGTATAAATATAGCTCTAACTATGCGCCGATTATGAGATCACAAGAATGTCTAATGAGCGAGAGCCGATTTGCCAAAGTCAGTGACCTCTAGCACTGCCCGACTCAGTTCCTTGCCTCGTTGTCCACGGATTTCTGTAGCGAGGGAGTCGAGCTCCTGCTTAAAAAACGGCAAAAGTTCAGCAACTGCTGTGATCCATACATCGATTGGTATCTGTTGTCATTTGATTTTCTACAGAATTTTTTCATCGAATATTTCAAAACAGCGGAAACTTATGTTACAACCTAATATATAAGATAGTGAAACTTTTTTCACCGATCCAGAAAAATGAGATTATTTCAGAACGAGGACTTTAGAGCCATTTTATCTGGATATGTTTGTGCCGGCAAAGTTAAGAGCATAGATGGGAATAAGAATGTCAAGCAACTTCCTGCCGAATCAATGCTTTCTTACAGGAGGAGAGATGGCAAACTCATCAATCACTACGTGAGTATATTGACGAATTCCACTAGAAATTCGCTACTGTTGAATTCGTTTGCCCAGGTTCGCGTTGGTCGACTAAGTTTGCTTGCACTGCCACCTTTGTCGCGCTATTTCCGTTTTCTCTCAGAGCATGAGCTCCGATATACGGTCTTTTACCTGAAAAAGCAATATCGTTCAAATTATCCTGTCAAACTGCAACTGAGACAATGAGGCGTCTATAAGGAAGTCATCCAAATCTAGAGAGAACCTACTGATCGTGTAAAAAAAAAGGCAGGGCAGTATACTATAGAGATTGGTGCGCCAGTCGCGTGACTAACGCAAGCGATGAAATTGCAGTGAAGAAAGTTTGTGGACGAGTTCCCGTGATCAGCTGCTATTGCCGAAGGCATCACGTCTCAATCGTATGAACAAAAAAAGAAAGAGGCTATCGCTTTTCAAAAGGAAAGAAATCAAGAAAGAGTTTGGTTTCCGTTCCGCCCTAAAACCCTTAGACGGAGAACAAACCTATGAAATAGGCTTCCCTCTGATCGTCAGTAAGGGGACGGGAGGCCGAACTTGAATATGAAAAAGAAAAATGAACTAACCTGATTCTGGTGATACAATATCAACCCAAAATATGCCGAAATGGTCCAACAGGAATAGAAAGAACCATGACTACCAACAAAATCTATAGAACTATATAGAGCTGAGGAAGCTGAAGAATTTTCGGCACTCAAGAGGAAAGGTAAAAGATTCGTATAAGATCAGTTTTGGAAGAAGTGTGCGAAGTTGAGGAATATGCACCGACGATCTGTTGCATAACTCAAGTGGTGAATAATATTGTCCTGAAAACTGTCGAAGTCCTTCATCCCATAGACGCACGCGCGTCAAACGCATGCATCTACTATAACGTGCCATAACGACACTTCGATTTCTTTTCTCTCTCTTCACTTCTCTTTACTTTTCTCTTTCTTTTGGATGCTTTCGTTTTTATCCAAAGTGTTTCTATGTAGAGTTTTGCTTGCAAGGACTCTTGAGTACATCGATCAAATTGAATCAAAAAGTAATTTGCAACTAAAAGATCATTATTTTTTCTCTATTTTTTCTTTCTTTGGAACTCCTGCTCTTGCTAATGCGTAAGTGCTGAAAAATTCAACAGAAATGTTTTTGAAAACAGCCTGTCTATCATATATCTAATTTGATCTCTATTTTCTATCACGACACGTTGGCCCTTGAATGCTTCCCAAAGAATTACATGTAGGTAACAAAAAACTGAGGATCATTTATTTGCCAGAATTTTGCAGGACAGTAGTTGAAACCGTCTTCATTTTGAGATTGTGCGTCACAGGAACATAGACTTTCAAGACGCTGAAAAGGAATGCAAGGAATCAGGCTATCAGCTATCGAAGCTCAGTAGCCGCAATGAATTCATAAACGTTGCAAGTAAGCAGTAACACCTTCATTCTCTAGCCTAGCATACTAGTTAGAACTCCAAGAACGAGTTATGAATTTTAGAGTTAGCCGGCCATGCTGGTTCCTATTGGATTGCGCAATCCGATAACAGGTATCACTGTTTAGAAATTTGACTTACAAGGGAAGTGCAAGAGGCCATATTCGAAAATCGGGATGAAACCTATCTGGCTTGAATCTTTGTTGGAGAGGGTGTTACAGTATATATTTCATTATTGCCCTCGATTCCAAAAAACAAAAATCCCACCACAGTACCATATGCGCTGCAGCACTCGTCCGTCAGCGACGATGTGGCCGAGTGGGGAGGATGCGGACTGATAGGCAGGAGGTCGAGGGTTTGGATCCCGTCATTGACACTCGTTTTGCATTTTTGTTTTTTATTCCTCCTATGTTATTGAAATCAATTTTGGAGGGCTAGAAGACAACACTTGTCTTTACTGACGTACTAGCTATAGAATAACTACTATGCTATGAACGTAGTTTAGTGATCGTACAGCTTTCCCTCGAGTCGCTAGAAAATTGTAAAATTTTCATTCAAAACAAAAAAAGGATGGTCAATGAGAAAGCATTTACTGGCAGCAACGGTGCACACAGACAATGAAGTGTTCAAAGCAAAAGCGGTGAGAACAATACGCGCAGACAATGAAAGAAATTCTGTGCGTCTAGTGCGTCAGTAAGGATAAGTATTATCTTCTAACCTTTTAAATTTGATTTCAACAACACAGGGGGAATAAAAAAATGAGAGAGCAAAACAGGTAGGTGCGCATGACGGGGTTCAAACTCTCGAGCTGACAGTGCAGCATCCTCCCCACTCGGCCACATCGTCGCTGACGGACGAGTGCTGCAGCGCATATGGTACTGTGGTGGGATTTTTGTTTTTTGAAGCCGAGGGCAGTAACAAAATATATACTGTAACACCCTCTCCAACAAAGATTCAAGCCAGATAGGTTTCATTCCGATTTGCGAGTCTGGCCTGTTGCACTTCCCTTGTTAGTGAGGATGGTGACATGTAGAAGACATATTTGGATGTATTTAAGCACTACGTAATTAAAATTTGAAATTCTGTAATAATGCGAGGCATTAGCCGCTACATAAATTCATTGTGTGAGAGTAGGCTTTCCCTGAGTTATAGCAGGTTTATTATCAAGCAAATACGTAGAATGGTTCCACTATGACCACACAAGTCTCTAAGTTCGAGGGAATTCTGAAATATTTTTACAGTAGATGTTGTCTCCTTGACATATTTCCCCTAAACAAGCTGATCCATATCGCCAACGTTGTTTTCCCACTTAGTGATGGGCCAACAGCTTGTATGTGAAGTGAACCGTGAGCACAGCGGTCAGGATCAGACTTTGAAGAGCAATTTATTCTGGGGTGCGCGCTTCAGACGCACGCAAAGATTTTTCATGAACAATGCAACATTAACATGTTCAATAAAAAGAAGGTGTGATCGCCTCGGAGCCGTAAACGCGTACGTCTGAGCTGCTTCAGCGATGCTTTTGCTGTTTTCTTTGCCCTTTCCTAAGTTATATAGGGACAAACACACGTTAGACGCACGTATGTGTGATTTTTTGTTAACTCAATTGTTCTATCCACTCGTATGTATGTATTTTTACTGATTACTGCTACTATATCAGTAACAGCGAGTTGTATAATAATAGGTTGAGGAGTTGTGAATTCGTTTCATCTTCAAACAAAAATACAATACCCGCACTAACTTCGTTAAAAATGAACGTTCAGAACGCGGATTTGCGTTCTTTTCGTTCCAAGGCTATAATTTATCACAATGAAATGATCTACGGACCAAACCAGGTGTCAGGAGTGATAGGGGGCTGGGCTATCTGTTCTAACAAAATGACCTCCGAATCTCCAATTTGAACCTTGGATTTCTAAAGTTTTTCATTTTGCCCCTATTTTGCCGCTGATCGCACGCGACAAGGTGCGCGACGAGCTTTGCGACGTCTTGAAAACCGACTAGAATAGGGAAATTTTCGGTAAATTTTCCAAGAACTCGTTACAGTTTCGTGCCTAGTATCTTGTTAAGAACGTCCGAGAAGTCATGGCGAATTCGAGAATTTTTGGCTTTTAACGACGTGGCACGAATGAGCATACCATAACATTAGAAGTAGGGCACCTGAGTGAGGTGCAACAACAATTTCGCGACTACTCTTTGTGCTCATTCAGCCCTTCGATCGGTGCTACTGCAAATCTATTGGTTTTTATTTTATTCTTGTTCAAAGTGCGAACTTTTCATTGTGCGATGCAAAAATCTCAATATTGAGCGTGCTTTAGCTCAACAATGAGATGTTTTTTTGCCCTCCCAGAATAAAGTGGGAAAATGCACAACTTGCTCTTCCAAAAAGTATTGGTATCTCTGTCCTAGCTGTCCTCATTTCTTGGCTGAGACTGCCCCATTTTCGTAGAATTTTTCACCAGCTTTCAAAAAACATCTGTGGCAGGCCTGGAAGAGCACTGGGACAGCTGATACCTGCGCATTCCGAAAGTCCTTATGAATGCGCATGTCCCTTATCAAAATGGTGGGTTTTGGAGATATTCGATTTTTTGGTCCTTCTCGCAGTGCAGGGCGTTCTGACAGAGGCCACGTGGGTGGTAACATGACACATGCGGGGGTGGGTCTCGAGTTCAATTCCTCATCACGGTAGTTTCGGTAGTCCTTTTGCAAAATGTTCATCTTGATGAGGGAACTGCATATGAAGCTGGCACAATGAGTTTTTCGACCAGTAACGATGAGCGCCCCATGACATTCTCTCAGTTTCGGTTTGATATTGGATTTCTTACTTGAATTCTGCCCGCGGTTATCAACTGCCTGGTATTTTGTGCATGTTTTCTTCAAGTTGAAGATTTTGCAAAAGGAATACCGTGGTGAGGAACTGAACTCGAGACCCACCCCCGCATGTGTCATGTTACCACCCACGTGGCCTCTGTCAGAACGCCCTGCACTGCGAGAAGGACCAAAAAATCGAATAGCTCCAAAACCCACCATTTTGATAAGGGACATGCGCATTCATAAGGACTTTCGGAATGCGCAGGTATCAGCTGTCCCAGCGCTCTTCCAGGCCTGCCACAGATGTTTTTTTGAAAGCTGGTGAAAAATTCTACGAAAATGGGGCAGTCTCAGCCAAGAAATGAGGACAGCTAGGACAGAGATACCAATACTTTTTGGAAGAGCAAGTTGTGCATTTTCCCACTTTATTCTGGGAGGGCAAAAAAACATCTCATTGTTGAGCTAAAGCACGCTCAATATTGAGATTTTTGCATCGCACAATGAAAAGTTCGCACTTTGAACAAGAATAAAATAAAAACCAATAGATTTGCAGTAGCACCGATCGAAGGGCTGAATGAGCAGAAAGAGTAGTCGCGAAATTGTTGTTGCACCTCACTCAGGTGCCCTACTTCTAATGTTATAGTATGCTCATTCGTGCCACGTCGTTAAAAGCCAAAAATTCTCGAATTCGCCATGACTTCTCGGACGTTCTTAACAAGATACTAGGCACGAAACTGTAACGAGTTCTTGGAAAATTTACCGAAAATTTCCCTATTCTAGTCGGTTTTCAAGACGTCGCAAAGCTCGTCGCGCACCTTGTCGCGTGCGATCAGCGGCAAAATAGAGGCAAAATGAAAAACTTTAGAAATCCAAGGTTCAAATTGGAGATTCGGAGGTCATTTTGTTAGAACAGATAGCCCAGCCCCCTATCACTCCTGACACCTGGTTTGGTCCGTAGATCATTTCATTGTGATAAGTTATAGCCTTGGAACGAAAAGAACGCAAATCCGCGTTCTGAACGTTCATTTTTAACGGAGTTAGTGCGGGTATTGTAACTATAAAACAACAATTCAAGAATTCCATCTAAGAGATGTCCCTCGAATCATTCAATAGCTCTTCTACTTCAGGCATACAAGGAGTGAGTGTTCTCTTTAAAGAAATCGTTGAAGAAATCTGTGAGCCGAAGTAGCGAGTCACTCAAATTTTGACTTCACCGCAGTTTCTAACGTTCTTCTCCGCCAAGGAAAGCTGCATTGATAGAAGCAAGTAGTACTTTGATAGTAGCTATATTGTACCATGCGGCGGTTAAGGGAAGTATTCCATATTAGTTTTCCATTAGCCTTCTACTCGGTCACGTTGTGACGTATGCTTGGGACCCTGTAGTGGATAAGTTTGGTAGCCGCAGTTTCGACACTATGACGATGGAGTGTCTAGTCCCTGCTGTGAACTTTTGGCCAGCCGCCATCATTACTGAATAAGGCAGTCCTTTTATCTTTTACCTTGAACACAGCACCACCTTCTGCTTATGATGATGGGGTTCTCAGGTCAGAATAGACTGCTCACTGTTGGAGATTCACTGTGCTTTTTGCCAGCATGTTCAAGAGACATCCTTTTATTATCGACATTATAACGACTTCAAAGAGGTTGCGATTCTTTATATAACGGTGAAGGATTTGGCTGATCGCAGCTCGCACACGTGATAGGTCGCTTAGCAATGAGTAGGTGTGGTACCAATTAAAAAAAGGAAAACGATTGCAGCGGACATTTATTATTCCTCAACCTAATATTATGGTTTGTTTCAGGATCAGTGCCTGTCGCGTGTTATCGATAAAGGAAGATAGATATTACATAGCGAGAAAGAATTGTGGTAGCGTTTCAGAGGCACACAGCGTAAGTGATCCACTCTATCATGTTTGAAATGTCCAAATTTGAAATTACTGTTTCAGAGGGTTCATGGAATTCGCGGCTACATCTGTATGGACGTCCGCAATAAGATTTGATAAAAGAAGGGGGAAATTTGAATGAATAAAGTAGCCCTTCCTGTGCGTCTGCTGTGCATTGTTTGGCTTCACAATAAAGCGGGATATACAAAAACTTCATGTGGTAATGACGAAATCAGTAATGATCACCATCAATGAATTCTAACTGGATAACCGCTGTTCCTAGTCATCGGTCGATGTATGTTTAGAGATAGATAAAGAAAGAAAAAAGATCATGAATCTGCACTACATTCAGATGACCATAAATAGCAGAACTTCAAGACAATGGTATCGATTTTTTTGTAACAAACTCAATCATCTGAACAAAACCACTCTGTTCCGACCTGTCAGTGCAGGAAGGAACTTATACTACAGTTTCGTCCTCATACAAGGATAGTGCACAAAAAGAAAACTTGAATGGACATACATATCCTAACAAAGAGATCAAATTTCCTTACAATGAACATCTAAGAACTGTAATTTCTGTAAGAACTTGCGAAACTGGCCACTCTGTCTGCAAAAATCAGCAGAAAAGCAACCATCAAACCGAAATCTCCACAACCAAAATGCTAATAATACAACATAGTACTGAATTCAATTGCAGCTTGCGGCAAGTATAGGACCATCAGCGTAGCTTAATAGGAATTTAAGTTTTTGCCTGTTTCGCCTTTTCCGCTAGACAGGCTGTGTACTCCTACTAAAAACCACTCCCGAGGCTCCTCAGTAGGGAGGAGTGGTTTTATGACTAACTGAAGGGAGGGGGGTATCATAATATAACGAATCGAAACTCGCCCATTCAAAAATCCGCACCTTTTCGCGGCGGGACTCGTGGGAAAGTGCAGAGCGCAGTCCTATGAGTCAACGGGCGTACTGTGAAGCAATAGTTTCTCTACATCCAATCCGTTGAACTTTTCAGAGTTTTGTTCATTTTCGAAGGCTGGAGGGAACCCCCGTCTAATAACTCCTTCAAGGAGGGGATCCTCCGAATTGAGGAGGTCGCAGGGAACCCGCGTCGCTAAGGGGTTTCGAGGAGGGAATCCTCCGAGTCGAGGTGGTCGTAGGGAACCCGCGTCTTATAACTACTTCGAGGAGGGGATCCTCCGAATTGAGGAGGTCGCAGGGAACCCGCGTCGCTAAGGGGTTTCGAGGAGGGGATCCTCCGAGTTGAGGAGGTCGTAGGGAACCCGCGTCTTATAACTACTTCGAGGAGGGGATCCTTGAGTTAGGAAGGCTGGACGGAAGCCGCGGCGCATAGGCATTTTGGAGAGGGGATCCTCCGAGTTCAGAAGGTCGCAGGGAACCCACGTCAAGGGGGAACCCGCGTCTCGTGGGGGTTTCGAGGACGGGATCCACCGATTTGAGGAGGTCGTAGGGAACCCATGTCGCTTAGGGATTTCGGAGATGGGATCCTCCACGTTGAAAAGGCTGGAGGGAACCCGCGTCTCATAACTACTTCAAGGAGGGGATCCTCCGAGTCGAGGAGGTCGTAGGGAACCCGCGTTGCTTAGGGGTTTCGAGGAGGGGATCCTCCGAGTCGAGGGGGTCGTAGGGAACCCGCGTCTCATAGCTACTTCAAGAGGGGGATCCTCCGAATTGAGGAGGCCGCAGTGAACCCGCGTCCTTCGGGGATTCCGAGGAGGGGATGCTCCGAGTTTGTGAGCTCGGGGGAACTCGCGTCTCTTGAGGGTTTCGAGGGGGGAGGACCCACCGATTTGTGGAGGTCGTAGGGAACCCGCGTCGCTTAAGGGATTATGGAGATGGGATCCTCCACGCTAAAAAGGCTGGAGGGTACCCGCGTCTCATAACTACTTGAAGGAGGGGATCCTCCGAATTGAGGAGGTCGCAGGGAACCAGTATCGCTTGGAGGGTTCGAGGAGGGGATCCTCCGAGTCGAGGAGGTCGTAGGGAACCCGCGTCCTTCGGGGATTCCGAGGAGGGGATGCTCCGAGTTTGTGAGCTCGGGGGAACTCGCGTCTCTTGGGGGTTTCGAGGGGGGAGGACCCACCGATTTGTGGAGGTCGTAGGGAACCCGCGTCGCTTAGGGATTATGGAGATGGGATCCTCCACGCTAAAAAGGCTGGAGGGTACCCGCGTCTCATAACTACTTGAAGGAGGGGATCCTCCGAATTGAGGAGGTCACAGGGAACCAGTATCGCTTGGAGGGTTCGAGGAGGGGATCCTCCGAGTCGAGGAGGTCGTAGGGAACCCGCGTCGCTTAGGAATTTCGGAGATGGGATCCTCCACGTTGAAAAGGCTGGAGGGAACCCGCGTCTCATAGCTACTTCAAGAGGGGGATCCTCCGAGTTGAGGAGGTCGTAGGGACCCGCGTCTCATAGCTTTCAAGAAGGGGACCCTCCGAGTTGAGGAGGCGCAGGGAATCCGCGTCCTTCGGGGATTCCGAGGAGGGGATGCTCCGAGTTTGTGAGCTCGGGGGAACTCGCGAGGGGGGAGGACCCACCGATTTGTGGAGGTCGTAGGGAACCCGCGTCGCTTAGGGATTATGGAGATGGGATCCTCCACGTTGAAAAGGCTGGAGGGAACCCGCGTCTCATAACTTCTTCAAGGAGGGATCCTCCGAGTATAGGAGGTCGTAGGGAACCCGCGTTGCTTAGGGGTTTCGAGGAGGGGATCCTCCGAGTCGAGGGGGTCGTAGGGAACCCGCGTCTCATAGCTACTTCAAGAGGGGGATCCTCCGAATTGAGGAGGCCGCAGTGAACCCGCGTCCTTCGGGGATTCCGAGGAGGGGATGCTCCGAGTTTGTGAGCTCGGGGGAACTCGCGTCTCTTGAGGGTTTCGAGGGGGGAGGACCCACCGTTTTGTGGAGGTCGTAGGGAACCCGCGTCGCTTAGGGATTATGGAGATGGGATCCTCCACGCTAAAAAGGCTGGAGGGTACCCGCGTCTCATAACTACTTGAAGGAGGGGATCCTCCGAAATGAGGAGGTCGCAGGGAACCAGTATCGCTTGGAGGGTTCGAGGAGGGGATCCTCCGAGTCGAGGAGGTCGTAGGGAACCCGCGTCCTTCGGGGATTCCGAGGAGGGGATGCTCCGAGTTTGTGAGCTCGGGGGAAC
This sequence comes from Ancylostoma caninum, assembly GCA_037903475.1. Lineage (NCBI taxonomy): Eukaryota > Metazoa > Nematoda > Chromadorea > Rhabditida > Ancylostomatidae > Ancylostoma > Ancylostoma caninum. Next base: position 163,878 of record JBAJFG010000293.1, read on the forward strand.
TCGCGTCTCTTGGGGGTTTCGAGGGGGGAGGACCCACCGATTTGTGGAGGTCGTAGGGAACCCGCGTCGCTTAGGGATTATGGAGATGGGATCCTCCACGCTAAAAAGGCTGGAGGGTACCCGCGTCTCATAACTACTTGAAGGAGGGGATCCTCCGAATTGAGGAGGTCACAGGGAACCAGTATCGCTTGGAGGGTTCGAGGAGGGGATCCTCCGAGTCGAGGAGGTCGTAGGGAACCCGCGTCGCTTAGGAATTTCGGAGATGGGATCCTCCACGTTGAAAAGGCTGGAGGGAACCCGCGTCTCATAGCTACTTCAAGAGGGGGATCCTCCGAATTGAGGAGGCCGTAGGGACCCGCGTCTCATAGCTACTTCAAGAAGGGGACCCTCCAAATTGAGGAGGCCGCAGTGAATCCGCGTCCTTCGGGGATTCCGAGGAGGGGATGCTCCGAGTTTGTGAGCTCGGGGGAACTCGCGTCTCTTGGGGGTTTCGAGGGGGGAGGACCCACCGATTTGTGGAGGTCGTAGGGAACCCGCGTCGCTTAGGGATTATGGAGATGGGATCCTCCACGTTGAAAAGGCTGGAGGGAACCCGCGTCTCATAACTTCTTCAAGGAGGGATCCTCCGAGTATAGGAGGTCGTAGGGAACCCGCGTTGCTTAGGGGTTTCGAGGAGGGGATCCTCCGAGTCGAGGGGGTCGTAGGGAACCCGCGTCTCATAGCTACTTCAAGAGGGGGATCCTCCGAATTGAGGAGGCCGCAGTGAACCCGCGTCCTTCGGGGATTCCGAGGAGGGGATGCTCCGAGTTTGTGAGCTCGGGGGAACTCGCGTCTCTTGAGGGTTTCGAGGGGGGAGGACCCACCGTTTTGTGGAGGTCGTAGGGAACCCGCGTCGCTTAGGGATTATGGAGATGGGATCCTCCACGCTAAAAAGGCTGGAGGGTACCCGCGTCTCATAACTACTTGAAGGAGGGGATCCTCCGAATTGAGGAGGTCGCAGGGAACCAGTATCGCTTGGAGGGTTCGAGGAGGGGATCCCCCGAGTCGAGGAGGTCGTAGGGAACCCGCGTCTCATAGCTACTTCAAGAAGGGGACCCTCCGAATTGAGGAGGCCGCAGTGAATCCGCGTCCTTCAGGGATTCCGAGGAGGGGATGCTCCGAGTTTGTGAGCTCGGGGGAACTCGCGTCTCTTGGGGGTTTCGAGGGGGGAGGACCCACCGATTTGTGGAGGTCGTAGGGAACCCGCGTCGCTTAGGGATTATGGAGATGGGATCCTCCACGTTGAAAAGGCTGGAGGGAACCCGCGTCTCATAACTTCTTCAAGGAGGGATCCTCCGAGTATAGGAGGTCGTAGGGAACCCGCGTTGCTTAGGGATTTCGGAGATGGGATCCTCCACGTTGAAACGGCTGAAGGGTACCCGCGTCTCATAACTACTTGAAGGAGGGGATCCTCCGAATTGAGGAGGTCGCAGGGAACCAGTATCGCTTGGAGGGTTCGAGGAGGGGATCCCCCGAGTCGAGGAGGTCGTAGGGAACCCGCGTCTCATAGCTACTTCAAGAAGGGGACCCTCCGAATTGAGGAGGCCGCAGTGAATCCGCGTCCTTCAGGGATTCCGAGGAGGGGATGCTCCGAGTTTGTGAGCTCGGGGGAACTCGCGTCTCTTGGGGGTTTCGAGGGGGGAGGACCCACCGATTTGTGGAGGTCGTAGGGAACCCGCGTCGCTTAGGGATTATGGAGATGGGATCCTCCACGCTAAAAAGGCTGGAGGGTACCCGCGTCTCATAACTACTTGAAGGAGGGATCCTCCGAGTCGAGGAGGTCGCAGGGAACCCGCGTCGCTTAGGAATTTCGAGAGAGGGGGATCCTCCATCCTCCACGTTGAAAAGGCTGGAGGGAACCCGCGTCTCATAGCTACTTCAAGAGGGGGATCCTCCGAATTGAGGAGGCCGTAGGGAACCCGCGTCTCATAGCTACTTCAAGAAGGGGATCCTCCGAATTGAGGAGGTCGCAGTGAACCCGCGTTCTTCGGGGATTCCGAGAAGGGGATGCTCCGAGTTTATGAGCTCGGGGGAACTCGCGTCTCTTGATGGTTTCGAGGAGGGGATCCACCGATTTGAGGAGGCCGTAGGGAACCCGCGTCGCTTAGGGATTACGGAGATGGGATTCTCCACGTTGAAAAGGCTGGAGGGAACCCGCGTCTTATAACTACTTCGAGGAGGGTATCCTCCGAATTAAGGAGGTCGCAGGGAACCCGCGTTGCTTGCTGATTTCGGAGAGGGGATCCTCCGAGTTGAGGAGGCCGCAGGGAACCCGCGTCTCATAACTCCTTCAAGGAGGGGATCCTCCGAATTGAGGAGGTCGCAAGGAACCCGCGTCGCTTAGGGGGTTTGAGGAGGGATCCTCTGAGTCGAGGAGGTCGTGGGGAACCCGCATCTTGTGACTACTTCAAGGAGGGGATCCTCCAAATTGAAAAGCCTGAAGAGAATTGGCGGCGCATAGGGATTTCGAGGATGGGATCCTCGAAATTGGGGAGCTTGGAGAGAGCCTACAACCCTTGGGGATTTCGAGGAGAAATAGTGAAGAGAAATGGTAACACAAGTCTATGAACTTAATTAATAATAATCCATAATCCAAGGACAATAATCCCACTGGTTACGGGACAGCTATGAGGGGTTCTTAAGGTAATGTGAGTAAAGACATACGTCGCTCAGTGCAGAGGTTCACTCCCAATGCGAGGTTAAGATGTTCTCACGCATCGCGTCCAATTGCTTAGAAAAGATTCTCTCGGAGGGGTTAGATGGCATTTGCAACTTGATTAGTAGTCGAATGTCAAACTGGCCAGTGACATTGTCATTTGAAGTACTTATTTTGACTTGACTGTGGTGAACTCCTCATACCACCATTGAATTTTTGATTATTGGCAGGAGGGGTGATCCTAGGGTTTGAAGACTTTGCCTTAATGATTTGGATGCTTTAGGTGAAGTTTGAAGACATAGCGACCAAGTTGAAGCGAGTTGGAGCGAACATTTTCTTCTGAGGAGGAAAATTATATAGTATTGATTATTTTCTGTATTGCGACTGCACTTACATTAAGTTTTGAATTGATCAAATGGTAAACTTACGGCGTAAGGTGATAAAATATTGGCCTTTGAAGAGAACAAGACCATAAATTCTACTCAGGAGACGCAACAACTGTGGTTTTCATAAAAGTTGAACGGCCTCGATGATTAAGGCGTTTTTCACAACATATGTTGGATTAAAAAAAGGGCGTGGATGAACAATTTACTGGAGTCGGATTTCGTGTTCAACTACTGCTTTGGATGGTGGTGTTGCTGAACAACAGAAGTAAAATTTGCGGAATTGGTGCAATGGTGGGCAAGCCTATGATGGAATATGAAACATGGCTAAGTAATCCATCTCATTACAGGAATTGAGTCAAGTGTTTACTCTTTTCAAGAAATGAGCTTTGTACAAAACTTGTGCACGTCAATAAGGATCCTCCAAATTGAAAAGCCTGAAGAGAATTGGCGGCGCATAGGGATTTCGAGGATGGGATCCTCGAAATTGGGGAGCTTGGAGAGAGCCTACAACCCTTGGGGATTTCGAGGAGAAATAGTGAAGAGAAATGGTAACACAAGTCTATGAACTTAATTAATAATAATCCATAATCCAAGGACAATAATCCCACTGGTTACGGGACAGCTATGAGGGGTTCTTAAGGTAATGTGAGTAAAGACATACGTCGCTCAGTGCAGAGGTTCACTCCCAATGCGAGGTTAAGATGTTCTCACGCATCGCGTCCAATTGCTTAGAAAAGATTCTCTCGGAGGGGTTAGATGGCATTTGCAACTTGATTAGTAGTCGAATGTCAAACTGGCCAGTGACATTGTCATTTGAAGTACTTATTTTGACTTGACTGTGGTGAACTCCTCATACCACCATTGAATTTTTGATTATTGGCAGGAGGGGTGATCCTAGGGTTTGAAGACTTTGCCTTAATGATTTGGATGCTTTAGGTGAAGTTTGAAGACATAGCGACCAAGTTGAAGCGAGTTGGAGCGAACATTTTCTTCTGAGGAGGAAAATTATATAGTATTGATTATTTTCTGTATTGCGACTGCACTTACATTAAGTTTTGAATTGATCAAATGGTAAACTTACGACGTAAGGTGATAAAATATTGGCCTTTGAAGAGAACAAGACCATCAGGTCTACTCAGGAGACGCAACAACTGTGGTTTTCATAAAAGTTGAACGGCCTCGATGATTAAGGCGTTTTTCACAACATATGTTGGATTAAAAAAAGGGCGTGGATGAACAATTTACTGGAGTCGGATTTCGGTGTTCAACTACTGCTTTGGATGGTGGTGTTGCTGAACAACAGAAGTAAAATTTGCGGAATTGGTGCAATGAAGGGCAAGCCTATGGATGGAATATGAAACATGGCTAAGTAATCCATCTCATTACAGGAATTGAGTCAAGTGTTTACTCTTTTCAAGAAATGAGCTTTGTACAAAACTTGTGCACGTCAATAAGGATCCTCCAAATTGAAAAGCCTGAAGAGAACTGGCGGCGCATAGGGATTTCGAGGATGGGATCCTCGAAATTGGGGAGCTTGGAGAGAGCCTACAACCCTTGGGGATTTCGAGGAGAAATAGTGAAGAGAAATGGTAACACAAGTCTATGGACTTATTTAATAATAGTCCATAATCCAAGGACAATAATCCCACTGGTTACGGGACAGCTATGAGGGGTTCTTAAGGTAATGTGAGTAAAGACATACGTCGCTCAGTGCAGAGGTTCACTCCCAATGCGAGGTTAAGATGTTCTCATGCATCGCGTCCAATTGCTTAGAAAAGATTCTCTCGGAGGGGTTAGATGGCATTTGCAACTTGATTAGTAGTCGAATGTCAAACTGGCCAGTGACATTGTCATTTGAAGTACACTGTTTTGGAAAGTAGAGAACTTTTGAATGATTTGCTGGTATAACACGGACGACTTCCTCGCAGAGATCCGTAGTACTACAGCTAATATCCTTCTTGAACTGGGTTTCGAGATGTGCGGGATTTTCGTTTTTCTGTTGTTTTTGATTTCCGGTTAAATGTTGATACTTTCTTGATTGGCTTGAGGAAACAAATTTTGAGAAGTTCGCATTGGGTGCAGGCCGATGTTGTTATTGCGGAATGCTATTTGGGTGCGTCCGCTTCAAGTTATAACATATGCAACTGAGTACAGAAGACTACCAATCTACTGCGCACGTTGAGGAAAGTTCCGTCGGCGTGTTGAAGGAAAGTAGCGGATGTGCGCCTAACATTAGTTCGTAATCTGTTCAAAAATTCTGGGCTTTTATATTTATTGGAGCACTACACACTGTCTAATAACGTTAATATCTGTGGAACAGTTGTTGCACCCGAGCAGTAAAAGAAATTCTTTCTGGCGGAAGCTTCAGAGTAATCAATAACGAAGTTGCTGAATTCGGGAAACCATTACTGAATGGTTCCTTCTGACGTTGCATCCTAGCACGCATGAAGCACATATCTCTCAACAGCTTTGGCCACTTTTATTTCGTGATAAATTCATTAAGAAGAAGGTGTAAAATTACTATTTTGTATCAAGTGAATGCTTTTTTTCCTGAGCGGAAAGGGGGTAGAAAGCACAGCTTCAGGAAAGGTACGCGAACTTATTCTTGCACCCAGTAGTTTCGACATGAACCTCAAGTGGCTGCCACATCCACACTTTCTAGCGTCCCGTAGGGGCGCTAGTATATACCCAAGGGGGGGGGGGAGGAGAAAAGGGCGGGGTTGGCCAGAGATAGATCACAATTGATCAGGGGTACGTGTTTGCCAAAAAAAGGGGGGCAGTAGGGGCTACTATAGCACCATCAACTTCTATCTTTCAATTTTCAACCTAGATGACCATCATTCAGCTCAATCTAGCACAAGTTCCGCTATGCACTACATCGGAACACACAATCGCCGATTATTTTCTTCTACGCTCACTATCCATTGTTTTGGTCCCGTAGTGCTTCAGTCGGCATACCTGCGTGCCGAAGTTCTGGCATAATTTTGGAAGCGTAGTAAGTTCCAGAGCACATAATCCGCTAGTGTGAATATGAAATCTTTTATTATCGTAGAATGTTCTTCTCCTATTCTTGTTCTGGTCAAACCTGCAAGCCTGCTTTCTTTCGAATTAAACACATTGGGCTCACTATTGAAACCAATTGGGGAAGGTGTACATCTTTTTTTTAGTTCATGGTTTTTCTCTTTCCTTTGCCAACCGCTGGACATACTTATGGACCAACATGTTTTGATCCTTCATCCGAGTTATGTACAATGTAAATGCTGTTTATAAAATAAGTGAACAAGTGAATAAATAAACAAATAAATAAGCTCAAAGTGTATCCAAGTGAGATTATTAAAGTAAATATTCACTGCTTTGAAGACAAATAGTGGAATGGTTCGGAGATTGTTATCCACAAACTTCGTTCTCCAGTTAGGTTTCTACAAGAGACCTTTTATATAGAAATTAAGTTGTATTTACAAGAGAATCTACATCCACCTACTCTTACGTAACAGATAACTCTTAATAAAACATGAGCCTGATTAATAAACCTATTTGTGAAATTTCTGAAATTTACTACGACTATTTTCACCACGTACATAGTAGCGGACTATGTAAATTAACACCGTTTTCTATCGAACAATCCGCTTTGCATAGTTAATGGTAGTAGGAGGAGGCATCTGTCATGATGGAAATCGATCAGATTGTTTTCACTTTTTTGTCTTTTTTGTCCAGACTTTTTATGGTCTAGAAAGAATCATTACTGTGAAGATATATGTATATGCCATGATAGTAATAAACATATAATCAAAAGTCGTGAAGCTTGTTTCAACGTTTCTCCTCAAAAATTTCCAGGGAATAAAACTCAGGCTATTCAAAACTATCTGCTATTATTTGATTCTTTCCCAAAGGTGACGTCATGACCGTCACTTACACATTTAATGTCGCCACTTCGTCTTTTTTCACATTTCACCGATTGCTATTCAGATGGAAGGTGAGTTAGTGATACAAAACTCTCTTTTAGAGCTATTTCTATAGAATCGTCTAGAGAATATTTATTGCAGCATTGACATCGGACTCATAAAGTTTAATTTGAGCTGTTATAACACGGCTGCTGAAGCGGACGCGGATGATTCCTCCCCTCCCCCCTCCATCCCCATGTGTGTCAGCCGCGGCCCTGCTGATATATAATACGTTGACAATTGTACATAAAAACATTTTAGTTAGCACACACACGCCGCTTCTTTGCTACCGTACATATTTCATCAGATGCGGAACCATTTATCATTCACCATTCGCCAGTCTGACTGTCCTGGCGATGCCGGACTTCCAGACTTCCACTGATGCTCATTTCGCCCGCACTCTTCACATTGAATGCAAATGAAATGATTAAAACGGGTTCAGTAAAACAGAAATGATTTATGTTCAGCCGGCTGCCGTAGCATTTTAATTGACAATAATAATAGACAACTGATAATAAACTGGTCTACTTGGTCAATGGGAATAAACGGGAAAGAGAGATGGCTGCATCAGACATAACTGGAATAGACAGAAAACATAGAAGAAGCAAAAGACACCTACATATATTTCACTTCGTATATGAACCGAAGTAAGGGTCGTCCCCCCTCGTTTGCCAGCTTTAGCATGCTGCCGAATCCTTATCACACCGCTGGGCTCGTGCTCAGAGTTTTCCACTCTTTTGGACTCCGGCACACAACTCTGGCACTCGGCATAGCGCTGGAGCTGTCTCTAGCTGTGTATGTTTTACAAGAAAACAAAGTTCGTGGTGCGAGAGTCAGCGACTTTGCGAAGCCAGAAAATCGGGTCGAGCCGCGGACAACAAAATGAGCTAATGGTTAGCAACTCCGAGACTGAATGTGCTGAAATCACGCTCAGAAACATTTTCAGCTCTACAGCATTGAACGCGTTCAGATCATCCAAGACTTTCTATTCAGGGTTCCGTCTGGCAAGCTGTCTGGGTAGAGCTGCTTATATGGTGCTTGTTATATGCTATACTCAGCATTATATATCGATTGTTCTTGATTAAAGAGCACAAAGCGTAAGTTCGATTCAGATAAATTTTTTCGCTTTGCAGATTTTACAGCCGCTACACGATGATCTTCGCACAGTTTCAATTCCCAGGATTACCCGAAGCACAAGCAAGATTCTCTTATTTTTATTTGCCTTTCCACAACCTCATTTTTGTGCTCACAAGCTCTTCCAGAGTGATACTTTCAATGTGCTGGATAAATTTTGAAAACTCGAGAGCGAAGTCGAGTGTTGTTTTTCAGAACCTTCGAAGATATATGCATATTCTTCGATCAACATTCGTCGTTTATTCCTGTCACATTCATGCTTGGTTTCTATGTTTCTGCTGTGTTCAATAGATGGTGGCAGGTCTTCCAGAACATCGGCTGGATTGATCAGTGAGCAGAATTTATGGATGGGGTTGAAGGATACCCACAGATGAAAATTCGAGCTTAAAATGACGTGTTGAAATGGCATTTGGAATAGATGGCGGTAGTGGTTTGGCTATGTTCTTTCGGGGATGAAAGCAAAGAAACGAAGAAAAACGAGAAAAAAAACACAAAAAAAGCATCAATACCGGTAAGAAGTACGACAACCCAGCTTTTTTGTCATGCCGAGTAGGTGATGTTGAGCGGTAAAATAGACAAATATTTGGCATTGCTTGTCTGACCAAAAGCTAATTTACCTATTTCAAATATAAACAGACACCTCCGGAGTTTCAAATTTATTTTTTTTAGAGCAATACGGAATGACATGAGAGAAAATGCGATTCCTTGCAACATACATCAACTCTACCAAAATTCTTACCTCATTTGTTCCTAAATGTGCCAAAATTTCTGATGCTTTTACAGGCCAGCGCTCCAAATAACGCAAGCTATCCGCGGTGACAATGAGCGCTCAAAAATGTTGCGTCGCACTTGCATTCGGTATCTTGTGATGATCGAAGCGATGGTATTCAGAGATATTTCTCCATCAGTTCGACGACGCTTTCCCACAATGAATCATCTTGTCACATCAGGTATAGAACACTTAATTCGAAACGAGTTCCTCATAAAAACATGTATATCTTGTAGGCTTAATGACGGAAAAGGAATTGAAAGATTATGACGCAGTCTCAAGCCCTCATGCAAAATACTGGCTCCCTGTCCAGTGGCTGTTATCACTGGTCACCCTTGCACGAGATGAGGGCCGGATCCATGGAGAAGTGATCTACGTGTCATTGTTAGACGTGAGTGCTGTTTAGTCTCAAATTTGTGGAAAATTATCACAGAATGCTCGATAGTCGGCAGCTAGGAAGAATATTTTTCATACATAGTTGCAATTTCACTCAAACGATTTCAGAGAATTGCTGATTATCGATCAAAGCTTATCAATTTAGTGCTATTTGATTGGGTGCCCGTTCCGTTGGTGTACACGCAGGTAAATCACAAGCTCTTTGTGCATACAAATGCTTCTTCAATGAGACAATTCGAGCAAGGACATAGAAGAACGCTCCTGTCAGATTTTGCTATAACATCACATTTACATCCATATTCCACAGTGATGACATAAGCAAGATTATTCACCAATTTTCGCACAGCTACAGTAACCGAGGGACGCTGTTCCTTATGCTGTCATAGCCTTTTTCCTAGGTTGTGCATCTAGCAGTCTACAGCTACTTTGGTTTGGCCTTATTCGGTCGTCAACTACTCGAGCGAGAAGGAGTGAAGAAATCTGCAAGTTTCCATGCAGTCAGCATCATTTCAACTGTGACATTAACAAATATCTATTTCAGATTGATCTATATGTTCCAATTATGTCCATACTACAATTCACATTTATTGTTGGATGGGTAAAGGTTGGTTTTCCAAGGTATACGACAGATGTATAACAGTACTGACTGCATGAAACATTGAAAGTGCAGGTCGCCGAAGTTCTACTGAACCCGCTTGGCGAGGACGACGATGATTTTGAGTGCAACTGGATCATAGATCGAAACATGCAGGTAGATTTAGTTCTATTTCATTGAAAATGTGCCTATCAATTGACATTTCCGTCCTTTAACAGAACAGCAGCAAACGAAGATGTAAATGCGCAGTTCTCTGACAAAACCTCCACAATAATGATCCCTTTCATAGCAATTATATACTCGACTAGCTGCCGTACCCGGCTTCGCTCGGGTGTTTTACTACCTTGGCTACATCACACTGGTGAGGCCTATTACTGTCACCGATAAATTCATTAGAACATTAAAATCTCCCTAATTTCTGTGATTAGCATGTAAGCGAAGCCCAAGTGACCCTTCCCCATCGACTTGTGGGTGAAAAGTTAGCACGAAAAGTTTCGGTGACATGAATCGATGGATTAGTACAAAATGGTTATCATATTCATATCCAGCGTATCGAGGAACCCCAGGAGAGATAGATGTCTTCACCGGTCCATTGAGCAGAAGAGCCAAGAATCAATAAAATCGAAAAATCGATATTTCGTGCAAAATGGTTGTCATAAACCCCAGTAGACATGTCCTTGTCCATCCCCGAGCGAAATTGGAAAAAAATCGATAAAATCAACAAATCAATACTTCGTGCAAGATGGTTGTCATACTCGTATTCAGCGTAACGAGGAACCCCAGAACACATGTCCCTACCGACCCCTGGGCAAGAATAACGAAAAATCAATAAAATCGATATAGTCGATAAATCAACCGATAGTCCCAGATGCAGAATAGCCTGTAACCTCGGCCGGCCCGCGAAGGACATGCATGCAAGATTTGGTCCGGATCGGTTCACCCTCCGCGATTTCTATTCATTACATACATACACACATACATACAAACTTTCACTTTTATATATACAGATTTTTAGGTTGGCTTCTCCGTCGAAGAATGCTATGACGATTACCCGCCAGTTGATCGTGACGCTTTCTGGCAGATTCCAAATCCAGAGCCGCTGTACACAGCACAAAGCGCTATGCGTCATGCAAATCCACAAGTTGGCAGCTGCGTAAACATGTGCGTACATATCATAAGATAACGTGATGACATATGATTTATGGTATCATTTTATGGTATACAGGCATATGGATACTTTTCTTTTTGCCAAACAACTAATTAGCTCTTACCAGAGCAAAAACAGAGCGTCAAAATACAAATGGTTTCTTTTTAGGGCAGTGCCAAGCAACTCATCGTATATGCTTCGATCGCGGAGAGCAACGCAGACATCGCATTCTTCAGTCTGGGATGGCCAGCTGGAATCGGATGACATCGTGCCAGTCATTCAGACCAATGGGTAGGCAAAATGTGTAGACAGCGATGAAGATGGATAAGAAATTATACTGAAAAAAAAGAAAAAAATCAAAATACTCCAATGGACACAGTCAGAAACCACTCCACTATTTCAATGCCCCCGCCCCAACAGTAGTATTCATTCGGAACTTTTTACAGACATATTGAACATCATACAAGACTACCACAATCTATATCATCGTCATCAATGAGTAACTTCATCAAGAAAATCAAGCAAGGCGGCCGACGTATGAGTAAGTGAACTTGAGACTGCTGATAAGTTTTTTTCACCTTTTCATCAATGTGGTGTCATCTATCTCTGCTAGTCGACCAAAGCCCACGCGTTTGCATAAGCAGTAGAATAGATTCGCGATGAGAGGGGGAATCCTGTCTAGTTTGACCATCAATGGTTCACAGGAAAAACAACTAATTTGTAGCAGCCTCTTCCGAATTTGTCAAGTCATCATCAGTTCGCAACTGGAGGTGATTGTCGATGTTAACGTCACCACTATCGTTCCCCAGAGTCCGTCGGCGGTTCACTGGCTCAGGTTAGACTCCGAGCACGACTGGCCGTGTCCATGGAGAATGCGCTTCCTACTTACCTAATGAAGGCCGATCACCACAGACGTACACGGCCGATGACCTAGGATCCAACTTCCCCTCTTCCTGTCCCCTCACAAGGTCCCTACGCTGCGCCCACAACCCCGGCAACGCCCATGTGGTGGTTATGAACAAGTAAGGAGATGCACAGCAAAATTATATACACGATAAAACACAATACGAATGATGGCTTATGGTAGAAGAAACACACGACATCAAAACAAGGCAATCAATAATGGTAGTACAGCAAGAATGATAGGGCCAGCTCAAACAGCAGTGGATGGTAGAATGGTTTTGCTCGCGGAGCACGGCATGATAAGCCGGAGGAGGACCTGCTGCTCCTAGAATGGCAGTATCACAAACGACAACGATATAACCACGACGCGAGAGCACCGAAGAACCCAACGACGTCCGACGCGACAGCACAGCAGCGGATTTCGAAAATCAGCCGCGCCGTCCGCACGCGACAGCAGCGTGGCAACTACCGTGCGACAGCAACGCGCGGCGCGACCCTGCCACAGGGCAGAGTCGCGCACGGCGCGACAGCATCTGAACTGCGTTGGAGCTGCTGCTGTGCCTACATTTTGCTCTGTAGAAGCTCGCGCATCAAACGCGCGCATCTAATTAATTCCCCATATCCTCCCATATGAATACTGGTAATGCGCTAGGTTTTCTAAAGAGCAGATGTGGAAAGCCGGCACGTGTTTGCATTCTTTCATCATTGAGCTCAACCTACAGATAATGCTCGCGACAGCTGGAGCATCTCAACAGCCATCCGAGCATGAATCATTTTGAGAGATAATCCATGCAATGTCAGTCACACTCAATTGTTCACACCTATGGTCATTTGAAGTGTATTTTGCCATGACGTGCTGGGAGCGAATTGGCCATGACGGGTCCATAAGTATGAAAGAAATAGGTTGATTCCGAACAAAAGGATATATCATTTACTTTGAGAAAAAACTCTATATTTTGGTATATGATGTTGAATTTGTGAGCGAAGCAACATCAAGTGAAGTCTGGAAGTCAGGCGATCATGGACGGCCAGATTGGCAAAATATATATGGCTTATGAAAAAGAGGGTTTCATCCTTGAGTTCAGTTTTTTTGTCTTACTCCTTTGCTAATTTTCTGAGGATTTCTAAAGGGTGAAGATTTTGAAGGAAGCTAAAAGGCTGCTTCACTCCACTTTCTAGCATCTCGTAGGGGTACAAGTCCATGATTATGTTCACACCATGTACGCATTTCAAATTCACCGTTGTAAAGTGTACCCGTATGCATAAACGGATGTGCGCAAGTTTTAGTTATGAATATATGACGCTGCCAACTAATTTGTGCTAGAAAAATGCAAAATGGAGAATGAGTGGCCACAATCCGAACCGTTCAGTTATGCCACCTCTTCATTTTCACTCTGCCAGATCTCGAACGGTTCAGATTATGGCCACTAATGCTCTGTTTTGCATTTTTACTAGGACAAATTAGTTGGCCGCATCATATATGATCTGTGGACTACGTGAACCTACGTATTTTGCTCAGGTGTAGTTTTCAATCACAAAAGCATTTCCTGCATAAAGAAGAATTAGAGCCGTTTGTAACAATAATTAGCAAAAGTCAGGAGGATATACACAGTCCGACACGGAATAGGTACTTCACCTGTTTAGCTTCATTCTCTTTTGTTCAGGTTCTCTGTCACAATTTGCGACCCGTCGGCGAACGGCTTCCACTGAACCCAGAACATTCGAGAGTCCCGACATTCTGTCGAGGTGAGCAGAAGTAGCACCTTCCTTTCTGAGTAATCGTCCCGCAGTCTATTCCTTGTTTCATTTCCTGGATAGGTAACTGAGAATCATCCGCTCCGCCAGCAACAGTGGAACTTCAAGACTTTTTTCTCAGCATATCGTCGCTAGATCGCGCTGGATCGCCGTCAATGTTCCATGTGCATGGTCACAACACTCCGCCTGCCCTCCGCATCACCCCACCCACTCCGACGACTGTGGCGATGGACCCACCTCCTAGATGGAAACGTCGCTCGGAGTACGCTCTTGAGGATTGTAAAATGCGCAAACGACATTCAGCACCTGATGCATTGCAATTGACTAAGAAGCCGGAAATCCCTCGCCGTGACTCCTATACATCTACCGGACTGCCGATAATTTTGGAAGAGGGCAGAGATAAATCGAGACGTCAATCCGATGGTGAGGATTCTCCTTCTCATCATGAAAACTTGAAAAGCCACAGATTTTTTTTCAGCTTCGAGCAGCAAGTCGGAGTTGAGGAATGATGTCAGTGTTGAAGGCAAAAACGAGATATCTACTAACTCCTCGAAAAAGCCTAAACAGCAAAAAATTTGCGATTGCAACTATTGTATTTAATGGTGTAATGTTTCTCCACTGAACAGTTATAAAATTTTTGGAACCATATGATGTGAGAAGTTGAAGAAAATCAAAGAAGCAGAGGATAATCGGCGAAGACGTTACTCAAATGGTGGTGTTGCGCCTTTTATATATAAAGTCCTTACGCGCAATCGGCGGAAAATTTTCGAGCGCGCCTAGCATGGAGCGCGTGTGCGGTGCGGCCCCCTGTGGCAGCGATCCCCCGTCGTTCGTCAGATTTTTGGGCCAGCTTTGATTGAAGTTTATCTAAAGGTGTGAGGCCTGTGGCTGACCGATGTCGACCGGACGGCTCCGCATGCCTCATATTATGCACGTTTTCCCCATGCATGCACCAAATGCTTGTTGCTATTGTTTTTAGGAGGCCTCATAAAAACAATAGCAACAAGCATTTGGTGCATGCATGGGGAAAACGTGCAAAATATGAGGCATGCGGGGCCGTCCGGTCGATATCGGTCAGCCACAGGCCTCACACCTTCAGATAAACTACAGTTGAAGAAAAAAATGAAAGAAAAACACTCACCTGGGCCAAAAATCTGACGAATGACTGGGGAACGCTGCCACAAGAAGGCCGCGCCGCACACGCGCCGCATGTTGGGCGCCCTCGAAAATTTCCCGCCGATTGCTCATAAGGACTTTACTCATATAGTCGGATGAGAAATTAATCATTTCAGTCGCTCAGAATTAGGCGAAATGCTGCATCTGTGATTGTGTGACTTCGTGACAGCAGATTCATCAAAATTCAAAACAAAGTTGGAATATACGGGATTCCACCCACACAGCGTTGAGCTCAGTTGCAGATTCCGGTGTGCACATCGTTCAGAAATAAGCCTATTTAGGCAGAAGTCTCGCAAAGATTCTAAATCGTTCATCGACGAAGCAGTCACAGGGCTCGTGAATTGCTCAGCTTCTGGAGAAGCCGAACAATGGCGGGTCGGAAAACGCTGGAAAACATCGTCGATTTTTGAGCGCGCAGGTTTCTGTCGTACACAAAAACCCCAGGAAGCTGGTTGCTAATATCTGATCATGGGAGTTCTCCTGTTTTTTTTTTAAATCTCAACGGTTCACAACCAGAATCAATGTTCAAAGACACCCACAGAGTTTTCAAAATTTTTTATTTAATTAATTTTTGTGTCTGGGATTTCTAGCATAGAAAACGTCAGCCATAGTCCCAATAAACGTGGAATTCATCGCTAGAGACTTACCGATCTCCAAGATATAACTAACTAGGAACGTTGTCTTCCAGTCATGTTGTAGCGTGACACAGATCAGCTATTTTCATCTGCCGTCATTCAGTTTTCCAATGATAGAACTCGTCACCTTCACTTTACTCCACCATTCTTGGATAGAAATAATTCTATTGGCCTCGCTCCCTTCTCAGATTACGCTTTTTTCAATTCGTAGCCTCCATTTCTACCTTATTTTGGTGCACTTGGCATATTCATTATTTGTCTATTTCCCTAAGATCTTGTTTTTTCTCAGGATGCGTCTGTACCGCCTATATTTTCTTTTCTTGCTGTTTCCTTCCTTTTTTAACTCAGGAAAACTGCTTAACCAGGAAAATATTTGAATGTTTGAAGAAAATGTCTAACAGTGAAGGCAGCATTATGGACTTTATTCCCTGTCTCAACATGCCAGTTCGTTATTTTGTTCAGTCGCACCAAAATCAGAAAATATCCTAACCGTTTTCTTGAAAGCTTCATAGGATTTGATCCCCATATTAGTCTCGTGAGTGCTGCTCTAAAGCTCACTGGCTGCTTCTTCGAAGAAACTCGTCGAGGTAGCGAAATGATCGATAACAACTCAATATTATTAGAGCATAGTGTAACGAAAAGGAATTTGATTAACTACTTATATTCTCAATAACTGGATGTTAAAGAATGGAAGCACAAAACACCAACTTCATTCAGCTAAAATAGCAGAAACGCCTGATGTGCAGGCCTAGTTAGATATACCTCCCGATTACTTCTACTACAGCAAGCAGCAACGGAGACACAGATGGAGTTTTTTCGGCGTATTTGTTTTTCTTTTCTTCAATTATCAGAGTTATTTCGGCAACAATCGTAACGCCACAATGCATAGTGATATAAATAAGGTAAGGTACACATTTATTACTATTCAGTTAACTATTAAAACATCTATAATGATTAAAAGAGTACTTAATGGGAGATATGCGATTTTGATGTAAACTATTTCACAAGGTCTCAAAAAGCAATCAACGATCTCAGCTAAAATTTGGGTGAATTGTGCGTGTCGATATAGAAGAAGAGTCGAGTGATTCATACACATTAAAAGTCAGGCACTAGATCTGCAACTTTCCGATCCTGAATAATTTCCTTTGTTGTAACACTTGCTTTCATCCATATCAGTAACCATCTTTAGGTCTTGTTCGATGCAGTGGGCAGTGGAAACAAAGCTGCCGGATAGATCTTCTCCTAGGCCTTCTCCTAGGCATCACTCCACTAGCAGCGATTGATTAGCACATCAACAACTTCATTCTTACCTCGATTAGTCAACGATGGATACTTGTCAAAGAATGCCGATTGGGACGGTCGCAAAAAGTATGTACTGATTGCTGACAGCATCATCATTTCAAATATGATCATAAACGAGGCGTAAACTGTAAGCTTTACAGTAGAGACATCGAATATTATAGATCACGCGAACAGCGGTTAATTAATTACCTACCACACTGAAATGTTTACCACAAAACTCACACTGAGCTTGAGCAGGTACTGTAAGAAGAGATGTGGGGGTGAACATTCCAAATGTAGCCCCAAAATCGAAACAAAATTTCTGTATAGTGTAGCAGCATTGAGCAGTGTCGAGTATATAAAAAAGTGGGACGAAACGATATGGTGTAATTTTGCTCTAAAAATGTGATATTTATAAATTTTTTCTGGAACCCCACAAACCAAAGCTGGGAACAGCGTTCAGCGTAGGTAAAAGACAATGATCAAATTGAACGCATTTCCAAGAAAATAAAATTAAACGGCTTGTCTCACTTTTGCAAGTGGTACCATTACATAGCAACCGTAGAATGCAACACAGAGCGAGATCAAACCAAATAATTGCGAGAACATGAACCACCTGCAACATGTGAGGCAGTACATAATTCTGAGATGAAGGGTTGATGAAAGCAAAGAGAAGCAAAGTGATGTTATTCGGGAAGAAATGGCATAAATCAGAGAGGGAGAGAGAGAGTATGAGCGAAAAGTCAATGAAATATCGAGCTGTTTAAGGGAATTAGGGAATTAAAGACCACCACAGCTAGTACAAGTGGTACTGTTAAAATGTGCGTGGGGATAGGTCCTAGCCGGGGCAGCAGGACTGTTGATCTCTGGAATGGTGCCACGCGCCTAGATTTAAACAATTCAAGGGTGAAGTCCAGGCGATTCTAGGTTCTAGGATTCTGGATTCTCTACTACAGTGTGGACTGCCCTGACTCCACCATTCCTATGTTCTGCTCTACTCCTCTTCTATTTTCTCGCGCATCCCTCGACTCGTACTTTATTTGCTAGAAATGAAGAATTAGATGATTCTCTGTTCTTATCAGTTGAAAGGTTTCAGCGTGAGTCGTTGGAATTTCTCTATCTCTACGTCAACTTGCTCTCTCTTATCATCATCGGTTTTACCAGGGACCCACCTCCTCGGTAAATGGGGGCCGAACTATGTAAGTGGATTTTAAGGAAAACAGGTTAATCGATTAGAATAGGTAGAGAGGAAGGCGGAATCAGAGTGGAAGTGTTAGGGTGAGGAGAAAACAGCTAAGTGAAAGAATTGTGGCTCGTATCCAACAGGATCGCTATCCCCGGCAAGCACTTTAGTGGTGTAGGCTTGTGAGGAAATGTAACCTTTCAGTTATCGCCGAAGAGGATCTACACCTTCTCTAGTCCAGCGGTAACACTATGCGTGAAGCTTAGTATGAAGCCTGTAGTTTGTAACTGCTTACGATTTTGTTGCGCCAAAGACGTGAACAAAGAACGCCTCAATTTTTCGGATTTTTCAAAGGTTCCGCGCAATTCCAAAATCAAATACTAGTTCCCCCTCCTTTAATGGCCCAGAGAAACAAAACTCACATGTTATGACGATGTCCTTGTTCCATAAAAACGACAACACTGTTCACTTCGAATATAGTTCGTAGTATTGGCGTCTGGAAGACAAGCCACTCAACCCGTCGAAGATTTCTCCTAAACTACTTTTTTATAGAGTACTATATGTCAACATTATGTGCGCATCTACAGATGCGGTTTCATACACAATGATGTTAAACAAGTCTGAGAGATAGCAACTAACTCCGTGCTTCGTACAAGTGGTATACACGGGCAACAACATAGTGGCGGAACACGAAACGATATCCAAATATCCCTGGAAAAATGTTTCACAGTGTGCTAATCAAAGGCGTATCCACTGTCTTCTGCCGTTTTTTCTAAAGATCCTCAGCAAGAAATCTGTTCGATTCTTGCATTTTTCTAATATTCACTCTCCCCTCACAAGGGAAGTGCACGAAATTAAGCCGCGCTTTCAAAACGAGACATATATGATTGGAAAGCTTATCTCAAATGATGTTAAAGATTATATTTGAAATTTGCTAAATGCTTAATACAAACTCAAAATTCCATTTCCTGCCATAATGACATATACCTCACTCAATCATTGCTTGGCAGCTGGATAGCCGGATGGATAGTGATGCTGACTCATACGATGATGGTCGAGGGTTTGCATCCTGTCCCCAATTTTGTTTTGCAAACTTCAATTGGTGACAAAGTGGCTCAATGGCAAAGTTGCAGAGCTTTATAAAATCTGCCTAAACTCTTCACAAGATGAATTTTGCACTACATCAGCAGCTAGTCTGACCATAATTTAGGCGTGAAATTAGATGCATGCGGTCTGCAAACACGGATTGCACACTCGGTGCAAAAACAATTATGAATTTGATTTCGATTAACTTCAGTGCGGAGGCTACTGACTTGGGTGTGTTTGACGATAAATGTCCTTTAAGCCGGAAAATCGGCAGAAAACTGTTTTAATCACTACAGCAGCTATGTGTAATGTCTAATTGTCCCACCTGCATCTCCGAATACCTTGTAAGACGGGAATACTCCTCTTAAACAAGTCTAATAAGCATTTATGTGTGAAACAAACCAAATTGCGTCTTCAGTATTGAATTGCCGTTTAATTTGGGACCCATTGTGTACATTAGCCCGCCAATATGTTTAATTTCACGCCCAGACTACGGTCAGACTAGCAGCTAACGTTGTGCACACAGTAGACATGAATGGCGGTGGCCCATTCGCGGCCTTGAGAAGGACGCCGCGCAACTGCGCTGCGCGACACGTACCCGATGTGTTCGGGTACTGTTATGCTATTTCTAGCAGCTTTTCTATCTGATTTTGAGGATTTTGGACAAAATCGGCAAGAAAAGCACCAAGAAGTAGCGCTCCGGCGGCAAGCGACACCGATCCTGGCGCGCGCGGCGCGGTTGCGCGGCGTCCCTCTCGACGCTGCGGATGGGCGACCGCCGTTGACAATCACTGTAATTATCTCGTTACCTCTTTCCAAAATATACAAACAACAGTTTTTTTTCTGCAGTTCTACAGGGAACGAAATATATGATATCTTCGGGATCAATGAAGTGTAGAAATATTTCAAAAACAAAAATTGTGTGAGCCACTTGCTTTTAGTCAAATGCAAGATGCATCATTGAGAATACCCAGGGTGGACGTACAAACACACTTCAAACTCACCCTAAGTTCATAGTGTGTCGATGCCTTTAACCTGGGTAATCTCGATGGTGCATCCAATCCAAAACGCACCAGAAAGGTTGGTCAGATATCTCGATGGGGTCCTCCTGAAGATCATATTGTTTTCAACAGATAAAGCTTTTTATTTCTCTTGTCATGGAGTATTTGCTTGATTTTCATCGCATGGAATCAGAAGTGCGCACATCGTTATAAACCAGCCTCTAGTTTAATCCAGTTATCCTGATAGCCATCGCATGAATTTGCTTTTTTCTATAACTGGATGATCCATTTTATGATTGGTATAGGTTACTGTTACTAACACTGCTTTGTTTCTCATTTTTGGTGCACCACGAGAATCAATATTATGTAAATAAATAAATAAATAAGTAGGTAAATAAATAAAACAATAGATTTGCCACTCTTTCAGACCAGTTCGGCGTAACAAACACGAAGATTTGTTCTTAACAGCATTTAATCCAACTGCGACCATTTTGAACCAGCACCTATGTACCTCTTCAGTAAGTATTCGGACATCTCTTGTCGACCCCCGAAGATATCGAACAACAGCGAAACCGCTGCAAACAGACACAACGACAAGTACCTAAGAGGAAACTAAATAATGAATATAACAAGTGCAAATAAATTAGCTATTTCGCCAAAAAGTGCTTACACTAGAGCAAAAGCATAGAGAAATAAAGCTGCTCGCGGTATATACATGCCCAAAACATTGCATATTGCAGCTATCTAGAAAATCCACAGAATCCATAGACACTCACGCAACAAACGATGTTGAACAGTCAATCAAAACAAACCGGAAACATAAGCACCAAGTAGTAGAAATCGGTTTGCAAGCGGTGGTTGCTGACATATCGCATGATGTAGTAAAGCTGGATGACAGCCAGTAGAATTGTAAATACCGTAAACATCGAAGCCAACGCGAGCATGGCAGCAGAGAGTGCGTCAATTCCTGAGATGTTTCATTGCGGGTGAAGTTTACACACCGTTAAACGCCATATATGTACATATGTACATGTACCGGTCGCCATGGCACTTGCTTATGGGTAAACGTTTCGATGTGTTCAAGGTAATGGATACCCAGCACGTTAACCTCGGTTAATCTCAATAATGCATGCTGCCCTCATTTGCATCAGATCCCGTTGCATGTTTGGTTGCTCATCTATATATTTTGTGTCTGAAAAGATCCCATCCTTCTCCTCCTTCACTTAGCCAACCTAAACCTAACCAAACCTCCGTTTTCCTTACTAAAACCGCAATGATAACAAAATTCCAGCGAGTGCTAGCGCTGTTTCGGTTACTTTCATCTTTCTTTTACTCGACTTATGATGGCGCCGAATTTATAGGGAAGTGCTGTGATGGGTTACGGCACATCCCTATGAATTCATATTAGGTGCGCGAGTTTGACGCGTGTGCGTCTACACTGCGTTTCATAACTATACGACCACCTTATTTTTTGCAGTTGTGCGCGATGCAGCAACTTTGCAATTCTTATATGGTTGACAGTAGATTCAGCGGACAAAATAACCACGGAGCACAAATCTCTACACCGGTCACTTATTTCTCAGCTTCAAAATGCGGTGTTACCGCTTGTCCCACGTTTCATATCTATACGTCCACTAACGAATAATGAAAATTGATGAAAGTTTGTCACCCCAGCTTGGGTGTGCAAGGATGGCAAATGGTGGGTTTCACAATTTTCTCAGTAACCCTCGCGGTATATCCTTAAGTACAGGAGAGAAAGGTCAGTTCCGGCCTCCAAACAATGCAGTACCAAGTGGTTGAACCATCGGGATGAAGACTGGCCATACTCACTACCCCGCTCTCACTCATCTGTGAAATTCTGATGAATACCACAAGAAGAAAGATATCAGAAGCCGAAACTTCCTACAGCTATGATGAGAGGAAGATCTGCAGGCAATTCTCCTATTTTGTCGCTCAGCCAGAACCGAGCAGAATTGAAACTTCTTGTCTCGAACAGCAAGGTGTGAAGAGCGCTCCACCGCAGCGGAAATGATGTAGAAGAAGTCACGAAGAGCGCTCCATGTCCAATTTTTCTTTGGAGGACGACTGAGCAAGAATTCGTTCAATGGAACATGACAACAGATTGGAGTAAACCAATGACTAACTTTCTAGGTCAGATTAGTACAAATGAGGCTTTGAGAAATGCTTTCAGATCATCTCCACAGATGTGCAGAAGTTCAGTTTAGATGGGCTTGACGAGAGGAGAAAGTATTGGAACAGTTTGCGAAAGAACCCCACTTCCTTCAGTCGCCGCAACTTTGGAGGCAGATCATTCATGGCTTGGAATGACTTTTCTGCTAGGAACAGACTAGAGATAGCCTTCGTTTCGGGTCCGATGGACTCGATGGAGTTCCAGGACTCTCTACATAGACAGGAACTGTCATTTGTGAGGGATATCGTGGACAAAAGTAGACCCTCCTGTAGGTTAACGCCGGGGTGCATGCAAGCCAGACAACCTAAGGCTGGCTTTCAGAGAGCGGCGCGAACGCCATGGATTGCCTCAAGTGCAGCCCGGACCTGAACTCAATGGAGAGTTAATCGAGCATCCTAGCACGGAGGGTTTACTGCAATTATCGTCAATTTCAAACAATTGATGAGCTGAAAACAACAATCATCGACGCCTGGGAAGACGTAGAGAGCGATTTCTTGAAGAATCTGATTAACAGTATGCTGAATCGCCTCTTTTAAGTGCTTTTCAAGCTAAAGGGCTGATTTCTTATTAATTTTGCTGTAAATGGTGTTGTTTCATCGCTAAATTATTAGAAAAAATTGAACTGCTCACGAGTGGTCGTATAGTTATGAAACGTTGAGTGAACTGATAAGTTCAAAACTAAAAGGTAAACGAAAAACTAGCGCAATGAAAATTGGTGCTCAGATGTTATTCTTATCTCTGAATCTGATGGGTGGAACAGAAAAAGTCTTTCTCGGCTGCATCTTCTTGTACTGCAGAAAAATAGGGTGGTCGTATAGTTATGAAACGCAGTGTATATGATGAAAGATAGGGTCGCTCGCGTCGTTGAAGCAGCTCAGACGCACGCGTTTGCGTGTTCGAGGCGGCAGTGCGTTTTTTTTTCATCAAGGATGTACATGGAACTCCAAACAGCCGTGTGCAACGGGCGGGCTGCGTAGCACTCGAGTTGTCTGCTGCTGGCAGAAGCAAAGAAACCAGGACAACATGCAGAGCCTCTGTGTCTCTTCCCAAGAGAGCCGCGCCGCAGTCCCGCCCTACGCACACAATCGTTTGAAGTTTTCTGTACATGTCGCGTTCATCGGTTTTCATTGAAAATCATCCGCGAGTGGATGTGTACGTCGCGCGTGCATGTCTAAGTCGACATCTATCAGGCCCAAGAAGGTATCTGTCAAGCCATTTTGTATTTTCTTTTCATAAATTTGTGGAATCTTGTGAAATCGGGCGTGATCCGGACGGTTTTACTAGTTTTAGGCGCAAGCGCAACTGATTCATTTGTAGTGCCGATTAAACAGGAGCACAGCTTCAGATCTCCTGGATGAAGTTCAATTCCAAGTATTGCTAACTGATCAACGAAGAACTACATCCGACGATTGCGTACCTTGCATCCATATGCGCACCTCAGGTAATTTCGGATAATCATCAAGAGTTGTGTTATAAGAGATTATAAGCGTCTTCACTATCTCCATACAACATTCAACTGCAAAAAAAGTGTATTGAAAGCGAAATTCTCGAATTCTGCTCCATTGAGCACATTGGAAACCACTCAATCAAACACAACTTCCTGCGATGTAGTCTGAACCACCCGATTCCGTGAGAGACTGCAGCCAAATGGGAGGTAACGTGAAAGCCAGGGGTTGCAAATGATTATAAAGAGCAGATAATGGCATGGTAAACATGGCAAACACTTCTGCTCTAGCATTCGCAGAGCTCTCCAGTTCACTGAAGGACAATTCATACTAGCTGCGTGCGTCAGTCGCGCATCAGTCGCACGCATCCAGTATCAATTGCCCTTCAGACGATCAGTAAGAACATAGTCGGCTCGCTCCGATTCCTTTCAAGCAGATGAAAAAGAGCAGTCAGGGATTCGGAGGCTGAGGATATGTCTCAGGATTTCTCACTGAATCTGCGGATCGATAGCAATTAAATAGCGACTGAATAGCAACTCAACAGCAACCGAACAACATTCAAGTAACACCCCAACCTCAAATTTTCGGCAATCGAGCCGAAATGACATCATACTTCTGATTAATTGGCTTACCATACGTATGTCCATGCACGAGACCCCACCGACTGTAATTGAAATTCACGCCTGAATTACGGTCAGACTGTCCGCGGACGTTGTGCAAAATTCACTTGATTTGGAGAAGACAATGCTTCATATTCATCCGTACAATAAGAAACAGTTCAGGGTTGAGAAATCGTCGAAGAAATCATATCAATACAGGGAAAGTACAGTCGGGTCCGGCAGCCACTGCAAATGGGCGTCGGCGGGCGCCGGCCGCCGCCACCCTCCGGCGCCCGGTATTAATGAGCTATAAATCACTCGAGCTTGGGAGAAAGCGGAGAAAAATACAATTTTAATCCATAGTAGACAGAGTGCAGTGGATATGTTAAGGCTATAAAGCAGTGGACCATTTTCACGACTTTCACGTTTTTTCATTTTTGTGATTTTCATGGGGAAAGATTTCTGAATACACAATAGGCGAAGCCGACTCTTCCATTTTCTGCTATAGTACACTGCTTCGCGAATACAAAAATGGCTGTTATTCTTCTATAGAAGGACACAGTACTTCAGTTATCCCATCTGAATAATAAAGCTCATCCAATTCGGGATCCTCAGAAATAATTGAAATCCGTATAAATTGTTCCATATCCATTGCGAAGTAGTTCTACCGCTGTCATTTATCTTTCGTGGAGCAGGCCTTTACGGCGGAGTTACTCTCTCCCGGTTTCGCTCAACTTTGAAAAAGTGGTTTTTCACTATTACTTACACTATTACTATTACTTACACTTACACTTATCGTAGTTTATCTTCGAAATTTATGCAAAACGTTGCCGGATGCCTTCCTGGACTACCCGAAGGAGATCACGGGGGACGTTCCAAGCAGTGAACCCAAACACTGCGATACTTAACTCTGGATCTCCAACGGAGTGGAACCAGCGATAGGGACAGATTGCAATCTGCCACTCAAACCACTGAGCCATCCGGGCTACTTTTTATGTTGGAGTTTGTTAGATAACTGCAGCAGTCGTAGGCAGCATAGTATATGTATTTGCAAAACGGGGGCACAGGGCAGGATTCGATCCCATGACCACCACAACGTCGATCATTCGCTCAACCCACTGAGCTATGCGTGCACGCGATGCAACATACAAATGGTGTCCACTATCACTTACACTTACACTTATCGTAGTTTATCTTAGAAATTTAGGTGAAGAGGGAGTTGGGTGGGGCCACTCCTGTGAAGCCTAAGCCTAAGCCTCAAACCCATTCTTAAGCATAGGGTTAGGCTTATCTACCCTGTCTACTATGGACTAAAATTGTATTTTTCTTCGCTTTCGCCCAAGCTCAAGTGATTTATAGCTCATTAATACCGGGGCGCCGGGAGGTGGCGGCGGCAGGCGCCCGCCGGCGTCCATTTGCAGTGGCTGCCGGACTGTATCTGCACAAATGCATTGGGCTTAAAATTATGGGAAATCTAACAAAACACTCGCAAATTTCTGATTTATTGATGTATTACACAGCAAATTCATGAAAATCCTGAAATTCCAAGCAGGAGCGAAAAAAATTACTCAGCAAAGAACAAGTGCAGAATCAGAACATCACATCCATATACAATCACGATATGACCGATGAGCACGCATCATTTAAGGGCATAATTAACGAACTTGTAGTTAACTGTCGAGTCACACAGATATGTCCGGAGTTGGGAGGACACCCAAGTACTAGTGGCGG
Source organism: Ancylostoma caninum (assembly GCA_037903475.1). NCBI lineage: Eukaryota > Metazoa > Nematoda > Chromadorea > Rhabditida > Ancylostomatidae > Ancylostoma > Ancylostoma caninum. The sequence continues at coordinate 189,927 of JBAJFG010000293.1, forward strand.
ACACAGGGAGGGAACGCTGTGTGAGGCAAAAATGTTGTATAAAATAATTGAAAGTTTGCATAAGCCTGTTTTTAGTACCGCATTTCATGGATGTCCTTTGAAAATATTCGTTATTGATTACTTATTATCAAAACTAACGTTCTTAGTAGTTTTACTTTTGTTTTTGGTAGCTTTATTTTCGAAAGCTTGGCTACTCCAGTACAGAAACCGGAGCAGATTCCAGTTTTTTCACCCCCTCCCCTTTGTTGTGCCTTTCTGCGTCTGCCACGTACTTCTGCAGATTATGCACTTTCCTGGGTACTTTACTACACAAGATTATCACATTTTCGGATCAGAGTCCCGTCGCATCCGGATGCTGTCGCCGTCTATCGGATCGAAGATGACTTTTGGTTCTTGTTCTATGCGAATAGGCGGGATGACGAAGCTGTCGAGGGTTTGGCTGCTGCCTGTGAAATGGAATAGCGTTGATAGTAAACAGCAAATTTCCGGTCGTTTCCAAGAATCCAAGATAAATGGTCCGTAGATTGCAGGGTTGTTTGCAATCCAGCTAAGCAACGTAAACAGTTCGACAAGGAGACAGTTTTGTAGGATTTTGGTGCGGTAGAGTGGGAGAGAGAGTGAGGAGAAAATGGGCGGAGCCGCCACTGCACGATTGGGGCATTCAAACGCACAAATCCGTGTCAACTCGCTCTTCGCTCATGTTCAAACTTTCCAACGCCTAACGGTGCTATGCGGAGGAGGAATCGACAGAACGGGCAGAATGAGACTTTTCAACATGCCAATCGCACATCAGTAGCACCGCCCCTTTTCACTCACTTGCAAAAAATCGAAAACACCGTGAATCCTGTGAAAAATTGTATTTCCCTGGCGTATTAGATAACAACTTACCATTATGATTCGATGTAGAGTCAACGATCGGATATTTGTCAAAGAATATCGATTGTGATGGTCGTAGAAGGTATGTGGCGATGGCAGACAACGTCATCATCTCCCATGTCAACATAAAGGACGCCCAAACTGCAATGGAACAGATTCTGCCACAGTACTACCTCCTTGAGGCCTACTGCATGAAGCTGAACTCACACTGAGCCTTTGCCGCTGCTGTCATCAAACGATCTGGTGAGATGATCTCAAAAACGGCGGCAAAATCGAAACAGAATTTTTGAATGGTATACAGACACTGAGCAATGTCCACGATTGTGAACAACTGCATGAAACGATACTGGGCGACTTTCTCCTAAAAATGGTCCTCTTTTCTTTGAAAAAGGAACTGTGGGAAAAATTGAAATCAAGCATTTACTCGCCTTTCCCAATGGGACCATCACGTAACAACCGTAGAACGCCACACACATTGACACTAGACCGAACAACTGCGAGAACATGAACCACCTGAAATCCGAACCCTTTACTAATTTCACTAAAGCTAAAATCAGCAACGTCATGTGGATTAGAAAACCATTTCAATGTTTAGGATTCAGGCGGCCCGTTTTATGTAGTATTGCGTAGTTTGTGCAATTGTAGTGCAGATCACATCATGTTTTACTGTACGATAAATTCTAACTCAGGAACGAAACTAATATGATATCTAGGACTTGCTTTATTGGAGGTCTCGCCCATGTCCACTTTTCTGAAATGAGCTATAGCTCTCTTACCAACAACACCGTAACGAAATGGTTTGAGGGGAATGGTACTCCGGCAGTGTTTTTCTCTTAGTAAAAATGGTTCAAAGAATACTCTATGAAAGCATCACTGTCATCTGTAAAATGTCGACAATCGATCGATTGGTTTGATAGTGCACGCAACTGCTCGCAACCGCACGCGACGGTGGTGGGTCACGCGATTCTTGATCTATTGAGAAGACTATACCTTTAGAACTAAATGGGTTAAAACTATAACATGTTAGGGGAAATTTTTTATGAAAGACTGCTGGAAAGAATTTTTGTGCGTCTTAAAATCAACACAACAGCGTAATAGAAGAAATCTTCAGTGATTATGATTCGTAAGCCCTGCCCCTTTGAAATGATTGGTTCGTTCACATGTAGCTATCGGAGAAATCCGACTATAGGGAAAATACCAGCTTTTTTGTTTCGAATTCGACTGCAACTCACAAATTATGACGATGTCCGAGTTCCATGAACACGACAACACTGGTCAGTTCAAAAGCTGTACGAAGGATTGGTGTCTGGAAGACCAGCCATTCAACTCGACGTAAGTTCCGGCTAGAACATTTCATTTTGAGGACATAGCGTGAATTCTGTGGGTAAAGTGGGTGGATTAGCCGTGGGTCAACGATTAGCAGTGGAGCAATCTCTATTATTGCTCTCAAAGAAGTAGTATGACTATGTAAAACCTACACGTTTCTCTCAGTAGGTTAAGGAATGAGAATTCTTTTCTTAGGAATAGGAGCATTATATAAGCGACAAAAGACTCCGAAAGAATAGTCGCGATATAGCCAACTGGCAGAGCCAGACGTGCTCCGCCGCTAATTTCCAGACCCAGGGCCAAACAAAGAGTATACAATGTAATGATCAGAAATTATCTGGGCTATGACTCACTCAGTGCTAGGTACATCCGGCAAAAATTTGAAACAACACAATGGAGCGACTCGGAAGGATATCCGGATGTTACTGCAAAACAATCAATATATTAATCGAAACCAAAGAAAAAACGGCAAAGAGAAATGTCCCACTTCTCCAACAAGTAATCCGACATTTCTTTTCTGCTGCCAAATATGTTGAACAGCAGCGAAACAACAACAAATAGACAAAACATGAAATATCTGAAAATCGAGCGATTATCGATTTGACCACACTGTGTCCGCAAAATATGTGAGCGCACGGAAACCTTACACAAGAGCAACAGCATAGAGGAATAGTGCTGCTCGTGGAATAAACATGCCGGCAACATTGCATATTGTCGTCACCTGGAATTATCAATCAATTATCGATTTTGCTCCAGCTGAGTAGTCTACGTGAAGAAAACTGTTATTTCTCAAGTTATTGTAGGGCTTGACTTTCGAATAGGAGTTGTGGGAGAAAAAATATATAGCGAATAAGAGACAATAAAAAATTTACTCCGAAGTCCGTAAAATTACGTGAACTCACCGGAAACATAAGAGCCAAGTAATAGAGATCCGCTTGTATCCTAGCATTACTGACGTATTTGATGACATAATACAACTGCACCGCGGCCAGACATACGACGACCACAGTGAACAACGAGCCCAACGTGAGGAACGACGCATATAAAGTGTCGATTTCTGCAGATTTATTCCTCTTTAATCAGTCAATAATCGACTTAATTAGCACATGTTCACCTTTTATCCATATCCGGCTCTCCGGTATTTGTCGATCATCGTCAAGTGTGAAGTTGTCACGTGGTTTGATGAGAGTTTTCACTATCTCCATGCCACATTAAGCTGAAAATGATGTGAAAAGGGAGTGTGGTCATGCTATCATTCGACGACAAAGGAGAACAACAACTGATGTAACGGAAGCGGACTGGGAAACTGTATAAGAAATTGAATTTGATATTTATTTGATGGACTGAACTGTGTTAATATGTATGTGTTAGTATCTATTGAATGCCAAATCAGTACTGCAAGAAGGGTTCGCGAACGAGGCGACGTCGATCGATACTGCAGACGGATTGAAATCGATAAATTCCTAGACATAAAAATGTTTGGTTTTGATATAAGGAAAACAGCAGCCAACTAGACATCTAAGAACAGTTTCTGGACACTTTATCGTTAATGAGGAGTTGTGAATAAGACGGCGAGTACATTCGTAGCAGATCGATAATCGATTGAGAGATTAAGTTGTACCGCGCACGCAACCGCCCGCGATCGCAATCGCACGAAAATACATGGGAGAATGTGTAACTATAACATCATACTACTATACACCATATCTATTACAGAAACATGCATACAACATAACGTTCTACTACAGCAAGGAGAACTTTTTCCTGCCTGTAGGTACAGCAGAGTTACAGTCCTTGTCAAAAGATAGACGGATTGCGCATGCGTTTTCACATCGCCGCGTCCACCTATGGAGCATATGAAGCAGCAGAATACATGGCAACGAACACATATTACTGTAGATTACTACTACCACATATTATTATAGCATTTTTATATTAGTGCATTAGTCATTGGATATTACATTTATAATCCATATCCACGTACATATTATGCTGCGTTGTATCATCGCAGACCTCACTAGGTACATATGTCTATATTACGCACTATGATATTATGTACTACACATTTTCGTAAATTACCTCACTATAGTTTTGTAGTTGCGCTACCATGTAAACATCATGTGGTCAGAGAAATTTTCATTGTCATTATTTCAGTTAAGTTCAGAGGATTATATTAGATTTTAAAATGCTGACATTCCAGGCTTCGACGGCAATATGTAAAATATCGCAACAACAAAGCTCGGAGCTCGGGCTTCGCCTTTGCCCTTCGCTACCTGCGCCAGCTCGACAGTCTCCCTCGTCCCGACCGTGACGACGCGGTCAAGACCGATCAATAGCGGCTCAATAGTCGTTGGGTCATCAATTTAGTACTCACTAGTTCATTTGAAACCTGTCGTCAGGAAACAATATGTTGGTGATCGATTACTATCGTCATTATTCTGTTTTGTTAATGAACTATCATAATTTCGAACTTTCTCTATAGTAATACCGCGTCGCGATTGATTGCGAAAGGAATTCAAGCGTTAAGCGTTTCGGCGTTGAAATCTACCACAAATACTATGTACTACAATTTTGAGAGAATTGTACCTGTAGGATCGAACAAATTACGACACGTCACATAGAAACGTTGCTACGAAATAAGTGATACTCCTTGAAAAAAAATTGAATAAGGAATAGTAGAGGAATTACACGTAGAATGAAATGCATGAGGCACATTAGTGAAACACCAAAATACCATTTGGAATTGAATATGTTATGTTTTGTTTGCTCTGTCAATAGTTAGATGGGCAACAACAGCTGAGCACTATTGACGGAGAAGGAAACGATGGGCAAAGACTAGAGCTCTGCGTTGCTGTGGATGAATGGAAAGCGGCAGCAGTGAATCAAGGTCATTCAAAGCAAAGAAGCAAGAAAGTGCAGAGAGAAAATGAAAAGGGAAGCGTGACAATGGAGAACTTAACTCATCAGAGTCACCTTGCATCAAGAATATTTGACTTCGCAGAAGGATCTTAGGACCAGCTTGCAATGTCTTTCACAGATTTTCCTGTAAGAAAAGGGTGTTGTGACAAATCCATCTGTCAGAAGATGACATGGGATTTCCTGCCCAGGGGGAAGAGCAGCATCAGCGAGCAACATCGTTTTTTCTCCTAAGGGGATGTGACAGTGCCGGCTGCTCCTATGGAAACGAAAGGTAAAATAACACAGTCATCAACCAGAGCCTGATGATATTGCAGCGCCTATAATTTCGCAGATAACCTGATCTGTGATCACTAAATTGTTAATGAAGGTGCTGTAGTTCTGCTAAGGACTACCCGTTGCTAGGGAGATCATAATTGGATTGTCTGAACCCGAATTAGTCTTGTCGATCTGTCCACGTCAGAAGTCTGGAAATAAAGAGAAAACTCTTTAATTGAATGGATGGAATGACTGAATGACTGAATGAATGAATGAATGAATGAGTGCATAGAATAGTTGGCTTAAGAGATTTAAATAGACGTAGCGAATGTCATCTATAAATGAAAGATAACTAAAACTGCAAACTTGCAGAGAAGAAGAAAGCGTCAATGATTGTTTGGTTACAGTTTTCTTTCTTTCTTTTTCTTAAGAAAATGCAAACATTGATGACGAGGATCCAGTGCAGTGGATGAAAAAATACAAACGACTTAAAGTCTTGAAGCAAATCTGTCCAGAGCTTCCCAATAACCCCAATACATAACATTTTTTTCAAGTGTGAGTGAATATATAGGCAACGAGCTGGAGAGAAGGAAAACGGTTGAATCAGTCAAAAAAATGTTTCTTGATGTTAAAAACACCACACAAGCAGGATTCGTGAGAGAATTTGCATAAACCCTTGGAAGCCACGGAGAGATTCTGGATGACTCACCGTTTGCACTAGGCATCGACCATAGTAGAGAAATTTCCCCCTCAAACACATGAACTATGAATAACATTATGGAAAACGTAAAAGCGAACAAAAAGCATGGAAACCTGGCAAAACAGCAGGAAATTTCAAGACCGTCACGGAAGCCTCAAGGAATTCCACCAGTGATTTTTAGCAGGGGACCTTTGAAGCTGTTGCAGAGGCACAGTTGCACAATGAAGTGCACATTACAGGAGCTCAATGTAATGCCAGACAGGCTGGTTTCCCAGTGTGCTAATTAAGATAGTCAATTATATAGAATTACATATGCGATGATTAGAAAAAGAAGTGCAGCAGAACTAGTGGAACTATCAGGCAAAGGGGTGAGCTCTCTTCTTTTTTTGCCAAAGAGGACGACTGCTCTTGGCAGAATAAGGCCGGAATCTTTTCTTTCTGGAAGAGAATGATTCATAAGGAAAATATTCGAAGTCCAGAATCGCTTGCCTTCCAGCTGAAGAGAAAAAACTTGACTACATTAATCGCATGAATTCTGCAAAGCTTCTAGCAACAAGTGATGTTAACTCCTTGGACTCCTCAACCATAACATACTTCAATAAATGTTATACATACACTACGTCTTTGCTTTTGTAGCTCCAAATGCTCCCCGAATCGCCTGGAAATCAAGGGATTCGGGCAGTTGAATTGGCTGTGCAAACAGCGTCACTGCCCTCACGTCATCAAACCATACCAGTGAATATGACGAGGCCTCTTAATAAAACTGAATAATTTGCGCTTTCTTCGCCGGTTTCTGCCTTCTACCAAAAATTCGAGGGGTTCTTATCTCGATATCATCTTCAGATGATTTTGAAAAACGTATGTTCTATCATAGATGGTGGAAATGTAGATAAAGTAAAAATTTACTTGTGCAATGCATTTTTGAACTTGCGAATAACAACCATCAACTCTCAAAATGATTTCTTGCACCTTCCTTGTTTTCTTATTCGTCGATTGTGTTCATTCTGTTGCACTGCTGCAATTGCATTGCACTTTCTCAAAAATAACCTTCTAGCAGCTCAATAAATTAAGCAAAAAGGCTGGACTTTTCGAGAAACTTCAAAAGTTCGGGAGCTCAAACTCCGCTTGCAATTACAGTATGTCGATTGCGGTTACTTCGCTGCAACGTTGAAAATTCTAGAGTTTCTCATGAATTTCTAATTTTCAATATTTTCTGTAGCATTCCATGTGGGAATCTTGGCATCTGCGCGATTTTTTGAGAAACTAAAGGGATAAAAACGAAGGTCTACGAACTGGGATCTGATCTCAGGCTACTCTACGGGTTGCGGGACATCTAATACCCTATTTATTGGAGGGCGTAGCAGGCCAGATTCAAACAGCAGACAGTACGAATAAGAAGGTAAGATTTCAAATTATCTGCTCACGTAATTCTATTCAAAAAGCTTGAAGCTCTTTGCATGACGACCCAATCAAAAGACGTGCGTAGAAGAAGATCCTCTTTGCATGACGACCCAATCAAAAGACGTGCGTAGAAGGAGTTCTGGTTGAGGCTATCTGTGGACTCCCTACTGAGGTACTTCTGCATTGATAGGACCTAGCTGTTCTTCAGCAAGTTGGTTTGAATGGGATAAAGGTGCTATGCAGTTTTGGGATATCCATGGAACTTTTCTGAGGCTATTCCAAGACCTGTAACCCTTTGGCTGAACAACTGAATTGTTTTTCAACGTCAATTCATGCAAGAAATGCCAAGAAGGACCATCCCATACGCCCACCGCGATTGGTCGGAAATAAGGCTGGGTATTAGATGTACATAAACGTACTCTACGCACTACAGAGCTTTTTTGGCCACTGTTGGATACAATAGAGGAAGCAGTGCAATCTACTTTGAGAAGAGAGAAAGGAAATAAAAAAGTGAGGTTCAGGTCTGAATGATGTGAAATCCAAGGAAATCTTTGCCCGTAGAGCGCTGCCTAAAGCATTCCAGAAAAAAAAAACCTGTGCAAACAATCCCGACGGTTGCCAGCTCATGGCTGTGGCGCAGCCGGAACGACGCCATTCCCGGCAGAATCATGTCATGTCTAATGAGAACTGGATCCCATGGCGACGGTGGAGGAAATTGCACATGTTCGCTTTGTTGCAAAGGTTTTTTTCTCTGACACGGAGAGCTAGCCCGTTAATGTAAGAGACATGTCATGGAGAATCACGCATGGAGCTTACTAAGAATTGAGGGACTTATTATGGTATCTCCCTCAACTAAAAAGAGGGATGTGGAAAGCCCTGTCAGATATTTTGCAGCCGAAGTCTGAAGCATTGGCAGTTTGCAGACTTTTTTTAAAATCAATACACTCGTGATGTGCGCCCCAAAATAAAAGCGCTACACAAAGAAAAACAGCACAAGGAAGAGAAGCGTAGAACAGGGTGTAAATAACACAATGACGTGGAAGACAGGAAACACAGACTACACGCAGAGGAAACCCGTCGTCGGCTCGTAATCAGTGTCAGGTTTCATATGGAGTCACTTGATACAAACAAAGAAGAGCTTCAAAAGTTCCGCTCAAAATAATGCCAAATTTCCTCTAGGCAAAAACCTTCCAATCAGAAATAACACTTTCATTGAGGAAGTGACACTGAGTAGATACCACATGAAGCGCTCTTGTAGGCATCGTTCCCCCTCAGATTCGTTTTTGAGATTTTTTAGGCGTGAAGAGAATCCCCAGTAGCTGCTGTATGCCATTATGAGCAGAAACCCTAGCAGCAATGGTTGCCGGTTACTGCCATCCTCCCCTCCATTGCTGCCATCCCTCAGCAAATGTTGCTAAAATGATGGAAGCTTAAGCTGCAGTATAGGGGAGAATGGCAACAACTGGAAACCGTTGCTGCTATAGTTTCTACTCGAACCATTACGCCGTTCCGGCTGCGTTCGTGTTGCACAGTTATCAGAGGAGAAGCCTGTGGGCGGAGCAATGTGAAATCTCAAGTTCTCACCTCATCTATTCCTTCGCTCGTCATGCATGGCGCACAGTTTCTACTCTGGTAGGAAGTATATGAGGGATTTTCAAGAGGACTATAACTACCCCCGAAGGTGCACTCTCGGAATGAGTTGTCCAGACAGTGAGTCTCGTCCCCACCCCTCGCCACCGCCCACAGGTTCCTCAGGAATTGGGGCTCGAGAGCGGGTTTTTTCGGCAGTTTTGCACGGAGTCATATACATCAATATATATATATATATATATATATATATATATATATATATATATATATATATATATACTAGCTGCCGTACCCGGCTTCGCTCGGGTGTTTTATTACCTTGGCTACATCAGACTGCTGAGGCCAATTACTATCATCGACAAATTCATTAAAATCTCCATAATTTTGGTGATCAGCATATTAGCGAAGCCAGGTGACGCTTCCCATCGACTTGTGGGCGAAAAAATAGCAAAGCTATTTCGGTGACATTGAATCGACGTATTCGTACGAAGTGGTTGTCATATTCATACTCAGCATATCGAGGAATCCTAGGAGAGATGTCTTCACCGCTCCATTGGGCGGAAGAGCCAAAAGTCAACAAAATCGATAAACCGATATTTCATACGAAATATTTGTCATGTTCTTATTCAGCGTATTGAAGAACCCCAGTAGACATGTCTTCACCACCCCATGGTCAAGAAGAGCGGAAAATCAATAAAATCAATAAATCGATAAATTCGCGCAAAATGCTTGTCATATTCGTGTTCAGCGCATTGAGGTACCCCAGTAGGCATGTTCTCGCTAGTCCCTGGTCAAGAAGAGCGAAAAATCAATAAAATCGATATAATCGATAAACCAATCTATAATCCCAGGTGCAAAGTAGCCTATAACCTCCGCCGGCCAGTGGGGAGCCTACCTGCAAAATTTGATCCCGATCGGTTCATCCTCCGCTATTTCTATTCGGAACACACACACAAACACACACACAAACACACACACACAAACACACAAACAAACTTTCACTTTTATAAATACAGATATCAGTGGCGGACGCAGAAAGTGGGCGGGAGGGGGGGCGTGGGAAGAAAAGTGGGGTCTCCGCCGTTTTGGGGACCCAGACGGAAAATAAAATTAATAATAATATTAATTATAATAATAAACAATAAATAAAAAATATATTAAAAATAATAATAAAAATAAACAATTAAAAATAAACTAACACAAGATTTTTATTTGTATTGTAAAGTAATTTCGAAAATTTGGCGACCCATTCTCGGGGGGGGCGCGCCCCCCCCCCCCCCCCCCCCCCCCCCCTGCGTCCGCCACTGACAGATATATATATAGGGTGGTCCACATGAAGTGTGACGGGCTATATAAAGTCAATTTTTGGTCACTTTTCTAGCTTTTTTGTGTCATTTCATGATGTTACTCGTTTCTGCCGTGTTTTTTAACCCCATTGTGAACAGTCTCATCTTCCGTTTCAAATGAACATGGTTTCGCTCGAGGATCGGTCAGCAGTCGTCGCTATGTATAAACGCGGGTTGTCAGTTCCCAGGATTTCGAGGACACTCAAACTGCACCGGGAGCAAGTGCATCACATCATAAACCGTTTCAAAGAGACTGGAAGGATCGAAAATCGTCCGAGAGGAAGACCTCAACGAATTGCAAGGACTCCTGCCCTCCGAAAGGCCGTCAAAGACAAACTGCGCCGAAATCCTGAAAGAAGCATTAGGCAGTTGGCCAAGGATCACAAAGTAAGCCGATCGACCATGCAAAGACTAGTCAGAGATGATCTCGAATTGTTTCCTTACAAGTTCGCCAAAGGACAACGCCTCACAGACAAAATGAAGGCATCAAGATTGGAAAAAAGCAGGAAGATGAAGGCCCTTGCGCGCGGTGATAATCTCGGCCGAATTCTCTTCACAGACGAGAAAATATTCACGGTGGAACCACTCCAAAACGCGCAGAATCAGCGGGAATTGCTGCCAAAGGGATCTCCAAGGACCGTCAAGATTGAAAAAACGCATTTCCCGCAGTCCGAGATGGTGTGGGCTGGGATTTCGGGTTTGGGTAAGACCAAGCTTGTTTTTGTAGAACAAGGATCTAAAATTGATGCAGGATTTTATCGAAAGCAAATCTTGGAGGAAACGGTGATTCTTTGGGCCGAACAGAATGCTAAGGATATTTAATGGACCCTCCAGCAAGATTGGGCACCAGCCCACGGAGCAAAGAAGACATTGGAATGGTGTGAGGTCAATCTTCCGTGTTTCTGGACAAAAGATGTTTGGCCATCAAACTCGCCCGATCTCAACCCTCTGGATTTTGCCGTCTGGTCGATTCTGGAGCAAAAAGTCTGCTCTTCCAAACACAAGTCATTGGACTCGCTGAAGAGAGCACTGGAGAAGGCATGGGAAGAAATTTCGCCGGAAATGATTGCGCGCATCCTCAAGAATTTCCGGAAGAGATTGGACGCTTGTATTAAAGCTAAAGGAGGTCATTTCGAATGTGATCTTTAATATGTTATGTAGAAATTTGTTGTCTGTTAAATAAATACAAAAAGTTGTTATTTGGATCAATGTGCGCGAAGTTATGGGTAGTTTTTCCCGTCACACTTCATGTGGACCACCCTGTATATATATATATATATATACATCAGTGGCGGACGCAGAAAGTGGGCGGGAGGGGGGGCGTGGGAAGAAAAGTGGGGTCTCCGCCGTTTTGAGGACCCAGACGGAAAATAAAATTAATAATAATATTAATTATAATAATAAACAATAAATAAAAAATATATTAAAAATAATGATAAAAATAAACAATTAAAAATAAACTAACACAAGATTTTTATTTGTATTGTAAAGTAATTTCGAAAATTTGGCGACCCATTCTCGGGGGGGGGCGCGCCCCTCCCGCCCCCCCTACGTCCGCCACTAATATATATATATATATATATATATATATATATATATATATATATATATATATATATAGTGGCGGACGTAGGGGGGGGCGGGGGAGGGGCGCGCCCCCCCCCGAGAATGGGTCGCCAAATTTTCGAAATTACTTTACAATACAAATAAAAATCTTGTGTTAGTTTATTTTTAATTGTTTATTTTTATTATTATTTTTAATATATTTTTTATTTATTGTTTATTATTATAATTAATATTATTATTAATTTTATTTTCCGTCTGGGTCCCCAAAACGGCGGAGACCCCACTTTTCTTCCCACGCCCCCCTCCCGCCCACTTTCTGCGTCCGCCACTGATATATATATATATATATATATATATAACATGAGATCGCTCATGTGTACTACAATAAAACATAAAAGTGAAGTAGGTAAAACAAGGAACGTTCGACTGTAACACCCATAGTGGAGGAAAACATCCTCATGGTGAAAAGCGAAAGAACAAAAAACAAAACAACAACAAAAAGAGGGACCGTGGAGCTATGTAGGTGAAGCAAGCGTGAAAATCTCTACAAAGCTCCTCGTCAAACCGCATATCAAAGTCATTTGAACACCTCTCCGAAGAGATTTGGCGATCATCTAGCATTTCAACACCTTCCAACAACCCGAACCACGATCTTGGTTGCTATCCAATACCATAAATCACCGTTGAAGCAGGAAAACCTATTCAGTGTCTTACTGAAGGTAGCTTAATACCGTATACAAATAGCATAGCACGTGTTTATCACGTGTCTAGGAGGTAAACAACCTTCATATAAACAGCTGCCACAAAAGCCAATTTATTAAGACCTGTAGTCAAGCCAGAGTCATAGCAACGGATAATCTCTTACAGCAACTTCTCGGAGAAATACAATATGCTACGAAACTGAGAACACAGTATCGCAGACTGCCGGGAAAATGGTTGTGGGTAAGAGAGGAAAAATTGCACAATGGCTATGGAGCAGATATTTGTTGTGGGATTCAAAATTGTTCTCGGAATGCACCATGTCACATCGACAGAGTTGTCAAACCTCCAGGGGAAAATTAGGGAGTCAGTTTAACTGTTTTCCATTCTCATTTTGACGCTGGATTCCTTCCATGACTCATATATGTACATTTTCTAATGGTTACTTTTTCTGATACAGTGTGGAAAGGCTGCATTTCAGAAAAAAATTAGTGGTTGTGCGAAAATCCTGTCGATGAAAGTTGCACATTAACGAACAAAGAGCTTCCAAAAACAACCTTTTGGTGCTTACGAACGTTTCACACGAAAATTTCCGTGGATGCTGCCTTAAACTGCTACATAGGTCGAAAACCATAGACAGGGCATGCTGATCTGCTGGAAACTCGCCCATTCCATGTACTAAGAGTGAAGGTTTACCACCCACATAAATGGTCATTCACGAATTCCGTTAAAGTTGGTAAAAAATGGACGAGTTTGACGCAATTAAATCTCGCCTATTTTATTCAGGAAGCTCAATCCACAAAGCCGGCACCGATAGTGAGAAAATCCCACATTTTTGTACACGTTGTTCAAAAAAAAATTATCTACGTTTTTCCTCTGAAATTTTCTCTATCACGAGAACATGTCAAAATGCTGGTCACTCACAAGAGAAATGCTGAGAAATGCAACTAATAATTGCGGTTTTGCCAATGAGCAGAGGACTCCATGTTCCAACTCAAATATCTGCCGTCAAGAGGGGCGCAAATCATCTACGGAGCGCGACGATGACGCCTCAGCATGGGTAAAGTTTACCACACGCTCAGCCTCTGGTAGGCTACACCCATTTCTTTACCCACCCGCTCGTGGGTAAGCACTTTGATGGGTCGCAGGTTACGCTTAAAATTGGGGGCGTTGGGTACCATAACCATGGGTAATCTCAGTGATGCATGCCAGCCCTGGACGCGTGGAAGCATTCCCGGAATATTCGTGACTCATTCATCTTAGATCTTCGAAGATCGGCCGTTCTGGGAAAAAAGGTGAATGAAGGTTCGTGTCAGAAGTACAAACACATGATCGAGCTCCTCAAAGGAACGAGCGAGGTATGGATTATTATTATTACTGGCAAGGTATGGATCTGAAAAAAACTGTTACATGAAGGAAAAGGCCGGAAAAATTAGGGAAAATCAAGAGAGCAATACAAAAAAAGCGCTTTCCTTCCTCTATTTTCACGCCTACAGTGCACTTACCGTAAATTTGGCCTCTATTACGCCTGAAGTGCAGTAACGATGGAAACTGTAAACTAGAAATAGAACCGGGATTGTCTGAACCTTTTGTAAACCTCGCTCCATTTAGTTTCAAAATGCGGAAATGCCTCATTTCCTGTCAATTTAGTATAAACGGAGGAGAAATGAAATTGTTTAGAAAGAAAATATTGATCTCCGAAGTCTGGTAAACATGGCGTCGAACATCTAAATATATTGTTATCCAGATGCATAAAGTGACTGATGACGTCACGTAGGTGGGAACGCGCCCGCTGCGAACACAGTGACATTATGCAGGAATTATTATAGCGATTGTGCGCTGCTGAAGCGGAGTTCCCGATCGATAACCCTCATTTCACCTGGTTACCATGACTCCGCCCACTTGGGCGTGAAAGCTGCAGGTAGCGTTGCAGCAACAGAACATTAGCTAAGACTATGACATGAATTATGGCAAGGAAATGTCGTTGTCCAGACAAATGGCAGCTCGAGACAGGTAAATAACAACGAGTCGGAAGTTACAATGAGAATTCGGAATTTTGCAGAATGGTCTGCTTGTCAGGACACCTTTGTGGATGGATGCGCATATTCGTGCTGTTTCTTACCTTAACAAGCAGCCGACACCACTTATTAATACCTTAAGGATAATATTTCCATGATCGTCAGAGTAGAAGATAAGAATGACCTAAACGACACGAATCTCTTTGCATGCAAACGCTTTAGTGACGACTAGTGCACCGTGGGGCCCAGTTCTCGCACCACTCTGTCAACCTGAATTATGACATAATATGCCACAACGTAATATTAATATAACAATATTTGTCATATAAACAATACATAATATACAATATTTATTATATATTCATGGCTATTCCTGATCCTTAGTTTTTTTTTCTGTAGCGGCAAAACTTGAGGATGCCTCACTAAGGGAGTGCACTCTTCTGCACTAAGCCGCAACCACTCTGAAACGTAGCGTCAACGATCAAAAAGACTAGGATAAATTAAATTTGACAGAGATTCCAGTTGAAACGCTTCTTCAGCAAGAATATGGGACCCAAATAACAGCACAGTTGCGGAACACAAGTATTATTTCAAATATTTGAACTTTCAGCCCTCGAATATTCGAATTTCCGATATTTCGAACAATTCCCTACCCTTATATTCACGATATTCGGATCTTCAAATATATACATACGGCACCATCAAATTTTCGAACATTCGAATTTCTGAATATTCCAACACTCGAAAATGAATATTACAAACTTATCTGATCAAAACTCGGTCAAATTCTGCTATCATGAATAGTTCTCGCACGGTTTCTTTAGCAATAATGTGGAACTCAAATAACAGCACCGTTGCTGAGCACAAGTTTGTACTCCACATAATCGAATTTTCGGCCCTTGAGTTCTCGAATATTGGAAATTTTAAATATTGCAGAACCATCGATTTTTTTTTAGTATTCGAACACTTGGTGAAATGTTCGAATTTTATTCGACTCGGTCAGAACTCCACCTCCGGGACCAGTTTTCGCACCGCCTTGTCATCAGTTACAACCCCATAATCCTGCAAATCACAGGTTCAAGTGTGTAAGGATTGCAGTCAAAACAGCAAAAAATTATAATTTTCAAAAATGGGCGGTAATATTGACAGAGAATCAATAAAATCAATGAAATAGTTAATCTTGAAGTGTACTTAACACTTGAATGCCCTGTCGCACCAAAAATTGAGGAAAATTAGAAAAAAAAATCAAAAAATTAAGTCTTCCAAATTGACCTGAAGGACGGATACTGGAATAGGAAGATTACCTGAAATTGAAACTTTTCAACTTTGTATTTTTAAATACTATCAATCTAGTTGTTACCGATTTCTCCCGAAATCTCGCTGGGATACAAGGAAATGATCATAGGACCACTTGTACAACAGGTCACTTCACAAGAGGTACCATTAAATTGACATAAACACCCTAAGACACGGCAGAAACAGAAGATCAATCGTAGCTAAAACTGATGAAGTCATCGAAAATTTATTAAATTTTATTACAAAAACTCTACAACATAAGTACAGTACTAACTCAACCAACTTGGCGAAGCTATGGCAGTAAATATAGCACCTGTGGAATTGACAGCTGGTGAGAGTGCATACGGCGAGAGTACCAACGCTGACACATAGGCGGGTGAGAGAATCAGAGGAGACAGAACGAATGGGGAAAGAATAAGAGGCGACAGCACGTTCGGCGTGCCAATAAAAGGCGACAGGGCAAACGGCGACAAAATCAGCGGCGTCATCGCCTGGGGCGAAAGTATAAACGGAGAGAAAATGAATGGCGACAATACGAACGGATTCATAACGCCTGGAGAGAGGATAACTGGTACAAATGCTAGTGGAGTGAGGATAATTGGTACAAATGCGAATGCGGACAGCACGACTGGTGAGAGTATACGGGGCGAAAGCACAACAGGGATAAATAACCACGGGGACAGGACGATAACCCCAAAAATGGCGGGGGATTGGATCAGGGCCGAGAATTGCACAGGGGATAAGATCAACGGTTGACTAACTGTCACAGGATCATTCAGAAGAACTACACCGCTCAACGGCGACAGTACTATAGCGCGTTTTTGGCGCTTTGGCGCTGGTTTCACAGGCGCCAGACTCACTACACCACTGCGCGCCTCGTACCGTAACCGCCCGTCAGCCACGTGGCGTACTGTATCGCGTACTGTACGGTGTGCAACATCGTCGGTAACGTTCTGCATCGCTTCTAGCGCCACGGAATTGTTAAATGGTGAGCCTGTGCCATAGACGAGCTCTCGTTGAGCTGGTGACAGCACAGCGTAACCGGTCCGATTCATCTGTTGCAGCTGAAATGGAGGATTTAAAGGACTTAGAAAATGGGCGTGACATCGGTTAGAGACGCAGAGTAACCTGTTCGGGGGTGAAGGTTTTTTGTAGTCGCTCAAACAGTTCGATTTTTGACGCCTCGTGCTTGCCGTAGATTCTTGTGACGTTCTCCTTTGTGAGGTAGATCGGTTGACCATCAGGACCACGGATTTTTTTCACGTCCGTTTTTGCCACTTCTTCCGCCTTTTTCACCTTAAAGGACACATTATCGGTGAATACTGTACGCCTTCAGCAGAGCGCATTCCAACAGTGAGCCGAGCTAGAGGGCATTTCTTATTTCTCCAGAATGTTTCATCGATAAAATAAGGTTGCATAAGGTTTGTAGGGGATTTCGCGCTCCATCGTCAACATCTGACCCAGCGCTGATCAATACCTGTTGGTCGCCTGGTCGGATGTTGACTGAATCGTAACAGGGATAGAAATTTGCAGTACATACTAGTCTATTTCTTGAATTATTCATTCTCTAACTAGCTGATCTCTTGAAATCGACAAATCAACCTAAAATTATTGATTTTTCATGACCACCTTACCTTTGCCTTATCCAGTGCATCTGCAGCACCAGACGTCTCTATGATGAAATCCATCCAGTCCTGCTGATCATGTTCCTTCAGTACTCCTGTACTGTTCAGTAATGTCGTCAGTGACGTCATCTTCTCAATGCCACGCCCCTTGCCGTGGAGTGAGAACAACGACGGTGATAGGAGATTCACCTGAGAATCGATATATTGATCGGCTACAACAATGGGACGTCCCCGCCCACAAACACAGCTCCATTTGACCAATACTTACCTCATTAGACGTGGATTTTTCATCATCTGGGACAAGGCTCATCACCCGTGGGCTAATCATCCGAAGAGACTTCTCATCGAAGTCACTGACATTGTGACCGGTCATCATCATAGCTAATTTGACTCCTAAACAATGATTTGTCTCAAATACCACTCTCGTCCGTGAGAAACCTGTGATCCCGTGAATTCGTCTTATTTTTTTTTCTCAGATGCAGACAGGCCCATTTTGTTGTGTTTGTAAGAGAGCAGCTAGAGCGCAGACAGGAAGGGTTGGTAGAGCGCAGACGGCTGGGGCTGCTAGATTGCACACAGCCAGAGTTGATACAGCGCAGACGGTTGGAGCTGCTAGAGAGCAGACAGAAAGGGTTGGTAGAGCGCAGACGGCTGGGGCTGCTAGAGCGCAGACAGCCAGAGTTGATGGAGCACAGACGGTTGGAGCTGCTAGAGCGCAGACAGCCACAGTTGCTAGAGCGCAGACAACCAGAGTTGTTAGGACGCAGACGGCTGGAGCTGCTAGAGCGCAGACAGAAAGGGTTGGTAGAGCGCAGACGGCTGGAGCTGCTAGAGTGCAGACAGCCAGAGTTGATAGAGCGCAGACGGTTGGAGCTGCTAGAGCGCAGACAACCAGAGCTGTCAGAGCGCAGACAGCCGGAGTGCAAGCAGAAAACAAGAAAACAAGCCATTAAAACACTTCATTTAATGTATTTGCCTGGAACGGTGCACTAATTCAAAACTTGTACTCTAAAAAAGAGAGGAAGAGAGGCAGAGGTAACCACCTCATCTCGCCCCATACTCCCCTCAAGATAGTGACGCAGAGGATTCCCTCACCTTCTCGCACCAGTTTGATGGGTCCCGATACGGCTTTTTCCATGGGCGTTAGCTTTTTCTGCTTTTTCCTATATTCTCTCTTCATGTAGTCCATTTGACTATACCGCTCAGGTTTGAGTGCTTTTTCAAGCTCGTGCAATTTCTAAAAACTGTAATATCATGTCAGATTTTGTTAGAGGCGCCATTATGCAAGATCACCATGAGTTTTCCCAGTTTTTTCGTTTTTCCAGTCGTTTTCCCGTAGTCAACAGCGGCCTTGGAATAGAATTTCAGGCGTTTTTTGATCAATTGCTCTGCTCGTCGTTTTTGTTCGATGTCGTCTGCCTCTTTTTTAATGTCTGAGATCACGGATTGCCATCTGAAAAATATGTGGTAGATATAAGGAGAAAGAGAGACGAGCATACAAACAGACAGGTGGAAGGGGGGGGGGCAAATTGAGAATAATCGTTGGAAGTATTTTCCCCCAGAAAAAGAAAAAAAACAGAAAAAAGCCCGTACATTTCCATAGCTAACTTCAACATCTTCTTACAACCCATCAAGTTTTAGAAATACCCAAGTGAAGAGGGAATTCCTGAATGAAGGTATACTTCCCCGAATTAGCTTAAAAACAGGTTTTCCGAAAGCTTTGTGATCATATGTCTAATTTTGATCAGCATCTTCTAGCCTTCCAGCGAATCCTTCCCTATAGGAATCTCCAGAACCATTCTCAGGTGGGAATGTACGTTTAAGAAAGCTTCAGACACCGTTATTGGTAACAAAGTATATACGTAATGGAAACCTTTGGAGAAAATGGGCGAAAAATATCAAGAAAAGAAGTATGAAGTAGAGAAGTAGAAAAGCAACTGAAACAACATGCAAGAAGGTAACTAAAATGGTAAGTTCCATAGATGGGAAAGCTGAAGCATGAGAGCGCTAATGAACTTTTATTACTAAAATTCTTAGAAATCGAAGTAAACACACACTGAATATGATGAACAAGGCAGGTGCACGGGTATGGAGAGTTATACCTGGAGTGGGAGGCGCGGTCGAGCTCTGTGACTGACCAGTTGGATAAATTGACCAATCGCAGAGCTGGGCCGCACCGCCCTCTCCAGGTATAACGCTCCGCACCCCAGGTGCACACAAGAATAGATCAAGAAAGTTGCTTCAATTAGGGCTAGAAAGACATAAAAGCACAAAAATATGAAAAAAATAAAGCAACCGGAAAATCCACAAAACACGACAATTTTTTTGGAAGAACTAGATGGAAAGTGATCGAAACACCAAAGCAGCAGCAAAGTAATACATACAGGGGGGGCCATAAGTTATTGTACAACGTTTGCTGGCCCATTTCTCCGCAGTAGTAAAATATTTTTTGCCGCACTAGGCACTGTTTAATAGAGCTGGATTTGCTCTATCTTTTGATCACAAAAACCTCCTGGATACTTCCAAGATAACGAAAAAAGTTTATCGGAAACATTCATTGCAGACTTTCGGTGCCGCAAAATGCACTAACTCTGCCCGCAATTTCCGAGCAAAACAGCCACAAAAACAGTTTGATACTTTTAGAAAGAGCATTCTTTGCTCTTTAAGATGCATCTAAGCAGTACACCCCACTTTAGAGATTTGGTGGATTTTTCGTAAAAAATTTCCACATCAACCCGCTTTTTTCAAAAACCTGTTCTAAGTCCAACTGCTCCAAAGCAAAACTCTCCCGGGAAACCGGGTTTTAACTGTAAGATACTTTGATCCCTGCTCTATTCGGCAGCGAAAAGAGCAGGATGATCCATGTGTTGCTGGTGGAGAAATAAATGAGCAAACGTTGTACAATAACTTATGGCCCCCCCTGTATATCTAGAGAACTCCGTACCGGTCCTATTGATTTTATGCTCCATTTTTCATGAGTATTTCTGTTATAATTAAGAAAGGGGATAAGGTAACACTATATTGAGAAAACATAGCAGTAGACGAATGACTTGAGGGAAGAAACGCCATCTACGGGCAAGTGCTTACTTTCTGTGCTTCCTCGTGTTCTTCAAGGCGCGGACAGTTTTCGTTAGATGCTTCGCGATTTGGCCAAATGGTGACCTGAAGCAATGAGAGGGATAACCTTCACGTCGTCATAACCTGGAGATTCATAACTGCTTATAAGCTTTAGAACAATAAGCGTCTATATCCGTGGTGAAGAGTTCATATTTCTCAAAAGGGTATCCATGGAACGTCTAGTGGTTTTCATATGGGCCATTTATAATCAAGGGCGTAACAAATTGATGTCTAAAAAATTATGACCACATTGTGTGGTCCTTAGGTCACTTTGAATGGCAGATGTTTCCGATGAATGCTTTGAAATGATAAATGAGAGTTAATTGTACAGTGAGAGTCGATGGCGGCGGCTCTTCCGCGGCCTCAAGAAGGACGCCGCGCAACCGCACCGCGTGCGCCGGAATTCTTCCGGCGCTTTTCTTTCCGCTTTGATGATCTTCTCCCATGTTGGGTGGAAAAGCAGCAGCAAATAGCATAACGGCGGCAGACGACATCAATTCCAGCGTGAGCGGCGCGGTTGCGCGGCGTCCTTCTCGGGGCCGCGGAAAGGCCACCGCCATCGACGCTCACCGTAATCACTGGCTTTCTCTTTCATATCGTTGTTTTTTGTTAGTTCTTTGAATTAGTAGATTTTTAAATATTATTGATTTGTTTGCATCAGAAATATCTCACCTGTCATGTTCATCGATCAGATTGTAACTGCTCCTGGTCAACACCTCCCGTTTATGGCGCGCCATGCGGAACCCTCCCACCCACGGGGATCCCTTCTTCAGTTTTCGCTTGACTCCTTTCGAAAGGCTTCCTCTCCACGGGTCAGAAGAGGCGGGCTTCCGTCGGAGTACTGAAAGTATAATGTAAGTAAAGAAACAAGTCGCTAGCTCGCAAAGCGGTATGAAGCAGCGGTATACTTACTCCGGTTAGCCTGCCTCCTCTTACCGAGCAGCTTTGCCCAACGTATCCGTTTTGCTTGCTCAGCATTCGCTTCCAGGAGCATAGCGACGCACTTTGCGTGCGTTTGCACATCGTCCGCTCGCTTGGCGCATTTATAGTGACGCGCTTTTTCTGCGCTCGACACCTTGGGCAGCCTTCAGCACACAATTTACTGTGTAACATATTATGGAATCAGTGCAGTGAGCCCACCTTTCGGTCGCTAGTGCTGCCATCAAGCTGCTGAATGCCTGATCAACCCAGTGTTGATAGAGCTGGTTGCCGCTCTCTTCGCTCATCGGTAAGTTGAAAATGCCATCCTGAACTACTGAACCTTTCCTGGGCGATGGCGACGACCATAGATCAATTTTCGCCCGATCAGCCTAGCTTTTGTGGTGAAAAAGTAACAGGAAAATTAAAATTTATTTTGTTTCTCAGACAACGCTATTATGTTCCTACACATTTGTATGTAATACTAAATATTAGATTATTGTCCGTACTTTGTAATGATTTACTGCACATAATACGCGTAGTATTGTCCTATACCTTATTACGAATACTACACTTCGGTATTGGTAATATGTTCATCATATTACTATAAGTATCTCATTATTGATCATAGTATCATTGTAATATATATCATTATTTGTATTTTGTAATAATTTATTTCACATAATACATATATTATGATCATGTACATTATTATATATAACACGCTTTACGTACATATTATCATAACACGGAACGTACATAGTAGTATGATTCATATAATATGGACATCAAAATATATTTACACTAAAATTTACTTGTTACATTCCTCATATGTATTACTACATATTATTCTTCAACATAATATTATTATTTATAATAATAGATCATGTCAATCATAATATTATCATGTCGTATTGTATCCTATAGTAGACGTATTTTCTAAATCATAGGTGTATTAGTTATATATAATAGTATTAATGTATGTATACGTATGTGTATCAGTGTTATATTATAGCACTGATATGTTCTATTGTGTACATGTAATTTTATTTTCACAATATCTCCAATTCCAGAAATCAGGACTAATTATTGATTTATTGATTCATTTACCTTGTAGTAAGGAGAATTCCTAACGTCTATCTCCACGTCATCGCTTCCAATTATGGAACAGCTTGAAGATACTGTAATGCTACAGTAACTCTACAGTAGTAATACTGGAAATAATGAGCGATAAAAATACCGAAAAGGGAGAGCAACAGGGGCGCTATCATAACCAACTGATGATTTCTGAATTGGAGGCTATTCACAGCTCTATTTCAGGTAAAGTCAGAGGTAGAAGTAGCACAATATTAGTAATACAGTAGCATCGGAGCACTGTAGCGATTCTCAGTGGTCCTTTGGCTTGAACACGTCAGAGTAGCTGGTTTAGGTACGCAAAACTCGTCGAAAGATCTGAAACGATGTCCGAATGGAGGTAATCATGCGTTGAACGAGACTGAACTGCACTAAAAGGCTTACGGACCGCGAGATCCGAGAGTGCATCGTGCCGATCTTTTATAGGGGTGAAAACGTCGACATGTCGCCGAGGCACTTTCACTATGTATGGGATTAAAAAGTCGCTTCACATAATTGGATGAGGTTACGGGATCTTTGGACGGCACTCGGGTGGGGTGGATCGGAAGTCCAATCCCGCTAATATCCCGGGGTTTTTTTTTTTGAATTTTTCTTCTCGTGAGGACCATTGCGGCACCGTCTACAAGGCCTATAATAATTTGAATTTAAACATCTTATCCCTGAATATGTTACGAAAAGAAAAGAAGCAGACTTCTCAACTGCGAATCAATCAATGAAATTATTAATGTAGTGGAAAGAATTTATGATAAAAGAGCTATAAAATTCATAAAGGAATTTTGCCTATTTGCCCGTTTCGTTCCCTTACTATATACGGTTAAACAGGTATAAGAGATAGGTCCTCCTGGGAACTCGTCATTACCGCGAGGAGGACCCTACCAAGTTGGCCAGTGTTTTCCGAATCTTGCTCTCAGAAAACTTTCTCTAAAACCGCTGAAAACGGACCTACTGCAAAAAAAAAAACGATTCTGGAGATGCTTATTCATGTATTCATGGATGACGCTCCCTCGACAGCGACGATGTTCACTATAGCTCAGGCCAAAACTACAGCGACTTCATCAGTGGAAAACGCTTAAACTCTCACTAATATGCTTATTGCTCAACAAAAAACATGATGTGAGACTCCTTGCAGCAAATTCCTGTACTACTAATCATAAAAGAATTTCCAGGAGCAATCGTGCAAAAAAATTTAGGTGATTTCGTATGAGACTGCTGCAAAACACCTTTTTGAGCTCAAACCCTTGTGGAGCTTGTGGGCGGAGTCAAGGCCAGAGATTCCGCAAGATGTACTCCACTGCTGACTGTACATGGAGCGCACTTCTTTTCTTGTTATGTTGTAGATGATAAGTAACTCTCAAGAGGAATACGATATTTTCAAGGAGGTAGGCTGGTGCGAGTGAATTCAGAAACCTCATTCTCCTGCCTCGGCTCGGCTCACCTCGGCTCCACCCTCACGCTCCCTAAGGATTGAGGCTCGAGATGGATTATTCGGCAGTTTGCACGGAATCACATACAACATTTTATTAGGCAACATTTGAAGGTTCTTCTCGTGTGCAAATATCAGAAACGGCTTCAAAAAAACTAATAATCAATATCCATGAAAATAACATTTTGATCCATCTTCATCGAGGTCCAGAATGTTTCCTGTTCACCCGCAAAGGATCCGCCGGTGATCTCCGCAATAGTTGATGGCTGTTAATCCAATGATAGAGAAAGTGCATTAATTCTCGCGCCCGTTCCGAGAGGATTACGGTGTTCATCGGCATCAGGTGAGTCGTCCGCGGGCGAAAATTCATTCTTCTGGACCGATTCCAACGATTTTATCACTAGGGGAAACGTGCCGCGCGAATGAGCACGTCTTCACGGCTTCGTCTTTCATAGGAGCATGCAGTTATGAATTTTATTCATGAAAAGCTCATCAACGACTATGGAAGTACATAAAACCCTAATCAATAAATCAATATCTCGACCAAATAATGCAACAAAAGCGAAAAACTTGAGAAAAATATTGCACAGAAACATTCGAGAGCAAAAATACACGTGGAACAACAAAATGATCAAGGACGGACAACTGGTACGAGAAAACTACTGAGAAATTTGGACCAACTATTTGATCCTGCAAATAAATGGTCTATGCATACATATAACTAAATAACTCAAGTTGGAGGCGGAGTTCTGTGACAGCTGTCCGACTAGAGGTAGGGTGGAGAGTCAGTCACTAATTTTATGAACAGAATTCATCTTAAGGTTGAGGTGGAAGCTGAAAGAGTCAGTGGGGGGGGGAGGTAGATGCTAAATTCTGCGATTGGTTTTAAATAAAATATAGATGCCAAATTCTGTGATTGATTGAGAATAGAATAATTCCAGTTTGATAGAAATTTTCTGTGCCAGGGGTTGGGTTTGTGGCAGTTGTCGTATGAAAATGGTGGGAAGACCTCCAATTTTTCCTAGGAAAAAACCTGTCCAACCTCAGCGATTGTTAAAGAGTGGGCGTGGTTACAAAATCCTATGACTGGCTGGAGACGAAGTACTAGTTTGCAGTTTGCAAAATGTTACTGATAAAATTGATCAGATCTTTGCCTAGGATGGTCGGCTTGGAGTTTCTCAAAGGAAGGGGCGTGGCTAGTCACTACTGTGATTGGTTGCCGATAAAAATCACGATTTAGAACAAAAAGCTGCGTGAACTACCCGCACACAGTACGTAACTGTTATTCTCAGAAATGTTACTAAATCAACCAATAACTGCACAGTCGGAATTTATCCATTTATTAAAAAATTAATACAAAAAGTCGAACTTTTTGTGTAAGCTGGTGGGCGTGGCTTGAAAGCAAGGGATTTTTAAAGTCACCGAGCAACGTATTCAAGTCACTCTTTCTACAGCTATAGCAGCGTTTAGCACCGAAATTCTGGAAAATTTCTACTTTTGTGGTAGTTGGCCCGATGAGAGATCATGCATAGCTCCTCGACTTTGACTTGCGCAGTTTTTGTGCTAGTTGTCCCGTTTTTTCAAAGCTCACGAAAGCCAGCTGGGGGACATAATAACCTCTGAGGCGGTGAGCTTTGACTCAATCAGAGGTGAGAGTGCATACGGCGAGAGCACGACAGCAAACAGGAACTGTGGAGAGTAGATAATCGGAGAGAGCACGAACGGTGAGAGAATCAGAGGAGACCCGACCATAGGGGTGAGAATAAGCGGATTGAGGACCATGGGGGAAAGAATCACAGGTGTGAACACCTGAGGCGAGAGAATGAACGGGGACAGTACCAGCGGGGAGAGAACGACGGGGTTGAACACCCCCGGAACGAGAATCAGAGGATGCAGGACAAGTGGCGACAGAATAATTGGGGAGAATATGAGAGGATTGACTATCAGTGGTGAGAGGACACGAGGCGAGAGGACAAGAGGGATGAAAACCCATGGGGAAAGGAT
Source organism: Ancylostoma caninum (assembly GCA_037903475.1). NCBI lineage: Eukaryota > Metazoa > Nematoda > Chromadorea > Rhabditida > Ancylostomatidae > Ancylostoma > Ancylostoma caninum. The sequence continues at coordinate 216,140 of JBAJFG010000293.1, forward strand.
GATTGGGCCAAGTACTGCCGGGGAAAGGGTGATAGGCGAGAGAACCAGTGGCGACAGAACTATGAACGTGTTCGAAAGAGGTCCTGAAGCGAATGTCAGCGGTGTGGATATGAACGGTGATGCCACGATGTCCTTTTGTCTCACACGGAATTTCTTCGCCTCAGCCAGAGCGCGAATGCTGAAAAAAATATTCTACTACCACAAAGGTGCATGGATGGGGCTTACAGTTCACTTTTTTTCATTTTTTATGGAATTAATCCAGGAAATTGTGGAGAACTCACTCTTTCTCCACCAAATGATGCGGGTCATCTCGCAAACGGCGCATTTTCTTGAACATTCTCAGCGAATCCGTCTTATTGTACGGAGAATTTGCACCGTATACTATGTGCAGCTGTTTGCTGTCAAGAAACGCGTATCCATATTTGTCCAAGGCATTTTTCTGGAAAAATTCACAGCGACTGATGAACTCTAAAGGTTAGCGGTTCAGTTATCCAAGTTCAAGCTCACCTGTTCGGAAGTGTAGCTCTTGTCGAGAGCCTCAAACGTGTCGATTTTGCGCTTTTCGTTGTCTCCGAATATGTCGGTGACGTTCTTTTTGGTGAAGTACAGAGGCACACCGTCTTTGCCACGCATTTCCCGGTCACGTGCTTCTCTCTGCTTCTCTTCTGCCTTGTCTACAGCATCAGTGACGCCTGTAAAATAGGATTTTTAATTTAATTAAGGATTTTTTATTTAATTATTTCAAACAATTTATTCATTCATTTATTTATTTAATTACTCATTTATTTATTGACGAGCTCAAGAAGCGCTAGTCGAGAAGAATATTAGACTAAAAAGAAGAACAAAAGTTGTGAAAGTGCTGTGAAAAGGACAGGAGGACAATTTCGAATTCATGGCATGTTGAATCACTGTAAGGATGGGGAGTTTTACAACCATGGGGCAGGGTATAGAGTGGGTATAGAGTAGGTCATGTATGGGTAAAAATGTTGACTGTTGCAAGGTAAAAGGTAAATTTGGGTGCGATAACAAGTTTACCACAGGTAATCTCAATGATGCATTAGCGCCCATATCAGCTGCACGAGTTTTTAAAGGTTGGAGTCTCTTATGATGCCCTATCCAATAAGGTTGCAGTAGGTGGAGCCTGACCATTGCTGTTATTGGTTATCGCTTAACTTCGATTGCGTACTTGATTTCGCCCCAGACGCTGTTACAGACACACGTGAAAGTTTCCCCCAAAGACTAATGTATTGAAGTAGTCGGGCTTTAAAAACAGCCGTTTGTGGATAACAAGAAACGGCAAATTAACTGGATAGCTAGTAGCCGTTCTGAGAGAAAAAAAGAAATATAAGAAGGAACTAATCAAGCGGGAATTACGTGTATTCTCTAGCTACTCCACTTCTTAATCTTATATGTGTCCTAATTACTCAGTTTTGTAAGGTTAAGAACATTCTTTGCAAAAGAAGGTTCAACTAGCACTTTAGACTGAATCCCTCGATGATAAAAATGGATAGAAATGGGACTTCACGGTCCGAAGAGCTGGAGAATTGTAAAAAAAATAATTTTTCTTCTGATTTTTTCCGCTATAGAAGGTCCTCGAGATGTCCTGAAAGTTGAGCAAATTATCCTACTCCTCATCTATCCCAACCTTGAAATATCTTTGCATGGAGCCCTACTCCATGAAAAGTCTTCCTTAGTCCTACTCCTATTGCGAGTTTCAGCTTCTTCCTATATTAAAAAAGCTTTCTCTTAAATAAAAAAAATTGATCTCCTAAAATTAGGCTTCTAACTCTCTAACTTTTATTCGCTTTCATTCTCTTCCCTCTGGAAATTATATTCATAACTTCACTTTTCGGCCCTGCTTACCTGCTGTTTCAACGATGAAGTCCATCCACGCCTCCTGGTCCTTATTCGGTAACTGCTTTAGGATGTGAGGTAATGACATGACCTTTTCCAATTCTCCTCCATCTTGATGTAGCGAGAAAAGTGAGGGGGAGAGGAGGTTGAACTGAAACAGAATGAAAGAACTGGTGGATGTCTCACAAGAGCCGAATTGATGATTATGGCGCGCTATACGGTAAACCAAAGAGATATTTAGGTGGTTAACCGCTTTCTTTCAATGATGACTAGAGCTTCTGAGTGGTTGATCCCTTGCTCTGCACCAGTAAAGAACAGTAGTTTCCATATATCGACCGAATTTTCACACATATTTTGCGGATAAATTCTCCTGAAATGTGAAAGGCTCACCAGATCGTCGTCTTCTTGTTCAGGGACTAAGCTCATGAAGCGCGGCGAAATAAGTTTGAGAGTCTTCTTGTCGAAATTCGTCACATTTTTGCCAGCTGCCATCAGGGCCATCTGGAATCAGGATCCTCGTTGGGTATATTTCCGAGGACTTCTGCCCACTATATACTTTGCTAATAGCTTCGCAGCTCCAAAAATAGCTATATTAGTTATATTCGATGACGATAGTATAGGTGTGATATGGGGAAATGAATATATAGAGTATAAGGTCTCCTTAAAAAGCTCTAAGAACGGAATTTCATCGATCCATGACAAAACGATTGGCGTTAGCACCGCAGGAATTTCCCAGAAATTCTAGCGTATGGGGACATGAATACAGGGCCCGGCCTATTTTTTCGTACGAGTAAACAACAAACAAATTAATTAAAGAAGGCAAACCTTGATCGATTCGCGTACTATCCTCATTGGGATTCGAATTTCATCTCGTTTCCGCTTTGTTATCTTATTCTGTTTAGAAAGCTCATCGTCTTGTGCATCCATCTGAAGATCCACTTGAAATTCACGCCAAACAGCAAACGCGCTCTAATCCACCAACCTGCTTCATCGCCAATGGTTTCCTCGGATCTTGAAACTCGTCCGGAGTGTTGTCGATCATGTGTCGGAGCCGTTTCTTTAGTTCTTTTCTTCGCTTCTTCTCTTCCTTTGCTTCAGCTCCGATATTTTTGATACGTTGGATAGCAGAACGCCAGCTCCAATCGATAAATTAATTTATTGATTGGAAATGCATACAAGGAGGGAGCGACTTACGATTCGCTTCCAGGTTTGTTCTTGAGTTTCCTCATGGTCCCTGTCATCTGTCGGGCTAGCCTCAATAGGGGAGTGTCGTCATCAGAAGACGCGAGGTTGTACGAGGAACGGTGCACTATCTGAATTTGGACGAGTTTCCATGTGACGAAATGTTTTCGGACGAGTTCTTGCCCCACATGATATCTCATTTTTTTTGAAATCTTGCGCTGTAAAAAGCCTCTCTAGAAGGTATTAGGATTTAACCCTCACGGAATGTATTGCCTATTCAATCTATGTCAGCGGGCCAGAACAAAATCAATAAATCAATAAGTCAATCACCAGGACCCACCTCAACAGTGCTTCGTTTTGATCTGGCCATCCGGAAACCTCCAATCCATTCGCTTTCCTTCAGTTTTGATAGCTTCTTGCTCTTTGACGGTTTTATAGTGATTTTCAGGGGTTTGCGCTTGATATGATTGGCTGGCTTTTCTGGAGAAAAGGCGAGATCAATCGATTATGTAATTTTTTGGCACTACGTTAGAAAATATAGTTGGATGAGGCTTCAAAAAGTTGAATGAAAGTGAAATCGATTCAAAATCCCAACATGAAAGGAGGGAAAATGAGAATTAAGAGAGATTTCAGTATAAAAAAATCTACACTTTGAGCGTAAAACTTCGCCCTAGGACCTACAAGCAGCCCAAATGCGACATAGCAACAACACTACGGGCGAAGCGTCCTGCGTTTCTGCGCGCATTTTTTTAGAATATATGAAAAATGAATTAAATGAAGGTGAGCGTCCAGGAACTACTCCTGTGCATTTGGGTCACTTGTATCTTAAGTCCTCTAAAAGTGAAAACTATCATGAATGTCGACCATAAGTACTGCAAGAAGCTAACAATAAATAAGGTGTAATTTCAGCACTAGACCTACTTTTGACGATCTTCACTCTCTTCAGGTGCTTTGTCTTATCCAGGACCTTAACGACACATTTCGCATGCTCCGGAACTGTATTCGCCTTTTTTGAACATTGGTGCACCTCTTCACGATCGTCTGAATCCATTTGGTCCAATCTAAAAAAAGCTTCTCAGTTCTAGTGGGAGTTGACCTAACTGCCAGCTTGTGTCAGATGGTGTTAGGGAGTTCCATGGTTAGCTGTTTAAACAGAATATTTCAAGGCAATATTCCTCACAAGTGGTCACAAGCCAGATCAATTGTTTTGAGCCAGAAACCTCGTTAGCAGGTTTTGTATGAGCTTTCCCCCATACATTTTACAAAAGGAAAACACTCAAATTCCCAGTAAACGCCATCTCTGGAAGTTTCTAGGGAAAAATGGGATAAGAGGAGTTGTACAGCATTAAGCCATTTCTGTTACCTCAAAATAACTCAGGACCAAAAGCGAAATAATCCAGGCCCGAAAGTGCCCCAAAAGCATCCCCATGGGCGTCTCGAAAAGGGTTCTCACTGGCTTTACATAGCTGAAAGCAGTGATCTGAGAGTCTCGTTTTCGGAGGAATTCCCTCTGACCTGGCCTGATTCTATAACCTCCGTCAGAATCCAAGCCATCGACCCCGTCAAGGTCCCTTTCACCACACCTATTGAGGGAAAAATCTCACTCCCACCAGATTTTAGATCCTCAGAGACTTTTTCCTTATGTGTTCTTATTTCTTAATGTTTGTCCTCATGAACACTGGCAGAAAAGCGCAATACAATGCATGAAGTAGGATGGGCGAGTTTCTCAAGCAAATCAGAACTAGGAAAGAGTATGTATGAAAGTTGAGGGCAATGAAGTTTGGCGAATTTTGTCCAGAAAACTCGCTCACTCTGGATTAGTGAGGAGACCACAACTCTCCCGAGATTGTTCCTAAAAGCTGAGGATTTTCCGCAACCCCCCGTTGCGCACGCTGCTGTGTGCTTCGGTCGCTGCGCACACTTACGTGCGCTCCGTCAATTTTTCGCACTAGTGCTGTACCCGATGTATCTCGTTCATCACTATGCAATTGTCGACAAATACGATATGATACGCAAGGACCGGATGAGAAATTCGGAAGTTTCGACGAGAAAGCGTCGTCAGCCGGTTAATGCATGCTGACAGATGGGGTCAGATTGGCTAGAGAGGAGCCTACCGTTTCCCTAGTTGCCTTCAGGGTTTGCAAGAAAACGGATATACCGAGTGGTTCTTAAAAAGGCATGTAAGCTTTGGATTTACCCAGGTCACCCGCATGACTAGACTCGCTAGGAATAGGCTAGCGTTTAGCTGTTGAGTAAAATACGTACCCCTTCTGGAGAGTATCCGTCCCTATTGTGTTTCCTCGTTCATTCAGTTTTCATTTAACTTATTTCAGCTTGCAATGGCTTTTTTAAGTCAGAAGTCGATGGCTGGGAACGCCTCTGTGAATTATTCTTAACTTTTGTAAATGCTACGTAATTAGCGCCTAAGGCTGGTGCTCAAGGTTGAAGCTGTAACACCAGCAAAGCTTCAGTCTCCCATAGGAAGGCAAGGGGTCTTGTAACTCAAAATATAAGGTTTTTTTTCACTGAAAAAAAAAAACGATTTATATAGTTGAGATCATCTTCACAATTGTCGAAAATGTCGAGATTGTCGATTCAATGGAGGGATTCAGGAACGTTTCCGGGAAGGTTTTAAGGTCCCTGATCATCGATGGTGGACGAATTTTCCTGCCAACGGTGATATATTCTGCTATCTTCACCACTAGCTATCACTGTTGCCTAAGACAAAATGCTTGGCCAGCTGCATCCATTTTTATCAGGAAAACTCCTCCACAAAGGAAAAAGTGTTTGAATCACTACCTTCCGGCAAAAATTATAGATCCCTCCACGAAGAGCGGTATTTCCATCCTGGTTTCAACATCATTATTGTGCTTTCAAAGAACGTTGAGTGCAATTAGAACGGAATAGAAATGAACTAGTTCAATGAAATTGACTGGTAATACAGGGACCGATTAGGAAATTCAAAAATTTGAAAAAAAGCAATATTTTTTAAAAATCTGAACTCTCATATTTTAACTTCCAAAATAGTACTAACCGATTAGACGCAACAGCGGCCATCAATCCTGACAGAGCTTGGTTCATCCATTTATCCAGCAATTCTTCAGTGGCCGTATTGTTGATGGGAAGCCGCAGGGTGTTCCCATCCTGGTAGGCATGCTGAGTGGGCAAAGCAGACGATGGCTCATTGTAAGCTTGGGAACCTATAAAATCAATTTAATCTACAGTTGGCGTCAACGAGGTTGCGTTTTTCACGGCCTCAAAAAGCACGCTACGCGACCGCGCCGCTCACCGATGGTATCGTCGCCGTAGTGGCAAACCAGGATTTTCTCGATAATTGTTTATATTTGATGTTACATATCAAGACAACCGAGTAAATATCAAGAAAATCCAATGGTTCGATGGCCCGGAGAGGATTCCAGCGCCGGCGGAGCGGTCGCGATGCGTGCTTTTCGACGGCGCGAAAAACGCACTGCCATTGACGCTCACTGTGATCAGGGCAGTGGGTAAAAAATCATTTAGCCCAGGAGGAGGCTTGGAACCGGCTTAAATCAAAATTTTCAAGGGAAGAAAGTGCTAGGTATCCAAGCAAAGGATTTAGGACCCATACGTACAACATCACTATCACTTTACAACAGAAAAATGTTGAGGAAAGACAATGAATGGAAAACAGTATTAGAGAATCATACGTCGTGACTCCACTGACCTGCTGCAAAAACAGCTAACAGTAACAGCGATATCGTTGCCATTGGTTCGTGGATATTCCTTCTGTCCCAGCACAGCAGGTGAGGACGAAGATTAAGTTCTCACCGAGATTACGGTGAGTGATTAGTGCAACTATGCGGTCTTTATAAAGACGAAATGCCCCGCCCGGCGGCGGCATAATCAACGGAGTAGCGTTCACGTGCACCTTGTTCCTGGTGCACCGTCGTGCACTCTCCACATCGTGACCGTGTCTCGTCGCCGTCGTGCGAATTTGCAACATTTCGAACCGTACGAGTGCGAAAATTCGCAATCGCCGAAATGGCGAAAAACCTGAACGTGAGAGGTGTGCGTACGCCATCCACGCCGCTATTCATTTAACCACCATATCACTATAAATTGTCACAAAAGAGGGAAATTAAGGTGGAGGAGAGATTGAGGTGAGTTTCTGTTTTTAGACGGGCTAGGATAAGGTGAAAGTACTGAAAGCCTTTCCGGGAACAGACGATAAAAAAACCTTTTGAAAACGTTGAACCTGCTGTTGTACGAGGCATGTTTAGAGCATGTACAAGGGTGCGCACGAGCGAAGACGAAAGGTGGGAGTCGCAAAGATTATCTCCTAGGATTGCATGCAGCAACGGATACTCGATTCCACAGTACCAGCGTAAGCCACGAACACCTCGGGACAACAAATCCCCAAATTGCACGCCATTATTTTCGGATGAAGTAAGCGGCCTTCAAACAATGCATAGTTCGAGCTCAACTGCACGATGATGTTTTCTAACGTCCCGTATGACAACATCGAACGGCAGTTGATGATTTGAAATAGGCTCTACGATGTGCAATGGTTATCAGAGAAATGTGTTGCCTGCCCGCACGGAAAAATCGGGGATTGTGCCAAATTGGCAGTTACATATGTAGGAACTAGGTTGCAGGACCTGCAATGAACTCTATATAGGAGAAACGGGAGGGACACTGTGCATGCGTATCAAGGAAGAACTTACAGCAAGGAAAAGAGGAATTGTAACATCACCGTTGGGCCGCACAAGGTTGAAGTACATGATTTTGAACACTTTAAGATCAAATACGTGATACGGACCTATAGACGTGAGAATTTCACAAGGAAAGCGCTGGAAGCGGCCTGTATCCTCACGAAGAATCCACGAATGAATGACAAAAATGGATGTCCTTTTCCTTTCGCTATCGATATGTGGGCTATCTGTAGATCGAATAAGGTTCGGACGTTGAGCAACAACCACTCATGTGAGGAACTTTGCTGGTCCACTGCGATCAGATCCACCGTAGAGTGAAACTGTTAGAGCTGGCGGCTGCGTATATTACAATCTTAAAGGCAGTACCCACGATAGTCTTTACCCTCAAACTTTTGAGAGTTTTCGAGCCCTAGGCATAGTCCCGACAATTATGCGATAGAAGTGTTGTCAGAGGCCCCGCATTTTATCAGATATCACAAGCATGACTCCAGTTCAACGTTTCGAACTCATCCTGTCTTGCAGAACTAGCCTTGGGGCGACAATGGATACGAACCAGCTGTTTTCGCAACAATCGTCCAGTTTTTCCCACCCTGTTTTATATTTTTGTGACTGCAATTGGTTCTCTCCTTTCTTATCTTACTCTTCGCTAGCTGCTTTCCATTTTCTCAATTTATAACATCCATTCTTCTCATATTTTGTGTGCATGTACTATTTTTTTCCGTTCTTTCCCTTTTCTATCGTTTTCTCTTCATTGCTGCGTCTGCGCAGTCTATATTTCATTTTTATCTGATCTCTGTACTTTTTTAGAACTCGAAAATGCTGCAATATCTCGCAAATATCCAAATTAAGGAAATACGTGATGATCAAGTTAGTGTTATTGACTTTTGCCCGACCCCCAACCTGACAACTCGGCCGTTTTGTTGAACCGCAGCGAAGTCGGAGCATCCGAACATTGTCCTTCCATGGGTTTCAATAGAAGTGACCCTTATATTCGTGCTCTTCATGGTCGAGAACCAGAGGTCATTCTGAAATCTTGGAGTTGCAAATTTTCATGGCTGCTGCCTTGAACGTTTCTCCAGTTATCACTCTTCATTTCTTCACACTACTGCAAGTCAAATGACTGTGCAGATCCTCTTCCTGCTTGGCCAATTATCGCAGGAATGTCTGCTTTGTAGTTTTTCACACTACGATGCTTAATTTGAACTGATCGCCACTGCGGATCTGGCGCTGCGCCAAACGCCTGTAAGTGAAATATCGCACTACAGATCACTCGCAGATGGGAGCATTTGGGTCTGCACGTTCGCTCGTAGCTTTCAGCGCATTACACACTATCAGTTCCTTGTTAGTGACAGATACGATTCCTGGAAGATCCACATGAATTCCTCTTTAGGGTCACAGAGAGTCGGATCTTCTCTAAAAAAGGCTGCTCATATGTATTTTTTCCGATTTGTGACGGCTCTCCGTTTTTTTGGACTTTTTAATGTAGGCGAAAAACGAAAATGGTCACTTATACTGCAACCAAACGCAAAAACAAACATCTTTATTCTAGGCTTATGCCTTTCACAACTCAAAATACACAATTATCAAATAGTCAACAATTCTGTAAATAAAAATACACATGAACAAATTGACGAAAGACACAAAGAGACCATAGACCCTCACAGAACCCAAACGAAGGCAATATTGACTAAATTACTCACAGGGAGTTCAAATAAAAGAGCATTGCACAACACAACTGCTACTGCTACACAACTGATACTCATTGTTTTTTACTCTAAGCGAAAGTGTAAGTATAAACAGCTGCTGGGAAACTCTAGCATCCAGCGCATCAGGACGAGATTACGATTTGTTGACGTAGGCAGCACAACTGGCACAATTTATTGATTGCGCAAGAATTCAAAAGAAAACCCGTTGATGAAATCAAGTGTCGATTGTGATAGTTGTTCGAATGCGATCAAAAGCGATGCGTCTGACCTAAGAGAGGCTAGCAGAGTTGTCATTATGCTGAATGGGGCGTGGCCACGCTTACGCGCGATTGGCTGACAGCAAAATGAGCTCCGCCCCTCGTGGTAAGCACCGATGCACAGGAAAAAACTGATGTATCTGCCAGAAAAAAACTCTTACGACAGAAATTTCAAAAACAAGGTTCATAAAAGTTTCAAGGATTTAGTATAAAATAGTTTTTGGGAATACGTGTTGCCCTCCCTCCCCCTTGTGCCAGTTGTCCGTCGTCGAAACACTTGCCTATAGCGCTAGCATTGCAATGCTACCTATGAAAGCCAGCTAGGCGACAAAATCACCTCAGCTTGGACGAGTTTCGACTCTATCAAGGGAGACATCGCATAGGGTGATAGTATTACAGCAGAATAGAACTGTGGCGAGTAGATAATCGGTGAGAGCACGAACGGTGAAAGAATCAGAGGAGAACCCGCCATGGGTGTGAGAATAAGCGGACTGAGGGCGAACGGGGAGAGGATCAGAGGTGAAAACACCTGAGGCGAGAGAATCAACGGGGCAAGGACCAACGGGGAGAGAATTATGGGGTTGAACACACCGGGGACAAGAATAAATGGATGAAGGGCAACTGGACTGAGAACAATTGGCGAGAATACGAGGGGATTGAGAATAAGCGGAGACAATACACGAGGTGAGAGGATGAGCGGAATGAAAACCCACGGCGAAAGGATGATTGGGCCAAGTACTGCCGGGGAGAGGGTAATGGGTGAGAGGACTAGCGGTGACAGGACGATCGGTTGTGACACATCAGCTGGGGCGAGCGTGATCGGTGTGAGCACGAACGGCGACAGAGTGATGTCCTTCTGGCGTACGCGGAATTTCTTCGCTTCGGCCAGCGCTCGGATACTGGAAAAGTCTCGATATCAGGAAATATCAAACGAAAACATGGGAGGCAGCGGCTAGTAAATAAGAATTTTAGTCAGTACCACTCAAATCTACACAGCTTTCAATACCACTTTGTTCTTTTTCTTTTCTTACGAACAAATCTACACATTTTTTCAGGCTATACTACTTCCAGGCTTGTAAGTATTCTAGAAAGTACATCACCTTCCATTTATTTTTATATTAATAGAATCGCCATTAGACGCTGAACGGCATGGTATACATCACATACGATGAAGGCACCAAAAACCGCGTTTTTCGCAACCGCCATTTTGGGAGGGGAGTGCAGGGGTAGGAGGGCGGGGCCTGCACATGACGCTGGACTCCTGCCATATACGTTCCTGTCTCTGCCACATTCTTCCAACACTTTCGACATGGGTGCCATCGATGCTCCAAAATGTTATAGGAGTACGGTTGGGACAGGCGTATGTGATAGAAGTCCGGGACTGCATCAGAGCCCTGCCCTAACTCTCACCAAATAAATTGCTCAAAACGCGTTTTTCTTTTGCATTTGCATTTTTTAACCTCAATAATGCATGCGGCCTTTTATAGTTGGCTATTCGGGAAAAATTTGTCGACAGATGAGTTGACTATGTGCCATCAACCATACTGCAAGTGTTATGCACGTGCCGTGCACAAAAATACTTAAACAAATAAGATAAAACCATGCACATGCGTGAAACACGTACTCATGCTCCACCAAGTGATGTGGATCGTCTCGTAAACGGCGCAATCGCTTGAACAGCCTCAGCGAATCCGATTTATTGTATGGCGACTGCGAGCCATACACAATATCCAGCTGTTTACTGTTGAGGAACGCGTATCCCAGCCTCTCAAGGTCATCTTTCTGGAATTCAACATCAACAAGTATAGATATATCCAAGCGGTTCAGCTGCCCAATTCAAGCATCAGCTCACCTGCTCTGGCGTGTAGCTCTTATCGAGAGCCTCGAATGTCTCGATTTTTCGTTTTTCGACGTCTCCATACAAACCGGTCACGTTCTCCTTGGTGAAGTACAACGGCACACCATCCTTGCCGCGCATTTCTTCCTCACGCATCTGCTTCTGTTTCTTTTCTGCTTTGTCTACGGCATCAGTGACTCCTGTAAAGATAAAAGGACTACAGGTTACAATATTTTGATATCTGGTGGTGTTTTGTTTGTCCTTTTCTTAATATTTGCCGAAAACTCAATGCCAAACTGCAAAGATTTTGGATGTGAGGCGTTATACGGGAAAAGGGGTGGGGTTTATCTCTGCGATTGGCTGATAGGATAAACTTGAAAATTACGCATCGGGTCTGCGTTGCTCGCTCCTGTGAGAATACTTTATACTTAAAATTTCTATTAACTCGCGTTCTACCCGCTTTCGAAATGGGTTCAAGGTTTCCGCATCGTGCACTGCCTTACTCGTCACACATGCAGCAGAGTCCACATTCTGTTCATTCTGCTAGGGGATGGATGATGAACTCTCACGAGTTCTACAAATTTCCCCAGAAGGTGCGCTCCCAGGAGTGAATTATCCACAAAGCGCCTCGGCTCCGCCTCCGGGTCCGCCCAGTTGCTTCCTAACAACTGGTGCTCCAAAACGGTTTCTCGGCATATTCGCACGGAATCACCTACATCATTGTAATCGACTTAAAGCGCATAACATTTCTCTTCAAATGGAAATCTCAAAAGCGATTCTGATGCGAGACGGTGAGAGATTTTAACGTGGCTCAACATCGCTCAAATCTTGCGGGAAAAATAAAGAATTAAAAGTGAGAGCGAGGAATTTTTCAACAAATTTCAGCGAATGAGTTTACTGCTTTTTCGACACTTACGGAAAACAAGGCCGACCTGCCGCTTCCACAATAAAGTCCAGCCACGCCTCTTGTTCCTTGTTCGGTAGTTGCTTGAGCATGTGCTTAAGTGACATCGCTTTCTCGACCTGGTCACCTTCTTGGTGCAGCGAAAACAGCGACGGCGAGAGAAAATTGAACTGAAAACGCGGATTCTCTAATGCCATCTCCATGCTATAGTAAGCGATGGATATGGAGATTTTTTGAAACACTGAACAACTGTTAGTGGTAAAATCGCTCACCAATTCTGTGTCGTTTTGTTCTGGAACGAGGCTGAGGAACCGTGGTGAAATTAGTTTTAGAGTCTTCTTGTCGAAATTCGTCACGTTTTTCCCGGTAGCCACGAGAGCCATCTGCAATTACACCATGAAGATCATAAAACACATCCATGTGCTAGAGACGCAGAAAAGTTGCCATACTCTCCTTTCCTGTTCTCTCCACAAAAACATATCTATAGGACCCGGATACACTTCCCCTTCACGGTTTCATACATTCTTAGTCCTACAGTTAGGAGTTTGGCACAGTTCCAAATAGGTACACTCAAAAGTTCTCTTCGTCAGGGGATGAGGAGGCGCAAGGGTGTCCTCCATTAGTCCGGAATCCGAACGAGAGCGAGTTCACTACACAGGTTTTCTAACGAGGGCAATTAGTGCGCGGAAAGGGCAACACCGTGGGAACGACCGCTGGAGGTTTGGCCTTCAGGAAAGGGGGACCTAACCCAGACTACCATGGAGCGAACAATCAAAATAATCGATTAATCGATCCGTTCACCTTGATCGATTCGCGTAACATCCTCATCGGAACGCGGACTTCTTCTCGTTTTCGTTGAGCGACTTTCCTCTGCCTCAGCACTTCCTCATCTTGAGCGTCGAGCTAAAATAGCCGTTTAAATTTTATGCCATCCAGCAAACGCGCTCTAATCGACTATCGACTAACCTGCTTCATTGCCAACGGCTTTCGTGGATCTTGAAACTCATCCGGAGTGTTTTCGATCATCTGTCGAAGTCTTTTCTTCAACGCATCTCGTCGTTTCTTTGCCCTGCGCGCTTCTGCTCCCACCACTTTGATCCGGTGGACAGCTGACCGCCAGCTAAAGAAATCAACAAATCGATATATTGATTAGTAAATCAAGTGTTGTCGTGGTCAATTACTTACGATTCTTTGCCCGGTTTATTCTTGAATTTCCTTATTGTTTTCGTCATCTGTCGTGCTACCCTCGCGAATATGGTGTCATCATCAGGAGACGGTATGCTGTACGAGGAACGATTCACCACCTGAAAGTGGACGAGTTTTGCCGCTAGGTGGACGAGTTGGTGAACTATTACCTCAAAGCTTCCATCTCGTTTAGCGCTTCTCTTCGCTCTGGCCATTCGAAAACCTCCGACCCATTCGCGCCTTTTGGATTTCCTTATTACTTTGTCTTTGGCACGTTTAACTATCTTCGTAGCTATTTTAAATGGCTTGTGTTTGACATGAATAGCCGCTTTATCTGAAAAAAATCGATAATCGATTGAGTGAGAGAGGTGTGCACAATTTGGAAGCATAGAATGATGAAAAAAAAAAAACGACGATAAAAAAATTATGGCCGTTGATTCCACTGTTTTCACTCTCAGACTGTTCCAGAAACCTTTAGATCATCAAGAACGGAAAGACACCGGATGGAGAAAAATTGGAGGAGTAAGAAAAAAGAGGAAAGATTCTTAGCTCCAGGAGAAAATCGAGAAAAAAAGACGCGGAGGATAATTTTGCTAGGAACTTGAAAAAGACTACAGTGATCAAAGCCCGCATATCCCGTTGCACAAAATGCAGCGTGGCACTCTGACTGTCTGCGCATCCACTCATTTCCCAGATATCACGTCCTAACATGTCCAACAGGTGGTGGGGCGCTTGCGTGCGCGCATCGATCACTGGAGTTTCCTGTAGATAACCTGGAGTTTTCAGGACACCTTCCGATGATTTTTTTGGAAGCGAGTGAAAATTCCATTGGAAGCCGGAATTATAATAAAAATTAGGATTCTCTCACAACCACCGAGAAAGCCTGAGAAAATATTGAAAAAAAATGAAATTTGACCTACTTTTCAGTATCCTAACCCTTTTGATTGGTTTTGTCCTATCGAGCACTTTCACTACACACTTTGCATGTTGCGGTACAGTACTGGCAGCTTTCGAACAACGATGCACCTCTTCACGATCGTCTGACTCCATTTGGTCCAGTCTAGAAACCGTGAATCACGGTAAAACTATAGCAAATTCCTGTCATGTTATGTTGTTTCATGCTGTGTCATCTATCATTTTCTGTCATGAGATTCCATTCTCTCAGCTGATTCTTTGTCAAATCATCGAGCTATTGCACTTCTCCCAAACTGGATTCGTCACATGCACTTTTATCTCCGAATCATCAGTTTGTACGATTTTCCGGAGCTTTTCAACAAATGAACCGCTCTGTAAATCTCGTTGCGACGCTGAAAAAATTTGCAAGCGTTTTTTAAAGCTTCGCGACGAAATGAACACTAATGGAATTTGACGACAATTTGGGGCGGTGTACTTTGGAAAGTTTCCGGAAGCTTCTTGAGTTTTCTTCATTTAGCACGACTCCATGAAACTCATAGGAGAAAGTTGGCCCCAGTTTTTTCTTTGGCGTGAGCATGAGGGGAAAAAAGAAATATGAGAAGGTCCAGAAAATCTTTCAAACCGGAAATGTTTATGCTGAAAAGAGCATTAGATGGCGGGGAAGAGAGAGAGAGAGATAGAAAGAGAAAGAAAGATAAAGAGAAGGGGAAGAAGAGAAATCGAAGAAGAATAAAGAGAGGAAAAAAAATGAGGAAGAACAAAGAATCACACAGGTCTAGAAACCCAGGGGAACTGCTGAAATCCGGAAAAAGGCATGTACGTAGTTTCTAGTGCCTTTTTCACATTCAGAGCAGGTCTTGAGGCAGAATTTCAACTAGATATATGCATTCTGCGTAAATGTATGTACGTACATAACCCTTTGAAGAAGGTAGCGATCGGAGAAAAGCTCTCTTTGGATTTGGATGATTCTCACAAGAAAAAAGCGTACTCGTGTTTTTTAGCTGTTCTTAATTCTCTCAGATGAAGCGCTCGACTTACTCATATTCAGCCATAAGGCAACAATTATGGGCTCAGCGGCTGTACAAAAATCATAACATCTTATTTTTGCTCTTTTTTCGCTCATCCCTTGCTTTCTTCTTGGGTTATTACTCCTTTTTTCTTTATTCTCTTCTCTCCTCACTCTCGAACTTTCTAATCCCCTTCTTCACTGGAGAGCTTCAGGGGGACTACAAATCAAATTGTGATTCGTTCGAAGGTAGAAGCGAAACGAATCACAATTTCGTTTTTCCTTTTACTTTCTTCTAATTTTCTCGTGTTTATTAGGTTTCACCTAGGAATTCCAATGAATTTTGCTCAATATTTATTAATAGAAAAAACTCAGTAATAAAAAAATATAACTATTCTGTAGTTCAATAGCAGCTACAAAATTCCTATTTATTTATTCATCCATTTATTTATTCATTTATTTATTTGTTTGAGTGCACCTCGAGGGCACGCCAAAGAATAAATTAAAAGTAAAAAAAGTGAACAAGACGGAACTAAGAATAGTTGCCCCTTCACGGGAAATAGTAAGGGCAAAGCAGTCACGAAACTGAAAATGAAGGTTAGAAACAGCTTGACATCAAAATGAAAAAAAAACTACTTTAGAGTGCCTGAAGAAAGCACATGATGCGTGGCATGGAATTGTGTTAGCCACCAGAACTTAAACTTAAAAGGAACTTATTGCTGATAATGTGCTCCGAAGAAACTTATTTGGAGCAGGTTATCCTAGGAAGAAGGAATTTCACAAATCTCCAACATCCACACTTTTTTTTGTGCATCTTGCACGCAAACAGTGGAACAAATACGTAAATATTTTTTCTACCAACCACAATTAATTGGAGCATTGGGGTATTTAGTCTCATAGGGGAGGCTGTACGAGAAGATCTTTTTGGTAACAATAAACCACAAAGCAAAACCCAATTCTATCCCAAAGTGAGAACGACCTTGCTGTCAGCCAGGTTTCTAAACAAAAAGTAGTGCCCTATACTCGTTCGTGCCCTCTATCAAAATGTAGTTAGTTTATGTAGAAACTTTGTGAAACTTCTAGTGGAGCCGGACTGAAACAACTTAGTCGGATGTTTGACCCATCTCCTTCTAGGTTTATTATAGATGTACAGTCCGAGACACCCAATAAAACTGACCTATGCTTTTTGTCCGAAGTCCTCGAACCAAAACCGTGCAGCGGTTTCTCCTATTTAGTGCGTTGTTCTTGAGGAACTGTGCACGTTCACAGAGAGGGTAGTTTTTTGCAGAAGCAATTAGGCGTAATTTGTCGAATTGCATCCGGCGGTTTGCAAGAAAATCGACAGGAAATTTGCTTGACTTTCCTTTCGCTATTCTGGTTAGGTGCGCGTGTGCACAGGTAATCATTGATGAAACCACTATCTGCAATCGCGATAGGCAAAAAATGTGCTAAAACTATGAAGAGTTATACAAGAAGAGTGGGAATCGTTTCATGGCCAAGTGGTAGTGGGATCTCGGGACTTTTCCAGGAAGTTTGGAAGCTATCCGCTTTACATTCGCGGGGGAATCTCATGAGAATAAACAGTTAACTCGATGCATTTCACTTCCTTTAGTTCCTACTGCTTATTCAAACCCAACTTGTACGGAATATCTACCCCTTTCATAGCTCTCCCTGGAATGGAGTCTCACAGCTTTCTATTACGAAATGGTTAAAACGGAATGTAAAAAAAGAGGTGACGAAAGACTATGGGCTGCACCCTTCCCGTGCGAGTACTTGATTTACCGAACAAGGTGGACCGTTTAGCCCTGCATATTCCATTGGTCAAGGGTTGGCCATAGAGCATACCCTCATGGTAAGCAAGTACGACCTCCTGGACATCAGGAATCTCGAAAATGAAGGAAGCAAAAATCTTATTTTTAGATTTTACATGTTGAAATTGACATTTAAGAACGTTTATAAGAATTAAGAATTGGGAAAAGCAACAGAGGTAGAAAAAGAAGAGTATGATAGACAAGCGGTAAAAAAATCGTGAAAACAGCCTGGCATACAGTAGTAGAAGGTGCGGAAACCAACCTGAATTATGCCTATTCATTTCTGTTTCGAGACCCATATCATCACGGGCATTAGTACCCAATCGTAGATGGGGCATGAAGAAAATCTTATCATTTTGAGTTGATGTTTTTTAAGTGAGCTTTCGGTTGGAATCAAAAATCCCCATGATCACAAAAGGTCTCGAGATAACTGAGGAGGTCTCATTGCTTTTACTGTGCTTACTTAGTCCTAGAAATATCAGTTCATGGACAGTAGCTTCCGCAAACCATTGAAACTGCCCGCTTCAAGCATTCTCTTGACAGAAAAGCACATCACTTTGGTTTTTCCAAACCTTAATAACGTCTCAACGGCACTCACCGTCCAGATGCAACAGCGGCCATCAGTCCCGACAGCGCTTGGCTCATCCACTTATCCAGCAGTTCTTCTGTGGCTGTCTCGTTGATGGGAAGTCGCAACGTTTTGCCATCCTGGTAAGCGTGTTGAGTGGGCAGCGGAGAGGCCGGTTTATGGTCTGCTCGAGAAACTAAAAAAAGCTAAACTCTCGAGTATTTCATTTCTCACAATGGGAACTGAAACTTATTTCTAAGGTTAAATAATTTTCCACACGCGATTCATTAAAAAAAGTGAGGATTTTTCCAAAAATTCAGGGAATTTCAGTAAGCATTGCTGACGGTCAATCGAACTGAAATATTTGTACCAAGAAGGTGGTTCTTTTGCTCTCTTTTCATTGCTTTACCATTGATCGATTCTTATGTGACCTACACAGTGGCTTGCGGGGGGCATCCGATATAACGAGTCAGTGTTCATCTTCCCAGACTCCTCCGGTACCAGTTCACCGACCCCGGAGGGATGGAAGGCTTGGTTGGCCTCGGGCCGGATCGAACCATCGGTGTGCGAGCGAACGCACCACTGCACTACGGGCGCAGTTCGAAAAACCTAGGTTAGCTGTCATGAGCTCAAAAATAGGGTACCAGGGTTGTTTTAGGCGCTGTTTACAACGATACTGAAGAAAAATTTCCACGATTCTCAGAAAAGCGGGGTTGTGAAAACTGGGGGGGGGGGGTCCTATAGTTAGGAAACGCACTGTATTTCCACGATTACAACACCAATGAGGAATAGGTGTTAGCTCGCAAGGTTTCATATGATAGTTCAACAATGTCGCTTATAAACTAGTATAAGCAGAGTGGAGCGCTAGGCAAGGCTATCATAGTTTGAGTAAGAAAGTAGATCAATAGAAAGTAATACTTGATACAGGACTCCACAGCCAGTTAGAACACTTGTAAGATAGCATTACTGAAAATGGTTAACGCTCCACCAACCTGCCAGCAAAGCCGACAACAACGCAGCCAAAAATCTAGCCATTCGTTTTCCCGAGGCCGCGCCGAAATCCCAGCGCTAAAGCGGCGAGGACGAGAACGGACTTCTAACGGAAGCTTACGGTAAGTGGATGTAGACACCGTCTCGTGCTTTATATATACGAAGCGCCCCGCCCGCATCGACGACCACACCGTTGAGCGGAGTTAGCGTCCACATGCACCTTACAAGTGCAATTGGCGCCCTGATGCACTCTCCACGTCGTCGTCGATGCTTCCGCGCGGATTTGCAACATTTCGAACCATTCGCGTGTGAAAAATGACTGTATAAGAGATAGAGGCAAGACAAGCGCTGAACCACTAACGGAGATGGGACTAGTTCAGCAAAAATTAGCCATTTCCTAGCATGCCCATAATAATAATGATATCCGGGAGCGGCGAAGTTTGTCCTTGGTAAGCCATTGAAACAGTCGTGAGGTTCTCCGTTGTCCTAATGAGAACGCCCTTTATGCGTGATGTTCTGTTACGTTGAACCAGATCCTTCCTTTCTACTAGGTTGTCGGGAAGAGGTTGGGACACTCTAGACCTCAAGATATATCTATCGCACATAGGTACGACCTGTAGCATTGAGAAGCGACACCAATCCAGTAGCCGAATCAGCTATATGTATCACCAAAGAAGACCGAAGGGAAGACCGAAAATTCGAAGGGTGGATATGTCAATGGAGGATATGCGTTTACAGAAGCTCACAGAGTACGCTCTTGATCAAAGCAAATGGCACATCTACACGAGATACGCCGACTCCAGCTCTTGGGAAAGTGGCTGGATAAGAGAAGAACAAGATCCTAGACCTCAAATGATTTCAGGGATTTTTCTTCTATACGAAATCTTTGAAGACAGATTCAGGATAGCTTTCATCTCCAGAAATTAATTTTTTCCATTATTTATTTCATACTTCGAAATTTCAAACAATAATTTAACGAGGTGGCAAAATCTGGGGTTTTTCTTTTTGGAAATGCCTAATCTGAGCAGGAGAGAAGCATAGGATGAGTGGTCCGCTTCTCGAGGTATCGCCAATAGGGGACTTCATCCATGCCGCCTCATCGTACACCCTAATTTGTGCCTGCTATATCAAGCTTTTCGCATTGTTCTTAGATCATCCCCTCGGCTTTCGCCTTGTCTTTTTTCAGTCACCTTTAAGAAGCGTCGCTTAGGTTTTGACAGAATCAATATTCTCGAATTTTCACACATCGTGGCTCGATAGCAGCAGAATCTATGGCTCAATCTCATTGTTGTATTTGTGGAGTGAAATTGCTCAAAGGTCCTCATAAGCTTTAGCTGTTAACAGAAGTCGCACGTTAATAGCGGCTGGAATCTGAAAGGTGATGAGGAGAGAGAGAGAAAGGGAGCAAGTGTTCTTTTTATCTAAATGTGCACGTGAAGATGGTGGTGTATCTATATGTTTGTATCTTCCAATTCGAAATCTCGGTGGAGGCAGGGAGGGTGACGCAGCCTCCCACGCCATCCCCGCACATGAATCCCTGAATTTTCTAAAAATACTTAACGAAGTGGCCAAGAAATTCGTATTAGCTCATTTTTTATTGTTTATTGCTATTTTTCATCTATCATCATCTATTTCATCATCTAATATCGAAGTTAATATTTTCACTACTTCTCTTTCTGAAATTTCTGGGTCCATTTCTGGTTCCTGGGTCTCCTAAGAGAACCCAGCCTTTTACCCACGCAGCTATGGCCTGGCTGCCCATTGTTCGTCCGCCACTGACATTTACCGCTTATAACCATCTATCAACATGAGACTCAAGGTTGTACCGCCGGTAGGTCAATGGCTTTAAGGACCACTCAAAATGAACTCAAAATGAAACGTTAGAATGAACAGCTTGAGGTTGCATGACTGATGACTACCGAGCCGAACGCGATGTTAATGCTATGGTTCAGCTGCCGCTGACCCCTCACAGAAGCTTGCCAAAAGTTTCCTGAATGGGTGCTGGTGCATAGTTTCTAGGGTGTAACTTCTCTGACTACTAATATGAAGGCCATGCGATTTTTGTAACTATTTCTACCTCGTCAACAACTGTTTGAGTATAAACTTTAGGGAGCTGTCATATCTTGACGCTCTTTCTTATGTAGCACACCATGTCCACTGTTGGAAGTTTCGCGCATAATGTTCCCGATTTGATGTCCTTAAAAAGCAACACTTTCATGTCACTGATTTTGTGACCCCTCCATGATCTCATCTGACTCATCATGAGAACCAGGAAGAATGAAGAACGGTGATGAGTTTTCCCGGGAATTGGACGGGTTTGTTGGGTTTTGCCTTTAGACCTTGATCAGGCTAGTAGGCGTTTTTCTTCCGGCGGGTAATTTTGAGAGAAATTTCTTGTCTTTCAGGGTTGCAACATATTCAAAACCAATTATCTTTTGTAGGCGCTCTGGTACATAATTTAACATTGAAACGGTTTCGGACTTTGACTGCCTTGATCTGTGACTTAACTATTTGCTTGCCCTTCCCTGCCACCACCCCCCCCCCCTTGTTTCCATGAGCTAACATCGAAGGAGAGTTCCTAATAGTCGTGAAATATAGTTGCTCTCTGATTTTTTTTCGGCTGCTATAGTCCATTCTAAACGGGACGATAGTGAGTATTCGTGCCTTACTAGCCAACCTCTCCAACTTGTGCTCCTCGCTCTGGCGATTCTCCAAGTATCGTTCCGTTGAAACCCACCATATCCCCACGAACAACAGAAAAAAACAGCCCAGACTTGAGTATTTACGCGCAAAAAAGCACGTGCCGACTTGAATGTCTGAAAAAATCGGAAATCCTCCCAGACATTTGAAACTTGCTCCAGAACATGAAAAACCTGTCCTTGTGAAATGCGTTCTCTCTGAAAAAGCCATTGTTTTGCGGAGTGCTGACAGGAATCAGAGTTCTTATGCACATGTACATAGCTTGTTCTAATGTGTAGGCATTATTGTTACACTTATGCTATAATTGAGGTCGAGTAGCACAGCGGCAAGATCCATCAATGCTACGCACACGGTCTGTGTTTCATCCCTAGCGCTGGTCAACCCCCAAATTGTTCCATTTGAATCCTAATACACATATTGAAATGAATGTTATAGATGTTATAGAATGTCATACTCCACAACTGGAGAAAAATAAGAACATTCAAGGTGAATAACAAACTGTTCCTTATCTACAAAATCATCCTTCAATGAAAAATCATCAAGAAGAAAATTACTTGTCCTTGCTTCAAAAAGCGATCATTTTTCCTTTTTTTTTTCGTTTTTTTTTGTTATTTCTCGTGACATGATATGAGAAATGGATGTAAGGAAGGGGGGGGGGGGGTTGCAGAAGGTTTTTCCTATGTCTAAACTGAATCAAAAATAATAGTGGAAACACTATGAAGAAGCATCGATCGTATCAGAGATAGTTTATTATTTGTCGCTTTTTTCTAAGCCGTAATCGGGCTGAGCGTTCACCAGCACTTGATGCGAATCCGACATGACATCTACAAGAGCACTGAAGAAAACCTTACCCATTCCGTAAATATTCCCTTTTGGGGAATACTCCCGGGAAATTTTGTTCAATGCGGGATAGAAGAGTAACCATAATAAAAGGGCTTGTTCGGATAGGGTTCTACATTTTCCTTAAACGAAGCCCCACGGAAAACTTGAGCTCAAGTTTCTAATTCAGTTTGGGGTATCTGAGTCCGCCTAACATTGCTTACCAAAACTAGGAGAGCAGAAAAGTGGGCTGCAAATGAAGTGGATGAATAGTGGGGGTACACTTTCCACAATGTGGCAAAAAATGAGACATTCCACAAGGAATTCCTCCGATCCTTCCTCCAATGCGGCTTCCGCCTTTTCATGGTGATGTTTTTATGATCTTCAGCTCCAGAGACACTGGAAATAAGATAAGCAAACCATTTCACTGACCCATATTTGTGTTTTGGCACCACGAAAAGGGGGAGCAAACCCAGATGTGCTTGAGCAATTATCTAGCAGTCATATTGTTCCGTGTAGCTTCCGTATGCATGCCAAACATTCCAGGATGTGCAGTATAAAACCTGCCAATAACAAGCGGCTGCAAACATGTGGTTCATATGTCTGACCGTTGTATTTATGGTTGCGACTGCGGACTACCTCCCTTGTGAATTGAAACCCTGTCCTCCACCACCTCTACCCACTACAACACCGAAGCCGACAACTAAGCCACCTGCACCGCCCCCTGGTAAAAGTTTTACTTTATTTTTACTTATGCATAAGTTGATGTTTGACTTATGGTTGTGAATCGCGACCATTGGAACCACTATCCCGATCTAAAGGACTACGACTTTGCTTGATTATTGGCAAACTTCTATTAGTAGAAAATTTGAAAGGATTTACGTATTATGGAGTACATCGGTGGCCCACAACGGAGAAGATGCAGACAAACTGGTTCACTGAAGGTGACGAAGGGGGAAGGTCTTCTCCTAGTGTAAACGAAGCTGAGCAAGAGGTATGCAGGTGGGTGAGAAGTACGCCGGCCGACGAAGAACATCATCTAGCCCATATTTGTTGGAACTTTAGCGCCTGCTTATATGTGCAGGATTAGAATATTACACCTCGTTATACGTAAAACGGAAAACGATCTGACATAAATGTAAAGCCCTAGAAATGGAAATCTTTCTTGACTGTACCGTTATGGTTAGAAATCAAAAGGGAAGGCAAAGCCAGACCTATTTCAGCAATCTAGCAGTCACGCATTTCTGCTAATTCACGTATGCATACCGCACGGTCTTGGCTCCACACCATAAGACGTACTAACGTGTTCTAAACATGTGGCTTATATGTTTATTCATTGCAGTTATAGTAGTGACTCCAATCTACCTTCCCTGCCAATTGCAACCTTGTCCACCGCCACCCTTGATCACTACACCAAAACCGCTACAGAAAATAGCTACTGTCCCAGGTAGAGTTTCTGCCATATTTTGTTTGTGTAAGTAGGCGTTCGAATTGTGTTTGCAACGCCTTGACATTGAAACTATAGTACTGACCAAATCGAATAAAATTCGAATATTCATTCTAACCTTCGAGTATTCGAAAATTCTAAGATTCCAAAAAATTCGAAAATTCGACGGTTCGGCATAATTTGAAGATTTGAGTACTCGAGCATTCGAGGGCCGAATATTCGAATAAACAGTACCACTTCTGATTAATGAAACTTTTCTTGCGAGACTTACCAAACTGCAGATTATGATATCAACTTTCGTGAGGCACCCTGTCCCATATTTAGCCGATTTTCATCTACTGCTTCGTTAGAACTCTTCCTGAGTGCATACTGTTAGTTACAGAATTTCAGCTTTACATGTTATTTTGATACCAGTCTGGTCGTCCGGCTACTGCCGGACTTACAGAGTTCTTCCAATGCTCTCTTCGCTCGCATTAACTCATCTTATAACCACACCAATGTAATATAATGTCCTACCGATTTTTCTAATGGAAAATCAACGGGAAATGTGGCATTGAATTGCTTTTTCTAGCTATCTTTCCCCTCGCTAGTACGCTACAAAAGAGTAACATCCTGGTTTGGTTCAGCTTTCGGTTGATTGCAGCGGCTACCTACGACCGATTTACTACGGAATGATGAGAGAAAATGGTTCCCGGCTCTTGCATGTTATGGTTGGTAAAGTGATAAGGGTTAGCATGAGTATATAAAAGAGGGCGGTGGGATATATGACGCTGCCAACTAATTTGTCCTCGCAAAAATGCAAAGTAGAGAATGAATGGCAGAATCCGAACGCTTCCAGTTATGCCACCATTTCATTTTCACTGTGCCATGCCCCGAACGGTCCGGATTGTGGCCATTCATTCCCAACTTGCATTTTTTCGCGGGCAAATTAGTTGGCAGCGTCATATATGGTTAGGTACAAATGAGATGGAACCAACAGTGGAGGTGGCGGCAAAAGGAACAAAGGATAGAAACACACATTGTACATCCACTATAGGGTGCCAAGGTCCCACGCATACCAGTATTGGGCCATCACTTGCAGGAGAACACGTCGTATACTGTTCGTCTTCCTGACTGGCGCAGTCGCACTTCTCCAACAACACTTAGTCCCGCCTACGGATAGGTGACTACGACGCGACTACAGCTGTGGCGTGCAATCTTGGGTAGAGGTGTCCCAGCGTACAGATGTGGGGAGTCGCCGGCCGACGTGTCCACTGGTGTGATAAGAGGATGTGCTGAAATATCCCTGCGTCTCAACGCTTTCAAACTTTTAGACGCCGGCGCACCCTAATCACAGCGGTGGACCCGTCCCCCCACTTCTGGGCGCCGGCGCACCCTTATCACAGCCGTGGACCCGTCTCCACCACTTCTGGGCGCCGGCGCACCCTTATCACAGCGGTAGACCCGTCCCCCACTTCTGGGCACCGGCGCACCCTTATCACAGCCGTGGACCCGTCTCCACCACTTCTGGGCGCCGGCGCACCCTTATCACATCGGTGGACCCGTCCCCCCACTTCTGGGCACCGGCGCACCCTTATCACAGCCGTGGACCCGTCTCCACCACTTCTGGGCGCCGGCGCACCCTTATCACAGCGGTGGACCCGTCTCCCCCACTTCTGGCCACCGCCTCACCCTTATAACAGCGGTGGACCTGCAGAGAGCCTGCTAGCAACCTCGAAGTATGATTGGAATAGGATAACCGCCCCACTCTCTCTTCAAAACACGATGAACGAATTTCGTGACAGACAGACGCACACTTAGACACATAGAGAGCAAGGTCGTTATTATAAGTCATGATTCCCTTATCATCTTTCCTGTCCAATCATACTCCGAAAGATGGCTGGAGGCTCTTCCATGGTGCCGCACCGGTAACTGCATACAATGTTACAGACTCACTCTTTGAAGGCAGCACCCATGGAAATGTTGCTATCACCGGTTTAACTATTTTCCTAGGTTAAGCACTGTAGTAAGAACAGATGCCATGTTCAACTTTGTCAAATCCTACAAAAAGGCGGTTTTTATTGCCAAGAGTTTTGCACAGAATGGCCGAGTTGCCCGGGCTTGCGATAGGAGGAAAGGGGTGGGAACGAAAACAAATGCTATGTATCATGAGGAGATTGATTGTTAACGGAAACACACGTTCATTTCATACTTCAGCTGATCCTGTCGGAACGCTGGAACAAATTTTATCTCTTTATATATTGAGAACGCTGATAGCTACGGCGGTGCAACTTCCGTAGAATTGCAGCAACAACTGCTCAGTATCCAAAACGATCAAAATCTCTGAAACAAGGATTTCTGTGGGTGCTATCTTTAAGCTACCACATTGTACACAATTACCAAGAAGGTAAAATACGCGTACCGGTCAGCCTTGCGGCTAAGTTCAAAATGGAGCGAAGTGACAGATTTATTATATTCACCTAAATTGACACCAGTAGCTGGCAAAACTGACTCTCTCACAGACGCGAGCGTGGAATAAAACGTCTAGAACAAACTATGCATGAATCATGAATCGAGAATGTGTTGTGTGCCAATCTTCCTAATGGAACCCTCAATTGTCTGCTTGAGTGCGCATCGGTCCTGAGAAGATTGATAAAAGCCATGACTTTCGTTCCTTGTTTCTCATGGCCAAACTCTTACCGCCACTCACTGGATGAATATCCTCTTTTCAGTTTTCTTTTTTTTTCGATAATTTTCTGCACTATCAAACAGATAAGCCTCAGAATTTAGGCATTAATTAGCTTTTAATGAACTTTTCTAGTAAAAGTCACAACTCCAAAGCCGCCAACATTGATGCCGTGGACAATGCATGTTTGGCCAAGTGGTGGACACGTGCCTAAAGGAGGTAAGGTTAATTTTTATAATTCACACATACAAAGAAACAATATGGATAGATTGCTTAATTGTCCGAATATGATGTCGCGTGAGACCATGGCTACCATGTATGGAAAAGTCACCATGAAATACACATGCCGAGGCACCTTCTCCAGAGCTCCAAGAAAAGGCGGATGACCATTTATTATTATAGGGGTGTGCAGAGGAAATGTAATAATATTTTCAAAAATGACGAGATCTGCATATTTGCGCATACAAGCTGGGTTCACAACTTGCTTTTCCAAGTGCTTCTCGCTTTCTTTTTTCTTGAAAACTTCTGTCACTTCCTGGTGCTGCTGCAACAACAGGGACCACTTTGTTGCTCTCATATTTCCGTAGGCCAGTTCCAGACTTCACTAAATTTTCTTCTTTTCCAGCCTGGCCATGGTTAGTAACACAAGCGCCACAAGGTTAACGGTGATCACCAGAGTCAAGACGTGGTACAGCCAATGAAATGCAAGAACTACGCTTCTACCTTTCTTGCTTCTGTTTTATTGATGACTATTCACGACAATAAAATAAGTTGGATAGAAATGACCAAAAGCATCCGACAAACTAAGTGAATGCTGCTTTCATCTACAGAGCTCGCAGGCAAAAAGAAAGTAATGAAATCGCTCTGGGTCTTCAGTTGGTATTTAAAGGATCATGTTACTGCGGTTCTCCCTTTCAAACTATCCGATAATGCAACTTTGACTCCAGAATCTGGAAGTTTCTCACTTATGAATCGTGGTGCGGTTCTTGGACAAGCACGATGACGATAAACTAGTATATATTAGATTGATGCATAATTAATGCGGCTTTTTTCGCAACTCCTTCTCTCGTTAAAAATTGCTCCTTGAACTTCATCAGAATAATTCTCTTCTTTCACTTAGCAACGATCTTAGTATCCATCTTCATCATCTCATGTCTTATCGCTTCGGGAAAGGAGTGCGGCACAGCTTTTCCGCTATCTCAACGAAACTTTGGCTGAAGAGAAATCAGACGAAAAATGTTGAAGTAGTTCAACCAGGAAGATATGATCATACAGAGAAGAAGGAAGAGCTCTAGATCAAATTTCGACGACCGGGAACTCTAGGCAGCCGTGAAAGGGAAGGACTGACGAGATTCCTCAGATATGAAGCCTGCTCGTTTTGCTACAAAAACCGGTGGAATTTGGAGGGTTCGTGTCTGAAAATTCGTGCTGACCCAAATTGGCTAATCTCCATGCTTTTCGAAGCGTTTCGAGTGGGAGTACCATGACCGGATGGTCCATATTGAAGAGTTCGGACACCATTCTCGTTGCAGTCTCGTTGACAAGCTTTCATCCTCTTCCAGCTGCGCAAAATTCTTGGTGCTTGGGATTTCATGGCCGATCTCCTACTTCTTCAACTGTGAAGCCCCACGAATAAGAACAATCTTTCAATTGAGCCTCATCGATTGGTCCATCCTTGAAAGGCTCGCTGAGATCGTGGAAGCATATTATGGCGAATGTGGATGCAGTTTTCGATAGCACCTCTAATAAGTGGAAGGAGAGAATTGTTTTCATGAATAAACTAATTGAAAAGCTTCAATTTTTATCGAGAAAAGAAGTCGCGAAAAAAAGCCGCATTAACTATGCACCAACCTTATAGCTAGCTTGCTTTCATCAGACATGCTCTAACAGGATTGCACATAAATTTGATAAACCACATTTATGGTGCGATTCAAAATGTTACGGTGTCTGTTATGGTTTAGTTGTTGCTCATGGTATATCATTTTCACTACAAGCGCTTACAGTGAGGTCTCTGGCCGAGAATTGCTTGGTGAGTTGTCATGAACTGGTTTGGCTCCACAAACACTAGCTAAGTTATACCTACTCCTCTTTCCAGCATTCTCAGACAGGGAAACTGTTGTTAGCGAGAAGATACACTACATTCCTGTCGGACATCACGCGAAATTCACATGTGAAACTATGGGCAAATTTAAATTTATATCCGAAAAAGTAAGGATGGCCAGCATGCGTTATGTCTCATGCATGGACCCCCCCCCCATTGCAAATAAGGAATGGAGCCGTTTGCAGAGCTTTGCTCTGCCGTGCTATGTAAGGGAGAATAGGAGGCGGCAACATAGAGCGAGCTCGCGCGGCACACGCGAAAGGAGGGTTTGCGGAGGATTTCCCATGCGCGATCCCTTTGCTTCAATCACACGATCTCGCTTTGCGGGTTACGCAGAACATAGGCCTGGGTTATTGTTGCAAGGTAGTGCAAAAACTGCAAAAAGTGTGCTACACATCACAGCTAAAAGTAGCGAGAGTGATCCCACAAGAATCGTTAACCACCTATTTCTTCAAGCTGCTGGTGTACTTCTCGAGGAGTATGGCAACGAGTGAGTGAGTATCATGTTGATACGTATTGATTGTGTGCGGTTCGACTTCAGTGTCTGACCGTTCATTAAAGACGCGTGTAATAAATTAAGTCGTCGCGTCGATGCATCATGCTGTTCTCCTCGAGGTTATACCCGCAACGTCACCCCTTAGGGCGCAAGAAGAAGACTATCATGAGAGATCAAGTAGCTCGGAAGCTCATCAAGACCTACGCAGCGTCAAGGGCGCGTCCTGGAAGCAGCTTCTAATGAGAATCGTGTTTTTTGTCTTTTCAACACAGAGTGGACAATTAGAGGTTAACTTCAGAGAAAAGTTTCTTGGAGAATAAAATATATGAACAGCGGATCACTTCGCAGTATATCAGTTGCCCTAACAGAGACATGGTGAGTTGCTCAATTTCTCAAGAGGGGAAATTTTTATTGCTGAAACGTCAGCTTACGAATAGTCTGGTAGCTTAAAGGCAGCACGAGCCGAAATCCTCGACTCGGAGCTGAGAGGCAGGTGGTGAAGTACAGATTCAGCACATCACAAATGTGAAACGAACACAAACAATGATGGCTTACCTGCAGAGAAAATGGAAACGACGAACACGCCTGGACGCGTTCGCGCCGGTACGAGTTTTCATCGGCGCTAGAGCC
Source organism: Ancylostoma caninum (assembly GCA_037903475.1). Taxonomy (NCBI): domain Eukaryota; kingdom Metazoa; phylum Nematoda; class Chromadorea; order Rhabditida; family Ancylostomatidae; genus Ancylostoma; species Ancylostoma caninum. The sequence continues at coordinate 245,904 of JBAJFG010000293.1, forward strand.
ATTGCGGAGCGTGGTTTGGCGCAAAGGCAGTAAGAAATGGGTTCAATTCACAGGGCTTCGTGGCGGGACGCGCACAGCCGATATTGGAGCACCCATCCATATATAAGGTAGATGAACAATATTTGAGGAAGTGGGAGTTCTTGAAAAAGAAGAGATTACAGGAATCAGTTATGAGTGAAAAGGGAATAAGCGGGAAAACAGAACATGACAATGTAATAGGAGTCGAAATGAGTGAAGACAAGGATAAAGGCTGCCACTTGAAATGGTCACCAAAATCAGCTGGCAACTGCTAACACTTGCTATTTTTCTCACTCTGTTGGAGATTTTGAGGCTCAAAGCTAGCATCAAAACCATTAAAACTTATTGGCTAGTGATCCCGGTGATCTCGGTATAACCAGTCAATACAGTCAATACAATAATGGAAGGATTTTGCACTCTGCTCGAATAGCGAAGTTGGCCCCGCAATCGATGATTCCCCCAGACCTAAAAGCGAAAATTTTTGTGGGTGCTGCCTTTGACCGTTGCTTCCTACACTCTGTGGCATATCCAACTCCACCGTATAGTGCATGTCCACGAAACTTCATCACTTCATGAATTTCACAGGAAAGATTTTTCATTTTCAACATCTCACAATGGGGAAGCCTACATACGTGGAGTGAGAATGATGATGAATGGATCACTTATCGAATGTTTGGTTGAGGCAGGTGAGAGATCTTCAGACGAGTTTTGAAATAGAGCGTAATGCCTGAACCTTTAGAGGAGAATAAAGAATCAAGGCAGAGTTTCACCTCGAGAATTGTACTTGGTAAGACGCTGCACTAAGGTTCCTATTTGTGAAGAGATAAGACACTTCATTCCAGTTATACAAGACTGCGGCAAAGAAAATGGAGTCGAAAGTATATCAATGAACAAATTAAATCCGTAAGTACCATCGGGAGCCTAAACCCTATACATAGCATATCTCATAGCGGCCATTTGCCTCACTCACTGTCGTCCAAGTACTATGTAAAAACGCAACGATTTAGCAGTTAGGTGTGCTAGCTCGTGACACTCTTGCACTCAGCTCTTGGTATATTTGTGCCTTATTCCTATTGCGAAATCTCGTGCATGTTCGCGCAAATTTGATGTGGCGGGATTGCAAAGGTTATAGCGCGGTGGAACTTGGGCAGATCTCACAAAGCGACGCTCCATTTGACAGTTGGGCCTTTGCTGGATGTACTTTGTACTCGGATCCCGCTCTTTTTGGGAACCAATTTTCTCCATTTTCTAATGAAGTGCCTCACTGCGCACGCTGTTTCTGCATTCGGCAACAATTTCGGACACGCTTTAAGTTGTCGCTATGGATCATGTCGGGTGCGAAATGACCATGGATTTGAGCTACTGGAATGTCGCTGCATCGAGCAGTACACAGGACTGTATTGTGATCGTTAGTCTAACTCCAATTGTTCCACAACGATAATCATTAATGCATATATGATCAAAATCTGTAGAATTTTTTAGAACTCGTCGAATGGGCTATCTACTACGAAATTATGTATTATTCTCCATTTATCGCTCTATTTGCCATAGTAGCTTTTATTTGCTGCTGTCACACATGTGTTGGTGATGCAAGGTTTGCGAACTGTTCAACGGGTTCATCCTATTGATCTGCTCTCCCCTCAACCCTTCAAACCACGTTCCACGTTCTGTAGACAGTTGGACATTTTCTCATGCCATTTTGTGATTGGCCTAGGGTTGAACTCAGGCTTTCGGGGTGCTCTGAAGTTGTGTAGCGATACATTTGGTGACGTTCGTTTGGTAATATTGCAAACGACCTTGCCAACCACCCAACTTTTCTGCATGCCAAACAAGAAGTCCTGCCAAATATATTGCCAAGCAAAATTTTCGCCCGTATATGTATTGCCAAATACATTCTCTCGCCAAATGTATCGCCATCGAACCTTGATAGTGAAGTGTGCGCTTCACCTGCCCTGATTCCTCCTTCGCAAGTTCCACCAGAATTAAACGCAGTGTGTATGCGATGTCTGGAAAAGAAGTATTGCCAACGAATTTCTTCCTTGTAGGACAGAATATCCAATGAACTTCGAGAAACATGTAACAAGAGACAATCTTTTAGTAGACATGAAGACAAACTATCCAGCAATGTTTTTATCACCGGAGCAGGTATGAGTTGTACTGTCGTAGCTTCATAAATACATCTAACAAAACAAACAGCAAAGTTTAGTATGCCGAGATGTTGGTCAGTATACTTGGAGAAGTAGATGCGCCGGCGATAGATTCAAAGGAATGGTTTGAGGCCCGTTCTAAGGTGAACAACGAAAATGTCGCAATGTGCTGTGCTTGGCTATTAATGCTTAGCGTAATAAATAACCATGCTATGAAAAGCTTTATGTATGTACATATAGGGAACAGGGGAAGAAAACGAGTGCGAGGGTTTTTCAACTCTCAGTTGTTGACAGTATAACATCTACATTACGTATATTATGAAAATGTCTGTGTTTTGCCAAACAATTTTTTTCAGGAAGAGAAATCAAAAAAATAATCAAAAGGCGTCGGTCTCTGTGTACTATTGATATGTGACGCGATACGGATAGGTTCAAGACAAATGTTATAACAATTCAGTTTAAGAATGCGATTTTTAAACAAAAACACAACTTAATAAAGATTTATTTATTTTTTGATCGTTTCTTCCACCAAAAAACATTATTGAATATCAGTGCTACAGCATGGAACTGGTCGTATAAACACTGGACTAGAAATAGTAAACGAATGGACTCAGGGCTAGAATGATGTTACTCTGAATTCTCGCGCTGTTTCACCCTTTCGTCAATGCCAATGACTAAAGTAGTTAAGCCAGGTCACCAACAGCAATGAGGGGGAGTGCGAGATCATCTACATGTGGACTTTTCATGGATCGCAGGTAATTACTAAGTCGTCACTCCTTTACTTGTGGGGAGTGACACAGATTTGAATTCCTTGATGTTACCGAGGTCAGCTCATTGGCACTGGTGCCCGTTTTGTAGCGCACCGGTGCCCAAAAGTTCCACAGAACCTCAGAGCTGAAGCGCCGCAATACTTGCTTGAGCTCCTAATCGGAATTAATCCTTCGTTCAAACCTCCTTGTTCACCGGGACTCTTTGATCTCCCACAACAACATCAATCTTCAAATGAAGAATAAGGCTACAGACTGTACGCAATGCTCTTGGCTCGTCCATGTGTCTCATGACCTAATGGGAACCGCAATGACGCAATGCGAGAGCACTGCTCTTCTTACGTAGAGCAGTCAACCAGAAAATATACAGCTATACAGTTTGTGAAGTCATGTTAATTAGCGTAACCTATCACGATCACTCCAAAGGTTGATCACTCATCCGAAGCATGATCATAATGTGGTGGTGGAAGGCGTGGGCGGTCAGTTTAGCGGGCATAACAATCTCGCCATCCTACTCCTATGAAATTACTCGAACTCAAGCGTTGGTTTGTAAGTTCTATGCTTCATCTGCTAATTTCGAAATGTAGAAAATTTTGATGATCTTTCGCATTGCAGCTTTCGATAGGAATGACGTCGTAATAGCAGAAATAACACGATATGTTCCTCTTGGACATCGCGCAGCAATCAGATGCGCAGCATTTCGACACTCCTCTCATCTTATTAATGGTGTATGTGTACTCACACAAAAGGGAATTTATCGGTCAGGGGGTGATCGCCTGCTTCAGGACATGCGGAGGACGGGGTGCGCATACCCCCAAACATTGATAAAAGCCTCGGGTGGGCGTGGCAGGTAATCCGAGAATCCCTCGATATCTGGCATGACAGAGCAAAGGGTTCTGCCTATTTTTTCACTGTTGTTAGCCCTGCACATCATCTTTCCCCTATAATGATGTTATAGACAGCACTCACGATAAAAAACGTCATCGATTTTTTAAATGAAGTTCTACTCTCTGGGCTACTTCTGTGCCCCTTGAGAGAAAAAAACCATCCGAAAAGACACGGTTTGCGCGAAATACTATGTTGTATTTTGCCAACACATGTCCATGTGTACGAGATCTATGGCCTGAGATGGGCAGCAGAGAAACACCGCCGCACACGGTTTGAAATGAGCACGAATTCGAGTAAACTTTTTTGAGCGTGAGTGGTGCCTTTAAATAGGCTTCCTATCGTCACATTCGCCTTATAAAACTTCATCAATAATATCGTCTATTAGGCTTCTCATTGTCATATTCACTCCAAAACTGGCGTTTATCAGTACAATCTCTGAAGCGTCTCTTTTACAATGTGCGTCAAGTTCCTGCTCATACAAATACGTATTTTGCATTTGCTACAGAATATAGCGCTAATAACTCTCGAAATCTACCAGCGGCGGTGCGAGTGATGAGTTTTGTTTGAGAACTCCACTTCGGGATGCGCGGAGGAGGAAACCGTGATTTACGGGGACTAAATCGGGACTTGCGGTTTGTAACAGATTGGGTCTCCTGACTAAGTCCTCCGATGGGTTCTACGCATGTGTGCTATACTTTGTCTGAGTAACGACGAAGCTGTTCCCTTATTCTTTTGGAGTTGCTACTTTTTTTTATAAAAACCCTTTTTTCCTTCAAAAAAGAGTATGACGTACAGACTTTGTTTACTTCCTCTCTTTAGCCACGGGAAGCTACATGGGTTCTTATACTCAATCGAGATCGAACGCCAGCATGGCTTCAACTACTACCAAACGGCAGGTATGAGCCAGAGTTAGCAGAAATGATGACTCAATAATTGTTTTACAATGGTCATCGTAACTGCGGCATTGTGTTTGGAAACGGGCCGTTGATACCCTATGGACATGCAGGTGTTACGCTGCTTTTGCTGACAGCTACATTGTCTCATAAAGAAGCATGTGAATATTGCGCCTTTCGACTGCTTCTACTTACGAGTTAATTTATCTTTGAATTACTGCTACGGATTATTTGAAAGAAAACCGCCACCTAAAAGATACCTCCGAAAAAGACTCGAAAATTTTGGTAAATGAAAGTAAAGCAGAACGGACGATGTGATCCGTGAGAATTCACTTCCCAAAGCCAATCGCATCACAGCTGTCTCTCATGTAAGCGTAGTACCCTGTGGATGAGATTTTGGACCAGTGGAAGATGAGGTCGTTTCCTTGAGTAGGGATCTCCAACGTGAGCTCAGCTCAGCTTACAAGAAGGATTACTACGAGCTCTGTACTTCAGATTACAGTATGGGATAGTGGGAAAAGCTTCTTCATGTCTATTTTTCCTAGCGAACAGAACAAACGAATATCTGTAACTGACAATGTTGTCTATTTGCACGCAATGACAACCAAACTCGATCGTGCTGTGCTGGAATGTTCAGTTCGAAAAGGTATGCATTGAAAAGTTATTCTAAGCATACTTAGTGACAACGATAGAGTGTGCAAAAGGGCCAAATGCCTTTATTTCAGAGAATTCAACAAAGGAGCAAAAGAACATAAAAGCACGCATAATGTTAGGTGAATTAATATTAATTTTTTCCATGGACCATTTCAAAGTTATGATAGTTTTATAGTTGCCCAGGACTGTGGCGGATATGGCAGTGAGGGAACGGATACGTCGATGAATAGAATGAACCCGTGAGTCAAGATAGCCGACCACACATCAATTTTTCGGGGTTGAGGTAGTATACGGGACCGCCCGAAAACTATAGAAACTGCGGTTCCGTCTCCTCAAAAATTGGTGCACATTCTTCAGTTACGGAATTAAGAAGCGTTCCTGGTGAAATTGAAAGCCTCTCGTCCTCCCAGAGTGGACGAGTTTTTTGAGCAAAAATAGAGATGTCGCGATATGTCTTCTCATTATCGCCACTACTTGTCATAGTCGACTGAGGCGAACCGCTCCGACAGGGCTCACCCGAAACACGTGTGATACTCGTCCACTTAAATGCAGCCCCCGCGGAAATTTTCTTCTCAAAGATTTCAGCATGTTGTGGTGGTTTCTGAACACCTTCATAATGCTGAAACATTCCAATAGCACCAAAACGTTGTTTTTGAAAGCTCTTGGTTTGTTAATGCCCAACGGGTGTAGTCAAGTTGCACGGGCCATAAAATGACGACCGAGATCAAAAGATCGATAAAGCCGCCCCTCCGTCGACTGGATTTTAGCACAACCACTATTTTTTTCTGAAATGCACCCTTTCCACACTGTATTAGAAGAAGTAATCATTGGAAAATGTATATCAGTCAAGAATGGTGTTGCTTTGAAATCAAAACTTCATGAAATTTCCTAATGGAGCAAGAATAATTTAACATTGAAATTTTTATAAAAACTGAATGCAACAATACATAGTTGAAGAGGTACAGACACCGTGCAATGCTAATAGGAAAAGGTACAGAAAAACCAGCAAAAGGACCTAGGGTGGGAAAAAGTGCAGCGAATTTTACGAGGATTGTGGCAAAACAGCTGATTCTGCTGCGCTGGCGCCGAAAGACACACGAGGTAACTCGTCCAAAGTTATCGCCATCACAAAGAACTACTAGTTTAACGCAGGCCGTTTCCACTGCTCGTCTTGGACGAAAACTACCCTGATTGCGCTAAAATTCCTCCAAAAGTGAAAATCTGAGAGGCAAAAGTTTCCGTGGGTGCTGTCTTTAAGAAGAGCGGGTAAGTCACAAGCATTGTGGAAACGTTCGTGGAATTGTGGAAACGTTCTGGCTTGTATCAGTGGGAAAGAAGACGCACCCTACTGTGAGAGTAACCGGGCAGTGAAGCGAGGCCAAATAAATCATGAAAATTTCCGCCTTCAAAATTTTTGCTACCATCCTCCGAAGCCTTCAAAGCTGCTTGTTATGGCAAAAGCTAGAGATCTTCTAATCCAATAATTTTTTCTGGTCTGAAGCCGAGTTATTTTCTGCACCTCTTGTCAAAAGTTCACTTCGTGTATACGATCTCTAATTTAGGTGTCGCCATGGATCTTGTCGAGTCACAAACGACTATGGTTTCGAACGCCTGGAATGTCGATGTTTGCCACAATTCACTGGGCTTTACTGCGATAAACTGGCCACTGGGGCAACAATCTTCGAACTGATCTACTACTCGCCAGTTATCGCACTAGTCGCCGTTCTCTTGTTCGTCGCCTGTTGCTTCCGATGCGTGGAAGGCGTGAAGTGAGCCTTAGAAAAGAGCATAACTTAGTCTTTCTCACTCTGGCTACTTCAATTTTCCTTGCACAACTCCAAATTTCTGGGATTGTTCAAAATCCTCCACGCTACTGTGATTCTGGAAAGGATGAACCTCTTGGTTTTACAGAAGGGAACAACCAATGGCTCTGGAAAAACACATCCCTTCTGGAGATCTTTCAGTCGATATGCAGAAAAATTATCCAGCAATGTTCATAACACCAGAGCAGGTGGAAAAATAACTTTTCTCTCATTTTTTTTGGAATGCAACACTTTTTGTAATGTGCATCATTGTTAACTTTAAGTACGCAAAGCTAGCTGCTGCCGCTCATATGGAAGAAGTAGACGCCCTGGCTCCGGATTCAAAGGAGTGGGAACCTTCCGAAAAGAAGATAACCTCAAAGGTAAATGTTTGTCTGATGTTATGGTTCTTTTAAGAAACTTTTGGCAGAATAAGGACATGGACAGAAATTAGGCGAGAAGGACAGTAAAAAAGATAGAAATTAGGACCGTGGAACAATTAGCTATATTTGAATCTAAATAATCGATCCCGCATAGTTTGACTGTCTCAACAAGGAAGAAGGGCACAGTACAGAAGAAACGAGTTGGCTCAAAGGCTGGCAAAGCTCGACAACCTGTTGACAAGTTGGTAGTCCAAAAGCTTGCCGACAACTTCCTTTCACACCTCCTTGCCAGCGAGTTGTCCGCCAGAAAGCTTGCCGACAACTTGTTTTAATCCTTCTTTGCCAACAAGTTGACAGCCGTATAAACTTGTCGACGCTGTTCTAGGATTTTACAATGATAACCACTATCTAAAAGGGTTGCCGACAGCTGTTCGACCAAAAACTTGCTGACAAGTTGTTTTTGGGCAAGCTGGTCGACAACTTGTTTTTTCTGTTCCTTGTCGGCAAATTGTCGCGATAGAAGTCAGCGGCTTGAAGCCTAATGTTGTACACCGTATACCCTCTCATTAGTTTTTTTTTTTTCAGGAGACTGCACAAAAGCAACGGGATAAATCTCGTAAAAGTAAAGCAAGTGCTGTCACTGAAACTACACAACCATCAGTTATCCTCGACGTCGATACGCAAAAATCTCAGTGAACTCTGAGTCAGGAGAAACCGCTTTTCTGATAATTCATTCAAGTGTTTCCTACCAATACAAAAGTCAAAATGTTAAATGAGTAAATTTACAGCTGAATAAAGTCACTAATTTCTTAGTGTTCTCGCTTGCAACCTTAGAATACGTTCTTTAACAACAAAATAACATTCAGTATTACAAATATTTCCATGACGGATGAGATGAGACTTCGCGAAAAGTGACGAACTGTCACTACTAAAAATGTATGTATATTCTCATGAACATCCGCCTTGAATCTCAAATGATGAAGATGATTCCGAAGAGACTCCCTCCAAATTTCAGCTTATACGAACTGTTTCCTCATGTTTTCCTCATGGATCCCATGTTCTCTCTTCATAAAATTGAGGTTAATTTCGTTGTACCATTCACATACCCTTCACATTCACATATACTTTGTGTCTTACATGTTATAATGTGAGTTACGTTAATCAATTTCATCCTCACGGAAGGATACAACTAAGATCCCAATTGTCCTTAAGAATCCACGATAATATTCATAGCAGCGATTAGCCACCGCCCAAGAAATGTGAAGGCTTCTTTAAACTTCTTTAAACGCCACCCAAAAACAGGTATGATGCCTGACATTGAGTGTAATCATTGGGCGCACCGAACGATTGTCGTCAACATCGTCAGCGCCTCTTCTTTCTAATGCGTGTACTTTTTATTTCACTATGTGTTTTTCAAGCAATAGGTGGGTTTTCCTTTTTTTTCAATCCAAAATTAGTCCTTAACACCTACATATGAAGTTCGGATTATCCTGGATTTGAGGGCGATTCTACTATTCCACCATAAAAATGTCAGTTGAAAAATTTAAAGGACATAACTTTTTTGAGTGACCATGATAGTTGTATGGCGCACATTTCGGTGCACCAAAATGAATAAATAAATGAGCCAGACTAATAAATAACTGGCAGTGGACGTTATGTGGCCCACATAACCTTTTTTTTCGAGCTACATCACCTATCGAAGGAATGAATTTTAACCAAGATTCTCCCCGTGTACAGTAACTGTTGTGGAAGGACCCCAGCTGCAATGCAGCAGGTCCATCTGGCTCCCCTGCCAATCCTTCTGACTTTCTGCTCCGGCCCTTCAGCAAGTTTGGTCTAGTGCGCATCTGCGTCTGACCTGAGTCTTGAGCTCGTCTCGGCTTGTCCATCACCGTATTATAGTATGCGGGCGCCTGACGCGCGCACGCATTTATGGTGATTTAATTCACCTTTCATAGAACTATTTTTAAGGAGCCGAGAAATTCCTCTCATTCACGAAAGCTGAGCTATGCGAGGCCGAGCCTCATCTGAGTATGTGCCGACAACAAGGTTTGAACCTTTTCCTATTGTTTGTCTTTTTGCTCACATATTTTCCTAGCCTCTAAAATTTTTCCTTTTCCTGTTCTTCCATTTCATACTTCTCACTATAATCCGTTTTCCATGTTAATTCTTCATTAGAAAACTTTGGCGGTACCATCCATAGGACAAAAAAAACTTGAAAAGACGCCGTACATGGACAACAGCTTTCTGAACCCGATAGTTCTGAATTCATCCACCATTCACTTTTCAATGAACCGGCTAGGATAATTGTTTCACGAACGGATCAAGTGCAAGAGCACTGGCCAACTTCTTTTTTTTTCAATTTCTTTTTGTTTGAAACATGGATATTGGCCGAAAAAAGGACAAAAACGAAAGAAAAAGGAAGAACTCTCAGCATGATCAATCGCAAGAATGCGAACAGTATCGTCACATGGTGCAACGACCTTGACAACACATGCTTAGGCGGGTGGAATTTCAGTCAAGATTTCAGTCAAAATTTCATCAAAGGTGGTTAGAAATCTTAGGCTGAAACTAAGAGCTGTGAAGTTTATAACATTCAACAGCAAACTTCATCACATCCATTCACGAACATTTATTTTTTGTTTATTATTACCTACTTTTGTGATTTCTAATACGTTTTAATTGTTTTCAGCGCGAGCCCATGACGTCAAGTCGTTCTCCGAGAAAGATCTGAAAGAAATGGTAGGTGTGCGACGAGACTTCTGTGGAAACTAATTCTGAGAAAGGAACAAGGTTGAGGTTGCTGTTCCGAAAATGTTGTCACTCCGTCCTGACACGAAAATGAAAAAAGTCTGTTGCCCACGAATGAACGAAACAGCACCATCAAACAGAACGAAGCATAGCACTTTGAGAATAAGGAAAAGCCCGAGCACGTGTTGCACTGACGCATTCAGCATGAGCACCAATAATGTAGAGCTGTCATTGTACCCTCCCATACCCTCCCACGGTACAGACCCAGGTTCAACTCCCGGTTGGTGTAGAAGTTGCTCCTTTTTTTCGGTAGATCACTACTGAGTGCTGCTTGGACTAACGGAGTCCAAAACCGTGTTTTTGTGTATGAAACGAATCGACGCTCAAGCAAAACAAAGCATAACATTGTGAGAATAACGAAACGTCCGACCACGTGTTGCACTCACGTATTCATCACGGTCACCAATGGTGTAGCGGTATCATTGTACCCTCCCACGGTACAGACCCGGGTTCAACTCCCGGTTGGTGCAAACGTTTGCTTTTTCATGGCAGATCATTAGTGAATGTTAGTGGGACCAGGGAAGTCCAAAACCGTGTTTTCACAAATGAAACGAATCGATGCATCAAGTCAAACCAATCATAATGTTGTGAGAATAACGAAAATTTCGACCAGGTGTTGCACTGACGCATTTACCACGAACACCAATGGTGTAGCGGTATCATTGTACCCTCCCAAGTACAAATGAAACGAATCGATGCATCAAGCCAAACAAAGCATAATATTGTGAGAATAACCAAAAGTCCGACCACGTGTTGCACTGACGTATTGATCACGAGTACCAATACGTAGCGGTACCATTGCACCCTCTCACGCACAGTGTGCAATTTCGCGGATCTATCCGCTCAAAATGTATTTTTTCTTTCAAAAATTATTTTTTCGACCATATCACGTCGCGATTACTGCACTATTTGCCGATAGCCCGCGCATGCAAATGGTTTTTTATGCGACCGATTATCTGGCGGGAAATGATTAGATAACGAAACGATACCATTTTAGTCCAACACCGCCTACGCAGAACAGATGAGTACTTCATGACTTACCTCTGTCGTCTATGTTGTCGTCTGAATTTCCTATTTATAATTCTTTCAAAAGATCCTGAAATAAGCTTTTATGTTTTTTACTAATCACATTTCTCAGGCACTGGGAAGATATCCAAACTTGTACGAGAAGAGAGCGATTAAGCGCATGACCTATTGTGTCTTCGGGTAAATCTAAGAAAAGTTCCACGAGATTCCGCTGAGAAAATATGTATGATGGCTAGCAGTTATTTTCTCGTATACGAGCATGTGTGTTATTTTGCGACCACCTGCGAAATCTCACAAAATATCCGGCAGGTTAATATATTACCTCACGTTATGCTCATCATGGGAAAATGTATGCAGTCTTGAAACCGAGACGCATATTCACGTTCTTCATACATATCGTTTGCAAACACGAACAGAGATTCAAATTTAAGTAGCGCAGCTGCTGCGCAGAAAATTATTCCTCAGTGCATGATTTTGTGCTCTTAGGCTCTACTGCAGAAGTATTAGAAATTGCCTCTAAATCCTCGGCTCCCATAGGTCACGTGCAGTGCATAGAAGCGGCAGACCAGACATAGTATACAGGGGTGCGTGAAAAATATTGACCGCCTTTTGTGATACATGAATTATAGAGAAAATCGAAATTGAATAGAAGACCAAGTGTGGCCGTTCTGTTGCCTAGAATCTCGAGAGCAATATTAAACTAAGAAACACATTTATTCAATCCGTTTCATCTCGATTTTTTTCAGTTCTCAACAGACAAGACGGAGGAAGGCTTCACTACTGCTATACAAGTAGTCCTCTTTGACTTGATTCAGAATTTTTTCGAAAAGCTTTTGTGGAATGGAACAGTGCTAAGAAATAGCATATGTTAAGCCATCCACAGATCCACCAATGAAACGTACCAGCTGCTCCTATCAATGCTGTGATTTAACTTTGTTCCCGTTTTTGTTGGCGGCGCAGAGGAGGTTTCTATCATTTCTTGTGGTTCTAGCGAAAAAATCAGCATATGGCTCGAAAATAGCACTCAGCGGAAGCACACTGCCCATGGGATCAATTATAGGTTTAGAAGTGATTCCTTCCTTTTCTGAGAAGATTTTTCTCCGGCTCACAACGTAAAGACAGCGAAAGAGTTTTGCACAGGAAACCATCCATGAGCCATTCAGTTCCAAGATAGTGACCACCCTACTCCACCAGTTTCAAATCATTGGATCCTACCACATGTGCACTTTGAAGGAACAAGCATGTGCTACACCGGGCCGCAGTACGGAGTTGCGTGTGGATAGCTCAGAAGGAACAAAGGATGAAATCCACGACGGTCCCTACGGCGCATCACTTTTATCTTCCCTTGTGTTTTCCGTAGAGCTGCTCTCAAGAGTGGAGATAAAGTGAGACGGGTATAGTCTCATATTGTTCGCTATATTGTTTTCTGTATGCTATGGAGGAACTCGTCACATTTGTGCGAAATACTGAGGTTTTCACGAGACATTTCAAGCGGTCAATATTTTTCACGCACCCTGTATATACCGAAAAGTAAGAAAAAATTATCCGCCGGTTCCCTAGAAAAATAATTTTCATCGGCTAGATGTTTAAAATCACACGCTGTGCCACTGTACAGAACCCGAGTTGAACTCCCGATTGGTGCAAACTTTTGCTTTTCCATGGTAGACCACTATTCAGTGCTACTTCGGCTAAAAGAGTCAAAAAGTTGTGTTTTCACAAATGAACTAAGCGAAAGCATCAAGCCAAACAAAGCATAACATTGTGAAGAGAAGGAAAAGCTCGTCTACTCGTTGCACTGCCTCAATCAGCATGGGCACCAATGGTGTAGCGGTATCATTGTACCCTCCCACGGTACAGACCCGAGTTGAACTCCCGATTGGTGCAAACTTTTGCTTTTCCATGGTAGACCACTATTCAGTGCTACTTCGGCTAAAAGAGTCAAAAAGTTGTGTTTTCACAAATGAACTAAGCGAAAGCATCAAGCCAAACAAAGCATAACATTGTGAAGAGAAGGAAAAGCTCGTCTACTCGTTGCACTGCCTCATTCAGCATGGGCACCAATGGTGTAGCGGTATCATTGTACCCTCCCACGGTACAGACCCGGGTTCAACTCCCGGTTGGTGCAAACTTTTGCATTCTCATGGTAGATCATTAGTGAATGTTAATCGGACCAGGGGATTCCAAAACCGTGTTTTCACACCCGGCTGGTTTAAACTTTTGCTTTTTCAAGTGAGGAAGTCCAAACCCGTATCTTTGCGATTGAAACAAGTAGATGCATCAGACCAAATAAACCATAAGATTGTGAGAAAAATGAGAAGCCCGACCACAAGCTGCATCCATCGTTCAATTTCTGTCTCTCTGGAATAGTTCACGACGATTTTTGCTACCATTCTTTATCCCAATTTCTCCACAGAGGTCCAGTGATTCCGAAAAGCAAGGCTTCATAAAGGAAGGCGGCAATGGCGATAATCCTTTTGAAGAAATCGGTACGAGGTGAGTCTATTCCATAAATCACACTCAACTAGAATTAATTACATTGTTCATACTTGGCTTTTCTCTCTCTCTCTTTGCAGGCCACCTCCCGTTTCTGACGGAGGAACCTTCTCCACGAGTCGAAGACGGTTGAAGCATTACAAGAGTGCTAACGACTACTATAGAAACATGCAACAAGAGTACTACCAACAACAACACCATGCTCAGAATGGGTTGCTGTACAGGTATGGCACATACGCGGCCTCACAAACAAGAAATCTTTGGAAATAATCATTTGTCCTTCAGAACGTATTGAGATAACTGAGTAAAGGCGTACTTTTTTTCCTCAGCGTAGGAAACAAGATGTCAATATTGTTTATCCAGGGTGTACCCCGGTCTCCATCCGAAAGACAGTACTTACTGCCCAAATATGCGTGGTATGTTCGCTTTCACCTGTCAGCCTAGCAAGCCATTGCGATTGGATCTTGTGGAGTTTTGCAAGGTGAGCACCTGTTCCGTCAGAATTCCACTCTATTGGTGCCAGTATCAGCAGAACTTATTTTCATTTCTAGTAGAGTTGTACTGGTAAAAACTGAAAAAAAAACAAGCAATAAAACCTTCATAAGTAGCTGCTGGGAAATTTCATAATTTTATCCTTTTTATTACCCGTCAATGCTGGAAGGATCTCACGATTTCACCCAGAAACATTTGTGAACCCTTTCGAATTTTATTTCTTCTCCTATTTCAGGATTACTCCGCATTCTGCGGTGTCCCCAACTTCCATCGCCTGCCAGGACCACGCATGGGTCCACCGATTACCGGAGATAACGGCGTGGGTCCTACGATTCCAGTAAAAATCTGCATTTCTGTATAAATTGATGTAAATGGTACAGATTGGTCATGTTGGCGTTAGTGGCAAGTTCGGCTTCGGTGTTGGAGCCGTGCCAGGATTAGATGTTGGCGTTGGTTGGGGTGTTGATGTCGGCCCGATTCCAGGAATGGGCGAAAGCGTGGGCGTTGATCTTGGTGGGTTATTTTTGCATTGCTTCGTCGTTATAATTCTGACAATTACAGCGAGTAATAGATGATTAAATTAATTGTTCCATTATACAATAGTACTGATAGTCATTGAAACAATAATATATAATAGCGGTGCCCGCGGTAGCAATATTAACACCAATAGTGATAATAATAGTAACAATAGGGGTAATATGTTGTACTGGAAACTGCCCATAGAAAATATTTAACAATTCTGTTGCAATGCTGACGACTTTGAAAAGTAATGACACGGGTATCGTAAAAGTTGTGATTAAACTAATAGTAGTAAGAACAAATATTTAGCAATAATAGCTGCTGTAGCAATAGTAACACCAACATTGATAGTAGCAATTGTGGTTATATGTGGTAGTGGAAACGGGGATAGCAATAGTAGTAGTAGTGGGCATATTAATACAGTAATAATAACGCTAAGAGTGATATGTAATAGTGACAGTTTTGCTAAGAATAGTAACAGTATTGGTGTAGTAGAAATAAAAGTAATAGTAATAGTGTAGTATTTATACTAATATGTAGTAGTAGTAGATAGTAATAGTAATGATAATAGTAATAGTAGTAGTGATAGTAATAACAATGACAATATGTAGTAATAATAATCATAATAGTAATAGTAGTAGTAAAAGTAGTAGTATTTGTAGTAATAGTAATAGTAATAGTAATAGTAATAGCAATAGTAATAGTAATAATGTAATCGTAATAGTAATAGTAATAGTAATAGTAATAATAATAGTAATAGTAATAATAATCATAACAAAAATAGTAATAGTAATAGTAATAGTAATAGTAATAGTAATAGTAATAGTAATAGTAATAGTAATAGTAATAGTAATAGTAATAGTAATAGTAATAGTAATAGTAATAGCAATAGTAATAGTAATAGTAGTAGTGATAGTAATAGTAATAGTAACAATGATAGTGATGGAAGTAGTAGTAGAGATAATAATATTAATATTACATGTTAGTAATAGTAACAGTGATAACAATATTATTAGTAATGATAGTAATAGTGATAGTAGCAGCAATAGTAAGGATTTTTCTCTTTAGAACTCGATATTGGCGTTGTGGGATCCAAATCGCCGGTGGCGTATCGAAGAGGAATGGACAATCCGAACGAGAAGGTTTGTGATGTTCCCTCATCCCAAGGAATCCCGCTCAACTTTATATTTTCAAAATAATCTCCCGTATTTGGTTTTTGTACACCTTCAAGAAAAAAACCCTATGTTGACTCGGCAAGTGCGAACGGCGTATCATTTCAAGTATTTGTTTAGATAGCGCCATTTTATTGCACTTATATGCACTTTGTGTGGAGAAATCGTACTTGCAGGGCGGCGGTGTTTTCGGCATTAGCGGTGGCGTCGGCGTGAAAGCTCCTGGTGCTGGAAATATCGGTGTTGGATCTGGAATTGGAGTTGGGAAATAGGATAGTTCATCTAGCTGGATTCACCTTGTATAGATACCTAATTTTACTGGAAATTCTATAAAATAAACAGGTTCCTACGCTACTCAGTCTATTTTTATTCGTACATATGTATTTCATTACTTCAGGTGTTTTGTCATGTTCATTATAACATATTTGTTGTTGGTTTTTTTTTTCGTATAGTGACGTGAATGACGAGTTTCTCAATGAATAAGGAAGATATGGGATTGTTTTCTACTAATCCTCGGATTCCCAGCCTGACATCATCCGCTAGACACCAGGTTGTGATAGATTCCTCAGCTATCTATGCTCAGCCTATATTCAGCTATTCCGCTAGTAGAATTAGTTTGAATCCTCACGCGATCTACGTGAATTTTCATCCATTCCTAGAATTGTCGGGATCGAGAAGCCAAAAAATCTGTTTCCTGTAATACACCGAGATGGGCTTATAGAGATTATCCTGGATTGCTTCAGGCCAACATGCGTCACTGGGAGCTTTATGGTGAAGGGAACATGATCCAGTCGTTTTGAGGCATAGAGTGGGCTCCATCGCGTCTGGGACTCAAAAATTATTGTAGGTTATGTTCCTACTTGAATCTGTAATTCCACGGTGTGCAAGTCACTCATGAGAACCTGGAACTAGGCAGCAGTACAACGCTTTTACCCTTGAACCCCTTGAAATTCGATCTATTTTGTTCGCGCCGCATCGTCACCTCCTTGTCAGTGGAATTTAGGGCTCCTCTGATTCAGCAACAATTCGCTCTTCTCCTTGCAAAAAAGGAGTGAATCATCTTAGATATTTTCTCACTAATATGGGCTCGACTGTTCCTGCCCTTTTATGATTCACTCCATGTGCTTGAATGGGAGAATAATCGGAATTCCAGTACATTTATGTACTATGATACAAAAGTCCTATGTACTATGTCACAAAAATGTACTATGATACAAAAAATACAACAATCCGATCCTTGAGAGTCAAAGGGATTAGAAAAACCAGGAAGGAAGGCAAAAATTGACTACGTGTCATAGTGCCATAGTAAAAAGGCTCATGGGCTATGCTTTATCTTAAAGAAAGCCAAGCTACCTCTTTGATGATTGCACCCATTGAAAAACTTGTAACATCTTGCCTACTTATGTACCTTTACATGAGCATTATTTTTCCATCCCTGGTTTTCTTATCCAATTCCCTGCTCGGTTTGCACAGTTCCCTGTTGTTGGACAACAAACCACCCACACTCGCATGAAGAAAAAACTTTTTCTAAAGTGCATCAGCTATTCAAACTCTTGCAATGAACAGGGATTTGCTTTCTGCAGGGATGCAGCGACATAGCAAGTTTTTTGCTGCTTATGTCAGCACGCGTCACATTACGATTTCCTGAATGACGTACACGAAGTAATAAGTGCAGTTATACGGAAAATTGCACTACTCGATGATGTGCATTTATTTGATTCAGCCTGGCAATGGGACTCTGCCGAGGAATCGCGGCATGTCCATTAGAAGAGCTCTGCTATAAACCTAGTTCTGGATCTGTTCCAATGAGTTTTTTTTTTCACGACTACACCTGCTTTTCCTCACATTTTACCTCATGCAAGCCCTATTTCAAATTGAATGCTAAGCAATAAATACTTAACTAAGTGAATAAATATGCCATTGCGAGATTCCTGAAGGTTCAGGTGAAGATTTAATCTCCACACCCTCTGTGAAGTGACTGAGTTATCCAGGCAAAAATGAATGCATTTCGTTCTGGCGGCGATCACCATATATTTACTTGATTATTTAATTACTTGTTGATTTATTTACTAGACTCATTCACAATGCTACTCCTCAAAATCAAGGTACTAGTGGAGAAAACACGAAATATCACATTTTCTCCGGAAAACTCGTCCACCAAAGATGAGCAAGGAGTTTCAGAAATCTCCCTGGAAACTTAAATTAATCCTGCCACTTGTCCCTAGTTCCACTTCTCTCAATTCAGGAAATTCTACCTCCTGCAATTATATGTATTCTCCAAGCTTTTTATGCACTTTTTTCAAATCCTATATAAATGTGCCATTCCAAGCAAAAGCACATGATCTACCAAATAAGGTATTGACTTAGCCTAATAGGGCGAGATTGCAATATTTCTGGAAAATTGTCCACTACCACGCAGGGTCCCCGAAATCCGAAACTCGAGACATTCCAGAGAATAATTTCCTGGGATTCACGATAAAAATTTCTATGATTCTCTGAGTACCAAAGAGTCACACGCCGCCATATTAATCTTATCGAGGAACTGTTATTTTTTCCCAAAACAATCCAAACTCCGAGTTCAATTGCTCTCAGTGACCCTGTTATCAGCACTCTTATTCGATTTTATGGCAGTAAGCCCCAAAAAGTCAGAAAGCCCCACAGAAAAAGTGACTGAGTGGAGTCTCAAAACATTCCTCGTGATCCTTAGGTTTAGAAGTTTATTTCAACATCCTAGCACGTTCTGGGAAGAAAATTTCTGGACATTTTGAGCCGTAATTGAACTCTAAAGTAATCCAACGTAAATTTCTGAAGATGGTTCCGAGGGGCCTATTCATTGGTACTCTTCATACATCACTCTACTCATCCTTACTAGACGTTTCAAAGAAGAAGTTAGGGATGTAGTATGAATGACAACATTTTGCAACAATTTATTCGCGAAGTACATTGAAAACAATCACGTTCTTTGATCCTAAACCCGCTTGAAAACATTCAAGGCTCTAACTGAAACCCGAAGGTCAAATCGGACGACGAACTGACACAAATCTAGCACACAAAGTAAAAATACACATTCTCTAGTATACAAAAAATATCGAGTTCGCTCGCAAAATATCTTCGAACAAAGAACAATTACTCCATCAAAACCAGAAAGAGATCGCAGAGGTAAAGATTTCGTAATTCATCGGCTAGCTAATCGATAATTGACTAGTATTGATTCGTGTGAAGTTTAGTGAAGGGACGAACGTTCAATTCTCTTATATACAGACGTACACACACCACAAACAAGGTGAGTACTGGTGTGTGAAGTGTAGGATGCTGCTTTCTCATGGAGAAAGTCAGCCGGGTTATTAGACCGACTAAGGTCAGCCGACGCTAGTAGCCGACGAGGAAAAGCTGGGCATGCGCTGGCTACTCGAATCGACTATTCGCAGTCATCTTTGTAGTCGGACGACGATGACGCATCGGTTCCTTCAGGGATCGGTGGCAGGGCTGAAATTACAAGAATTTGAATAAATCGTATTAATATTACGTAGTAGTTTGAATAAAATACTGCCTATCGAATAAACAAAAAGTTAAATAAATAAATAAGCACAAATGGATAAATAATAGACAAATATCGACAGCAACTATCCGCAAGTTGGTTGTTGTGCCGAGAAAGGGGCGTGGCCGGGTCATCTCATTGGCTGACCTCTTCAGCACAGCCAATCGCAGAGCTCAGTCACGCTCACTGCCCAGAATAAAGCCATACTCCCCAGTAAACATTAAAAACTTTATTTTAAACCTACACAATCTCCAAAATGTTTTTATTTTCAGTTCCAGTTTCTGTTCCAGAAAATTCAAGCCCACTGCCTCAAAATTAAATCCTTGCTGTTGTGACTGCACTAGGTAGCCTTGCAAACCCCATTCTTTTCAATCGCTCACTTACAGCTATGATATCGTTTTTTCTGCAGAGCCGGTAAACATTTAGCGAAGACGTCATCAAATTCGTGGACAACTAGCACAAACAGCTGATTAGATACAAAAATAGCCGAAAGTAATTTCAGTAACGAAATTCAACAGCAATAACAACGACGTCATCAGATGCAATCACTACAGGAAAATCGAATTTCCAGCCTGTGGCAGATTGACGTGGATCCGCTAGAAAGTGGGTGCTGTTAGGCACATCTGTATAGCGTTCCTTTATTCCTACGTGTTTACTAATGAAAACCTCTGCATCCAAAATTCATGATGGGAACAAGAAATTGGAGATTAATTTGTGCAAAAAATCGCTGTTGACTTTTACAAATCACTTAGATGGACTGAATTTTCCATAGTGAATGATATTGCGCTCTAATCGACCACATTGACCCAATGACATAATGAGGCTCCCGCCACGAAAACTCACTCAGCACATCCGTGCCGGCATCGTGTCTGTCGGGACTCAGTGAGTTGATCGTGAACAATGGTGGTGATCTGCGTCGAATCAGTGGATCCGAGAAGCCGCGGCATAATCGGGGAGTGACGAAATTTCTGGAAAAGTGGTATAGGAGTACTGTAGTGAGTATATAGAAAAATCGATAGCGAGAAAAATCAATAATGTACAAAAATGTCAATTTTTACCTTGCGAGTGTTGGGCTGAGATTCTGTGGAGAGCTGCCGCCGCGTCGTTGAGCGAACGGCGATTGGAGGGCGACTGCGAATGGCGATCGTCCACTGGATTGCGTTCGCTCTGGGAGCTGGAATATGAGCGATTCAGGGGGGTTGTCTCAAAAGTCTGGTCACTAGTTCACTAGCAGCTGATATCTCTCCAGAAGTTCTGAAACTACTTCGGGAGATCAGTTTTTTCTAATAGAAATTAAGGGCTCCCACTCTCCAACCATGCTAAGCCCTGCTCGCCGGAAAACAGCCCGCAGTGTGGGACTTTTGGGACACTGCCAGATGTGCGCAGATTCGGGGACACTTCTGCTCTATCTCCTTCATTTTCTACGGCAAGGAAAATGCTCTCTGACGTGCCAGACGCATACTACATACATTAATAATGACGGTAATCGAATTTCTCCACCTATTCATCCAGCTATAGGATAACAATGGACAGCAAAAAGCATGCACTTCTCCATGGCAGTGTTGGTTCAGCTGAGCGCTGACGGCTGTGACGTCATAAAAAGCTACAGATGCCATGTGTTCACGAAAAAGCACTCGGCAAACGTATGCACACTAAAATGTGTACGAAACGTCTACAATTCAAGGCAGATTGGGAAAAACGAGTGTCTCAAAAGTCGAGCACGCAATGTTTCGGAACACTTTGACCAGGGTGAGTGACTAAGGGTAAGTTCCAAAGTAAAGAAATTACTGCACCCCATTTCAGTTCAAAATAGACGAGTTTATGCCTTGGAATCCTCTAAAGTGTCCATCACAACGAAAAACTGTAGGAACGAAGCATGAATGTCATAGTAATAGATGATGGACATGTGGTACAGATGGTGAAAAATGAGTAATTCAAATTAAATTCCGGAGGGAGGAGACTTGTCTGTTCCAGAAATGGGTAAAAGTGCCTTGAAAGTTCGACGGAGAGTACTGTATTGCCTCCGGCTACTCCCCCTCTCCAAGCATTGGCCCAAAAAATGCGAAAAAGCGACAGGAATCCACAAAAATCGTCTCAGTTTGGCCAGTTTAGTGATGATATTCAGACCCATCCAAATTATGATTCATTTTGATATCAGAAAACACTCGCCAACACCGAATCTAAAGCAATGCACGGCCTCAACCTTGTACCGGAGAGAAAAAGAAAGAAATACTGCCCTATAAACCTATGAAGCAGGGCAGAAATATCTGCATAGGTCCAAGTTCGTCCCAAAAGTCGCGCATGGCTAAGCCGACTAAACTGATTCTCCACATGAATAAGATAATTTGTCGATTTACACATGTAATCTTGTATGATCTAATGAGGAACTCTAATCCTGCGAATTTTCTTCAACAAACAGAAATCGACTCAAAGCTATAGAGAACATGTCCCAAAAGTCGCGCATAGCTAAAGCTCCCAAAATTATCATGGCTGCACTGAGATAATTATTTGTTATCTGTTTGCGTACAAGAGCTAGTGTAAGACCTATAAAGATTCGATAACTTCATCCAAAAATTTCTCCCGTAAAAAATCGAAGAAAACCAGTGGACCATTCCCAAAATCCAATCCAGAAAAACGTCCCAAAAATGAGGGTACTAGACGATTTTGCTGCAAATCTGTAGAACCCTGAGCAAGACATCAAAAGCCCGAAGCGATTGCGATATAAACACAGAAACAAAAGACTGACAAACTATCCCTCGTCCACTCGCCCATCTTCCCATGCGCAACTTTTGGGACACCTCACCGCCCGCGGTCCCCAGCTCACCTGGATGTCTTCCTCTTCCGATTCAGCGATTTCCTCGAACGAACACGTCATTGATCGAATTCGTTCATCTCTCCTCAGCAATGGAGGTGGTCGCACTTCGGTGCTGAATTTGCGGAACAGAGGGCACTGTCGTTGTGGGTTTGCGGTTGTCATCTGTAATTGCGGACATTTGAGTTTCACTGGCGGTTAGAATCAGAGAAGCAGAGTAACGCGACGAGCGACACAAGAAATTTCGAAAATACAACCATTTTTGGAGGAAAATCAGAATCACGGGGGAATAAGAGGGCGAAAAAAATAAAAGTAATGAAGAAATAAAAGCTCAACATGATGTCATAGGGGAAGGGACGCAGAGGAAAACGGCAGAAACAGAGAAAGGAAGAGAGGCTTTGAATGTGCAAATTCAAACATTCATATTTGGTAAAAGTGACTAGAAAATGCAGCATGTAGGTGACAAAGCAATGCTGTAGTGCTCCAACGGATCAATTCCCATATTTTTCACGTATGTACCCTTCTTGATAGAGAATAAATGGAAACGGTAGCATCACAAGTCCGTGATGCGAATTCTGGAAAAATGTATAGTTACAGCCCTGTGGAAGCGGGAAAACCAGTGATTATAGGGGGAAAAGGCAAGAAAAAAATAATTGCGTAGATACATTCGTGCCAGTTCGTAGCTATCCATGTACGTAAAATTACGTTTCCTCTCCAAGGCTATAAATAACTCAACAATTATAGTCGCTATTATAGCATGACGGCATGTAACACAGAAAAACACTGGACAAAATCGTTGTCACAGACCTACATATGCAGACAAAAAGGGCCTTTTTCTAAGAGTACGCAAAATTCCGTACCCTACAAACGCATCCATATCCTGATAGTCAAAATGGCGCAGTCACGCACTACTGCACTACGCACTGCTGCACGATTTTAGAGACTTAACGGATCCGTAGAAGAACACCGATCCACCCTCCGCCCATCAAAGAAACAGCGGTTTCTGTCAATAAATGGGGATGTACGCAATAATGCGTCATCGTCAGTTACAAGGTGAATGTCGTCTCTTTACACAAATGTCAGGATAACCTCTCAAACCATCAGCTGTAAACAAATAACGTATGGCTCAGCAGAAAAATGCCAAACGCAGCGAAGGAGTACGATGAGCCAGACGTACAATGACGTCATCGTTTGGGGTGAAGTACGCAAGTGCAGACGAGGTCCATCCTCATAGTAAATAGCCTGAGGGCATTTAATAACAACGACTCCTCAGCACGACACGAAGACGGAAGGACGAGTTTCTCAGAAAATTAACTCCGAACCGCCAGCTCATGCATGCATAAGAGATCCTAGACGTATTCCCCGGGGAAAGTCCAAGTTACTCAGTGCTGACGTCACCACTATCGAGTGCGTCGAAAGCAGGCAATGAGGCATGCAATTGTATAGCTTACGCTTTAGCCTCGCTCTTTTCATTATTTCCAGCAAACACTCGGGGGAAATACTATGGTAATGGTGTATTTACACCATAGGAGCCAGTCAGTTGATCGGATAAAAATACGTAATATCCCCGGATCCGCTCGGAGCAGTGGGAAAACTTCACAATAGAGTGGCTATGGCAATCTTTCCGTTTTTTTTTTTGTTCTTTAACTGCCATCTCTAGCCAAATAAGGATTCAGCTGAAATTTGGACATAGCAACCACCACATATACGCTACTATACCTACACGTTATAAGACGATGATACCAATCTTACCAGTGGAATTTTTTAAAAGTGGTTAGAAAAGGAAGTGGGAAATAGGAAGCGTGGAAAACTGGAAAACCCAAGAAAACCTTCTATAGAAAAGTGCAGTCATCGAAATAATGACAAATTTCGAAATTATTTGGCCTTAGAATGTTGGGAAAGCAAAACCTCATTAAAACCAGGAAGAAAAATGAATGTGAATCCTTTTCTTCATTCCCCGCTGACATCACCGCCTCCCAGGTTCTCCTCACCTACGTACATTTTCTGCGTGAGAATCGTGCTTGTCTTTTTTTTGGAACTTTCTTTTGTATTCGCTGATATCCTAGCACCAGCGGATAGACCTGTCTAAGCTATTTCCAAAAATTTACATTAAGTTACTTTATAGTTCGAGTACGGCTCAAAACGTCCAGAAATTTTCTCCACCGGAAGTGCTAGGGTGTTGGAATAACAGCACATTTTAAATTCCTTAGTTCTAATGACATTAGATGAATTTCCAAAAAGCATTCAATTCAGCTACTAGCACTATTCAAGTCCCTTTCCTGGCAAAGATTAAAATTTTCCACCAAACTCCAGTGCTGAAAATAGAAGTCCTTACAATCACTTCCTCGTTTTACTGCTCGACGACTCAATCATCAGTTTATCTGCGTTGCTTTTTTTTCCTTACTCGAATTTTCTGTTCACATGCTTTTCATGCGGTAAATAAGAAAGAGATATGTAAATAAGACAATTTGATAACGGCGTTAGTAATCTAACAGCAAAGCATCAAAAGTGCAAAATTCAGAGGAAAGAATAGGCATACGAGACGTGGAGGGTCTTTCTTGGCAAAATGTTTGAGGAAAAACCATCACACAAATTCCCAAAATGTCCACATTGTCAAATTTTGAGGGGAATCGACGATATTTCTGGAAATGTAGGAAAATTCATAGATAAACCATTAGGTAGAGGTAGTGGCGGTGCAAAAGTGGAGGGGGGGGGGAAGGTAAGGCGTGGGGAAATTTCCATAACCTCCCTTTAAAAATTAAAATTAAACGCAAACAAGGTAAAACACTTGTACGAACCAGTTTTTATAGTAGTATTACTAGTATCGTATTACTTCAAATAATTTCGAATTATCGTTGCAAGGTCCAGAACTGGTCAAGATGATTACGAAACTACACACCCTCTTTGGGTCCGAATCGTCCCTAAAAATTAAAGGGGGAACAAAAAATTTAATCCGGTCAGGATAGTTCCTGACGTCTCCGGTTGATATTAGGATGAAAGATGGAAAATGCGGCCAATAGAACAGGTTAAGAAGAAAAAAGAGAAAAATTGAGAGTATGGGATATTTAATCCCCTGTTCCTCGCTAAACCTTCAAATTTTGGATCTTACAAAAATTACGCAAATTTTTATCTTATTCACAAATTTTCACCTACTTACCCTTTCTGGATTACATATTCTGGATCATATCAACCACTGGATGAATGGATATGAATAGGAAAAGGCCGAGCCTAGGACAAACACAACAGAGAGCAAGCGGATGTCCCGGTAGAATAGCGGGCAAATGACACTTTTTCCATACTTTCACATGCTCTCCACCCACTTCTGTGATTTCTCTGCGTCTCTCGCCCTAGTCACCCCGGTCGCATGACTGGTAAATAACCCTGTAGAAAAAGGAGCAAATGTGTGCCAGTGGGGAAACTCAGCTGCTGCCACTAATGAAATGAGCTCGTCAAATAACGGAGAAATCCTCAAAAACTAGATTTTCTCTGCGTGTCTGCAATCTCTCCACGCCCCGTGATCTCTGCTGAGCTGGATTAGATGGGATTAAAGAACCCGTGGCGTGAATGATATCATAGGAATAAGCGATTTCTGAACAACGCCATGGGAGGCTATTTGGATAATTGAGCGAAAGATCAAATATCAGTCGTTTACTTGTTTACCGGAATAAGTTCTGCAACATAACACTGCTCTGCATGATAAACAATCATAACGAGCTCTTTTCTCTGCATCTTTAACATCTCCTCAAGGACGATACTCTTTTCAATTGCATAAATGGCACACATTTTGTTGACAGGATGACTCGAGGGTTTCAGGAGAAGAACTGGGGGGGGGCTGGAATGGGGGGGGGGGGCAGGGGTAGGGTTACGAAAATCGCTGCCGAAGAAATAAAGTGCACATCACCGTTGAATAGACGACGATGCACTGACTATGTAACCTTATATTTGCGAAGAGTCCCGCGGCCACGCCCCTTTTTTTGCTCCAAGCTCCGCCCACAAAAGCACTATGATGGACATGTATTGTGCAATGTTTCATAGCAAATTGGTGCCGAACGGGGCAGAAAAGGTTCCAAGCAAATTGCGGCATGGTTCTGGGGGCGGAGCTGTCACTCAGGGTCGCAGGATTTCTATTGGGATCATTTTCCTAAGTAAAAAATAAGAAAAAAACAATTGGAATGATAGACCCCTATGTTACACTTTATATTATTATAAAATCAAAGGAAAACTATGTTACAAATTCATAAATACTGTAAAAATACTAGTTACAAACATCAAATGCTTAAATCAAATTCGAAACCTCCCCAGAGAGAATTTTTGAACGGGCAAACAATATTATTTAGGTCTTCCTTTCAACGACTCCCCTGCATAATTGCAGTTAAGCCACGCCCTCTTTCTCCAAATAACGTGGTATCCCTCAAAATGAAGCATACATGCGTATCCTTTCCAGTACAAGGTAACGAGGCCACTGAAACAAGATACTATCGATTGAATTTCCCAAAAATACAAAGTAAAACACTGCGGCATGGTTATACCAACTGCGGCGTGGTTTTGTCAGAGCCAGAAATAATGAAAAAATTGAAACAACCTCCGTAAGACAACTTTTGTAATAACAAGGCCAAAATTTCAGGTAATTTAACAGATTTGGGCTCAGTTCGAATAATAGACATGCACGTCAGAGCGATTGGAGAAGGAGAGGCGGGGGATGCAAAGCAGGAGCGTGGCCCATAACTTCGGGGACCCCAACCGCTGCAACTTTAATTTCGAACATTTAAAAATTAATTCAAATTTCAATTGTATGAAAAGAAACATCAAAGGAAACAAAATGGAGTTGAATGTGATCGAATACAGCATTTAGACCCGAATTTATGTCGTATCGAAAAATCATCAGCTCAGGGATGGGAGTGGGAAGCGGGGAAGCGGGTGAGGGGGGGGGGGGTGGGATAGTTGCTTTGATGTAATGCTATGCACTTGTTCTCGTGCTTAACATAATAGTCCATCCCGAACCCAAAAAAGCCCAGTGATACAAGCGTATTGTGTGGCAGTGAATTACATTGCTTCATATTACATATGTATGTACATTACATCACGCACAGCTACGTCACATGCCATGATGCGTACATCATGCCGGAGAAATTGAAATTGAAATCAAAGAAGCATTTTGCAAAGAAAAAATATTCTATTCAAAAGTGTTTGCAACGAGAAAATCGACGCAAACTGGGTGAAAGGACGAATAATTCATAACTCATTATAACAACTAACAATAATAACTCATTATTCTGCATTTTCCACATTTTATTCGATAATCTTTTTACTTTATCAATTAAATTTTCGGTTTCGTGACATTTGCGTGACCTCATCACTCTTAATTACTGGGATAAAATGGCAATAAAATGACATATTAGTAACGTAATAAACTAATTAGTTTTCATAACTGAGAAGATAACATTGAGATAGAATGTGATAATATTTGCACTGAGCACGCAGTTCGTATTCACACAAGAACACTTAGTTAAAATCGAGAACTTGCAGTATTGCCTTAAACTTTAGTACTTAGTATTGGTATTACTTATTATTATTTATTACGCCACTTAAGGTAGACGTGAAAAAGACAATGACATGACATGACCTAATCAAGTAACATCGAGTAAAGCATACAGAAATAAACTCATTGCACTAGTGACATAAAAGCTTTTTAGAGACCTATCGTTTGAAAGAAAAGTACTTCAGAGAGGTGGGAGTAGTTTTATATCGTAAGGTCAGATAATAAGATCCTGCCCGCCATATACTTATACCATAGTATTGTTTTTTCTTAAATGTGCATCTAATTTTACAGCTTTCGCATAGTCCAAGAAAAAAATAAAATAGGAAGCTCAAGCTATGCCATGATTGATCAGACAATCATCATGGCAAATGTTTTACTTTGGTCATTTAAATATGAAATTTCTTAGCAAAATTACTCTCAAAATCCCTGTCATATGGCTCCCTTTTCCTGCAAGGACCCACTATTTCTTACAGGTCCACCCGCTGCCCCCACCCCCCTCCCCCCTCCCCAACCACCTCTATGAGAATAATAGATAGTTAAAAAATATCACCAAAAACCACCAGTTATTACCACCAAAAACCAAGAAAAAGTTCGCATTATTTGGGCGTAAAAGAGTTATTTTCGAAAACAATAGCTCAAGAATCACTTCCTATCCATTTTTTTTTATTTTTCAAGGCCCAAAAGAGTGATATTTCCACCCATATTTATATGAATCTAGCCTTCAGTAGTCAACATGTCTTCCACAACGATTTCCATAAATCCAAACACAACTGCGGCACAGTTCTTACACTATCCGAGACATTGAGCAGGAAGAAATCCGCCTAAAGAGTCATTATGGGGCAAAATTTCAGGTCCACAGCGCCACCTGTTCACTTTCACGTGAACCTCCTAACGATGTGCATTTGTTCCGTTCTTTACACATAATCACATATACCGTACACTTGAAGGGGCAAAAAATCCTGACAGGTACAGCGTAAACACCTCAGAACAGTTGCCTGTTGTCTGACTCATATTTTATTCGGCGTTAACAACCTAAGGGGAATATGGGTTACACAGTAAAGAAGTTTTTTTCTGGTGTTGCCACGTGAAAGTCAGTAAGAAAACCTTTGAGAAAAAAAAGAAATAATAATCTGAAGGGAAAACAAACACAGAATCAAGGTTAAAGAATTTTCAGGAGCCACAAATCCATTCTTTGTAGCAAAGACAAGAAGAATTTCATCGAAAAATTATCTAAATTTATGGATTCTATTTCCAGGGGACCATGGAGGTTTCTAGATTCATTATACAGTTCCAAACAAGTGCATTTTTGCGAGATACTTCTAAACAAGACTTGACTACTGTTCTCGGCTCAAAAATTATGAAAACAGGCTACCATAGGGTATAATTTGCTCTAGGAATGTTCCCTTAGGGTGCAACGCTCTCAGACAGATCGTACTCCTAGGGTATCCAAACAAAAAGCTGATAGGAGAGAGGTCTTTTCCAGGTAAACATGGCGTTTATCATGCCCCTTGATTTTCGGGGGAATCTTTTCGTCTGGGTGCATCCAGGACAAAATTTATCATATTGTAATACAACAAATAATAGTACATGTACCTACTACATGTCGACATATATTACTTGATATAGTAGATAATTAATTTTCGGGGGAAAACTTCTTATCTGGGTGCATCCAGGACATATTACAACACAAAAGAATATATGTACCTACTACATCTGTACCCACCTTATATGTAAGATAATGAATAATATATAGTAGCGTAGAGATTTGCTTCAAGCTGTGCTTTTTGAAACACTAATTCGAGGCAATTTGTTAGAATTCTCGGAGAAATAATGATATACCCACAACTTACCCAAATGTATTACCTGACGTATAGTTTAACGCAATACATTCAAAATAATACATAAATAGCTTTTTAGTTACGAGCTGTTCAATTTTTTATAATTTTTTTTTGTTTTTACATTAATGATTCTCAAATTTGTGTATCCTCTCAACAAAGCACCGTAAGGAAGAAGGTGACGGAAAAATAGATACAGTCTCCAATGATGAAAGCGAGAGGTTTAGCGCCTTCAAGGTTTCGCTGCGGGACCGCGCCCCTGATTAAATAAATAATATTTAGCGCATATTATATTATAGTATTAGCTTTGGAAGAAACAAATGATAATACGAGGCGATAGTCTAGTATTTCAGGACAGAAAGTACAAAGGTAAAGGAAGTTCTCAGGGGTTGAAGGGCAAGCCTTTTAAGCCCTTAAGAGTATTAAGGGAGCTTAGAGACTCTAATAACCACATTTGGGTCTCCAGAACTTCTACTTAATGAAGTCTCTACTGACAGTTGATACTACAAATGAAAGAAAGAGTGAAGAACAAAGATTTGCTGCTATAATCAACTTTTATATATTCGCTTTATATAGTAGAAGCATGGTTCATGGATTTTTATGATTAACGAGGGAATTCCGGAGGCATCAACAGACAGAAGAAGCTGCAACGACAAAAGAAGGCTCGCCGCTCGGCGACGACGGCGTCATCCGGTCTCGTCGGCGAGCGAATCTCATAGATACACATATTTGCGCGCCGTCGGCACATCACATTTCTTGGAAAGAATTTTTTGTTTGAACTTTTCAGCCGAACTATAAACACACAAACACAAACTCACAGCCAAGCCGCAGCACACAGTATTATTCGATTTCTGATCACGACGGAAGCATCTGTCTAGCAGAGCATGCAGAGAAGCAGAGAAATTCCGTAAATCCAGCAGCGGGAAAAGTTGATCAAACACACATTTTCGCACAAGTTCCGATCACGAGACGACACGAAGAAGCACAAATCGAAGAGGCAACGACGAGGTAATTGCCCGGCACAAATACGGCACAAAATACTAGCGCTCCGATGAAATTGCTACGTATTCTTGCACGAACAAAGACCTTTATTTGCCCCTACGTTAACCTTCTAGTGATGACATATTGTCAGCTTTGAGAAAAAATCAGGATAATTGCATGATTTTCGCATCACTCTTGCGTCATTAAAATTTCTACCTGCCAAAAATTTCCATTTAATGCAGTTCATATCTATTGTAATGCTACCTATAAAGGAAAACTACAAAAAAATGCAAATTATTGGAACATTTTCCTGAATTAATGGTATTTTTCTTGCAAAATACCATGAGTAATCGCGCTTAACCAGAATTTCATACATAAAAATGACAATCTAAATGATCTATCTTCATTTTTTGTTTCATTGAAAAAATAGCTGTACAGCATGCATATAGTGGTTTATATATATATATATATATATATATATATATATATATATATATCAGTGGCGGACGCAGGGGGGGGGGGGCGCCCCCCCCGAGAATGGGTCGCCAAATTTTCGAAATTACTTTACAATACAAATAAAAATCTTGTGTTAGTTTATTTTTAATTGTTTATTTTTATTATTATTTTTAATATATTTTTTATTTATTGTTTATTATTATAATTAATATTATTATTAATTTTATTTTCCGTCTGGGTCCCCAAAACGGCGGAGACCCCACTTTTCTTCCCACGCCCCCCCTCCCGCCCACTTTCTGCGTCCGCCACTGATATATATATATATATATATATAGTATTAAACTTACAATAATATATACACAGCTAGTATATAGTAATGTAATGATAGTAATGATATATGACTAATACGTACTAACTAATAATATTTACAACTACGTATTATGTAACACAAAACTATGATACTGACACGTACCATTATATATGATAATATTATATTATATATAATATTAATACATATATAGTGCCTACTAGTTATTAGAATACGTAGTCATGACATACTATGTGCGTCATCCTTCGAAGTTATATGTATTTTCAGATATTTTTCACTGTAGTAGTTTACCCATAGTATTATATATAGTAGCGTACTATGGATGGCGCTTCATCTTACAAAGCCAGTAATATGATATTTTCAGATAATTTTACAGAGAAATTGTTCGGCCAAGAATCAAAAAAAAAAACTAAAAAAAACACATTCCAGAGGCTCCAATTATTCCAAACAGTCCAGGACCGCTTACTTCTCAAATAATCATGCGCAAAACAGTGGACTTCCGCGCCCACTTCTCGGGGGACTGCGCACAAAGTAGCAACTAGCCCCGCCCACAGGACAAGAACCACTTAAAAACAACAGGTATGGTTTATCAAATCTCGGCTACCACATCGTTTAAAAATGGAGAAGTTTTCTTGCAGAGAAATACACAGCGCAGTACATCCATAACTCCATTTTCTGGAGCGAACGCAAGCTGACATTGATAGATGAGGTGTTCTTTCAGCGGCCATGTCATCAATATGAAATAGCTGGCGAACTAAATTAACTTGGTTTTTTGAATTCCCGCGAAAAGGACATCCTACACCAATGCGGACGAATTCGGCGTCATTTCATCATATGATAAGAATAGCTCCCATAGAAACCACGCAATGCTTCTAACGTAGCTTCCACCCGGGAAAACCCCGAAAAAACGGACTTTCCTCAACCTACAGCCAGCCCTTTTGATCTATTTCTCTGTCACAACATGTTACACAATGTCAAAACATGTTTTCCATCAGAATATAGGAACAGCGCCCCGAAAAAATAGACGCAGAAAGGACGCAGAACCACCAAAAGCCGAGCATAGTACATTTTCTCCGCGGGCCTAACGCGTAAACAAGCGTTAACAACCGCGCCAAGGTGTCCTCTAAGGCCGCGGGATTTCCCAGCGGCGCGGCTCTGAAGGTCACTGGTATTACGATGACCTCTAGGAAGTACGCTGAAGTCACGTAGAAGACGTGTTTTCGACGGTGGAAGTCATGTGTCAGCACTAGTTGCATGTGTAAATATGTACTACAAAGTAAATAAAGAGTTTGAGGAAAATTATAAACATGTAGGCCACACGGAAGTGTACGTAACATTGCGTGTTCGACAAATGTTTTACACAAAAAGGGGTGCACATTCAAAGCCATACGCTATGTACAAAATTTATCACGCAAAGCGTGGTCGTAATTATCTGAAGGCTTTGATGCACGAAATTTTTCGTGCGGAAAATTGTAACATGCCCCGCCCACTACTATAGCAACTGTGCGCAGAGCAGCAACTTGCTTCTCCCATTTCGGGAGAAAACGCACCCAGAATTGCAGCATGCCCCGCCTACTATGTAAGTTCTTTTACGTAGCAAACCACCTGGTTTCACCCATTGCTCAAAGAACCGTGCGCAGGACTGCAACTTGCCCCGCCCAATTCTAGAAAATCTACACACCCAATTGTTACACGTCCTTGCTTATTTTTTTAGAAAATGTATGCCCAGAACGGAAATATGCCACGCCCACCGCAAGAACAATTGTGCGTCAAGCTACAAACAGCTCGTCTCCTTCTGGGAAAACTGCGCCGAAAATTGCAGTTTGCCCCGCCCGATACTAAAAACGCCGACTTGACACTTCAGAACTTCAATTTGAAACTTGGAAAAGTCAGAGTAAACAAAAGAAAAACAATGCAGTGCCTATTCATCTCATTCTTGTTCAACTTCTCCTCAGAATTCTCTAACAACAACTATATAATTATGCCCACTCATAATAAAACTGGTTTCCTCTGCGTCTCTGCCCATTGTTAGACATCTCTCAATGATCAGAAACTCGCTCAACACTTGTTCGGAACATAATGGCACCATTTGTTTCATGGACTCGGCAAACATGTGAGAATATAAAGAAGCAGAGAAAAAAGTCGTCGATGTTCGCACTAATGTTCTCAGATGTGCTGAACAACTCAATTACCAGTTCAGTCCGCGCAACAGCTGCATGGTCAGAACAGCTACATCTGAAGTGAGAACTGGAGACTCGGCGTATTTTTGTCACTTCTGCATACCGAAATGAATCTGCTAGCCGAAACTCGGTAAATAGTAAATAAAGACAGATAAATATTCAAATCAATAGGTGAGTCAACAAACAAATAAACAAATGTGGAAATAAATGGCTGGTTTAAATGCATAATTTTAATGCAATCCTCATACAAAATATCGAATTAGAGAGTTTTCCATTTCGTTACTGCACAGCACATGAAATGCACGCTTTGTTTGACTCATGTGCTCATTTTAAGGTGATTTTCGTGAATACCTGACATGAAAAGAACCATTCCTTGTTTTTTTTTCGTTGGAAATGCAATGTTCAACATGGTCGTTTACTCAGGACTAATGCGCCTTTCATGCAATACTGGTACGATAATGTGAAAACACTACTATGTTGTGTGCTGGACTTATGGGTGGGGTGAAGGGCTCTAGGCCACCCCTGAGCCTTGGAAATGAGTGGTTTTGGTAACTTACCTGAAGAAGAACCCACAAAAATGGGTAAACGAGAAGGTCGGAACTCAAACATCGTTCATTCTAGATATGTCAAAGACGAACTGACAGCTGCGTCAAGAACGTCACTTCGAATAACAGCTAATTTCTGATCCTAGATAGGATAACATGACATAGCGCAGTGGATGCTTGTGGAACAGTAGCGGACTTTTGGGAAGCATAAGCCGTGATGATTGGGGGAAATCTCCCAGCAGAAGTTGGAATCTGGGAAACCGCACAGAAAAAAAACCATAAAAATCATGGAAAAATACGCAAGGTTGGACGGTTATGAAGACAAAGAGCAAAGATGTGGGGAAAATTGTTCAAACATTGCGGAGAAATTGAGAAGTACCAGTTTTCTCTTGGTCATAGTTAAAGGTGGAAAAAGAAACCAATTCATAGATAAGCTCTCACTACACTCAAGGATATTAATTACAATGAATCGTGGATAAAGGCTAAACAACCTGGGAAATCTAAGAAACACCATCTAAATTTAATTCAATGGAAAAGTAAAGATGTGGATAAACAGTTTCTTTCCTGGAAAAACGCAATCCAAAGGATTTTTCCAACCAAAATAACCTCAGGTAAAGTACACTGCTATATATGCACGTTAAATTCCAACAGCAAGAAGTGTCCAAGCTGCCCAAAGCATTTTTTGGGAAGAAAAACCAAGGAAAAGTACAGCTCGAGAGAATTTTCCGCTTTTGACGTGCGCCTCTTTGCGTACGTACGCAACAGTTGCGCAGTTTTTACAAAGAACTCGTAGTTGAGGTTGAAAAGTGTCGTTTGACATTAGTCAAGAGTACAGAACAATTCCACTTAAATATAATGGAAGCCAGAATGAGAGAGAAGAGAGCACAAAGAGGCGAAGGGAAGAGAAAAAAAAAATGCTCCTCCCCTTTTGGAAGAGAAGAGATGGAAAAGAAGTGGAGAACTTTCCGCTCTTTGATGATTTCACAGTGTAAACAGATCAGAATCATGATAATATCAATGACATCACGTTCAGCAAATAAAGCTGTGGAGAAAAGAGAGAATTAGAGAAAAAACCTTTCTGCTCAGTAAAGTCATCGCAAGAAATACTTTTGCCCTGACATATGACTCATTTGCAACGGCTGCACGGTTATAAATAGCTCGCATTTGTAATGAATTCGCCCAAATGACAACGTGCGAATATTACCGGAAAGTGGCTGACTCACCACCGACGATGAACGTTTCCAGAAGATGCGATTGCGAAAAACAAGCGCCGCGGGGCAATTTCCGGGTTAAATTTATCCCTAGTGATAGAATGAGTGCTTTCGATTACTTCTGCACCTCTTGAGGGAACTTTGCCGCGTCCTTGCCGCCTGATAGCCAGTGGACTAAAAACATCACGGGCCCACGTTTTTTTTCCGCATTGAAAACGGCGTCGCTAACTTGGGTAATTAAACATTTTTAGCCCACACTGTAAAAAACACACTATAAACAGGCCCGCGTTTGTACATTGGTCGATTATTAAAGGACTAACGCGGTTAACTAAGGTCGTTAAGTACTTGTGCCCTCTAGCGCTCTATTTAGAAAAAAAGAAAATGTGAATGTTCACTAGTTAACCGAAAAACGAAACTGGTTCCAGCACAGGCCCGCACGGCGCCGCGGACGTCGCAATTTGGCCCGCGCTCTGCTCCTTTCCGCTCGCGGACCACCAAACTTAGTTACGGCACTGATTGAGTAAAAGAAACACTTTGTGGGTTGGTTAGGGACGCAGGGTAAAAGTAATGGATTGCGTGGGATTGTGTAAACGACAGCAGGATATGCTATTCCCAGCGATCTTTGAGTAGTCCAGACATTCTATTCCAGGATTTCCTCGAAGCCAATAACAACGACTCGCTAAGAGCTCTTGCCGCGGGCTGCTAATGACGCGGGCCAGACTTTGACTATATGCAAAACACATGCAAATAACCTGGCTTAGAGTGAAATCATGTTTAGCCTGGCTCAACTAGGCCGGCAAAAATCAAAGGGCAAAAATCAAAAATAGCGGCTGCAAAACAGCTTCTTCAACAGTGAGGGGACGCGGCATTTGTCAAACTTCACAACATCATTTCTCTTTTTTTCCTGGGGAAAATTTATGGAACAGCTGTGTTTGAGAGCATTTCGAGTGAATTATGCACTTACCAGTTGGGCACAAAAGTTCCGAACTGCATCTGTTTCCTGCTGAGAAAAAGTGGCCATATGTATTTCAGAACCCGGAACTTCAGCTTCAGATTATCCTGGTATCGCCTGGATTCTGTCTACGCTGCGGATTTAATTTGTTCGCAACAGAGCTGTGCAGTGCCCTAGCAGCTTCAATTCCAGCGAAAAATATGTATATGGACAGCTACCAGGAGATGACTGAGTATCGTTCACATTGGCCCGGTTTTTTGTTAGTTTCCAATCCCAAATAAATGAGGTGCTCTTCCGAAGCTGCCATTTTTGGAAAGCAAGGGCAGGATTTGTGAGAATTCCTAGAGTGGTTCCACGGTTAGACTAATTTGTACGAGATTCCCGTGTATAAACCAATGCAAATAAACTTACTACTCGACGAGTGAATGAAGAGGGTAAGTGTAATAAATTATTCAGATAAAGTCTTCAGTCCACATCTCATGCTGATATTGTCTAAGTAGTATTTGTTTATATACTTTTCAATTTTTTTCGGCTACTCTTCTTTTGATCTTCCAATTTTTTTTGCGGTATTATATCTACATATGATATTCCCACTGTATGCATCAGCATCTGGAAAATTCGTCCACTTGGATGATCATGTAATTAGTATACTTAGGACCAAATAAAAATGAATAAAAATTGAATAACTCAAATTATTCAATCATTATCAAGACTAGATCCGAAGAATTCAAATGATCAAAAAAGACATACATAGATAGATCTAAGTGCGTCCTCGTCATTCCCGAAGGATTGCTGTCTCTCTTCCAAACATTCGAACCATAGATTTATTCGAATTGAATTTTCGAATTTCGAATAAATCGATGGGTAAGTAATGCATCATTTGGTCCTCAATATAGTGATCAGAAAAAATTCCATGATGTTATTAAGCAGATGAAATGCGTCGTTGAAAGACAGTTTTTTTTCTAAAAACGAGCGCTTTTTGCTCCTACAGCATTTTTCAAAAAATAGTAAGTAGCTTCTGGGATTTCTATCCATGAAAATTGTAGCCACGGGAATTAATTTTCCAATTACGTGCTACCGCCAGGCATTTGATGGCAGAGCAGAGCTTTGCTCAGGTGTTTGGGTCGACTACTTTCAGGATGAGAAACTACTCCAGAGGGTGCAAAATTTACAAATTAGGCCCAAGTGTGCAGGGTGGATAACGCTACTGCTAATGTAAGCTATGTAATTACAAACTAATTGTCATACATAGTAAGGGTAACTGGCGACGAAAACAGGAGAAAAAACAAAGGTGGAAAAGTAGTTTAAAATTAATAATAATAATAAAATAAAGCTAATAGGATCTGCTCATGGACATGGTTGTTTGGATCCAGAAATTTTTTGCTCTCAGCATAAAGGGATAAATAAATGAACACATCAATAAATAAGAAAAATGAAGAAGAGAAGAAATAAAACTAGTAGTCCTCATAACGCTGCCAGTTTCAGGAGGAAATACCAGTACTACTGGAAACACCAGTACTAACCTAGGTTGAGCCTTAAGCCTCCAGGAAAAGGGTTGGCAGCACCAGTTCGGCTATATTTTAAATATTATACCATGAAATATGAAATAAACGCAAAACAGCCTAATATAGCAGTTACCTTACAAAACAAAGCACAATCCAGCAAAATATGAGTGCTCGTTGCCAGGTTACTGTAGGAATCCCTTGAAAATTCGCAGTAAAGTACAAATAAGGAAAAGGGCGCGTTTACAGAAGCCTAACTATTCTCTTTAAAAAAGTCCTTTTTCTACTAGAACGTGCAAAATCATGAAGAGGATCAGAGAAAGCAGTGAAAAAACAGGCACGATCTCCGAGTACCTCAATCAGAGGCCAAAATTGGATCCTAGGATCAACAAGTGTGGATAACCCTCTTCAAAGCTGATTGAAGCCGTCGTCATCAAGTGAAGAGCGTGGCGTCGAGGGCGCAGTGGAGAGGAGTTCCCCTGAGGGTGTGCGAAAGTGGGCGTGGCCACGGGGAGACAGCCAGACGAGATAATCCATATCGGACAGCGCCCGGCGGCGTCGTACTACTCTGCAAAAGTCACTCCACATCCATAAATTAGCTTCATTAGCGAGAAGCCCGTCCGGCGGTTGTTTTTCCGAGAAAATTGTCACCGAGTCGCGCCCAGGGCCCATCCAAGGACCAGCAAGGGGAAAGGCTATGGCCACATACATATATATATTACATGGCCCAGCGTTGTCCA
The DNA here is from genome assembly GCA_037903475.1 of Ancylostoma caninum. Lineage (NCBI taxonomy): Eukaryota > Metazoa > Nematoda > Chromadorea > Rhabditida > Ancylostomatidae > Ancylostoma > Ancylostoma caninum. The sequence continues at coordinate 284,588 of JBAJFG010000293.1, forward strand.
TGGAAATCTGTGACAGATGTCCTTTGTCCCCGTGGATCAGGTAAACACATATGAAACTGCCACAAATCCGTTCAATGCTTCTATTTGATGAGCAGCAGTGGAAAACATGCAAAAAACTTCGTCGCAACCACCGCGGCGCAGTTAATTCACATGGGAGAATGTGATTCTCAGGGGTTCGAAGGGGGATTGGGCTGAAGCGGAGCTAGATAAGAACAAAAGCAGTCCTGAGAATTGATCAATCATCCGTCCTTAGCCCAAAGAAGTGTGATATCCAGGATTTTGCCTGCTCTTCCATCCTGTTTCTTTCTTCCCGTCAGATGTACCTTTTTCATCTCATAAATCTGCGCCAGACCTCTTGTTTTCCCAGTTATATGGTGTTGAATTCCTGCTCATGGACTTAGCTAAATTTTCAATACCAGTACTTCTAGAAGAAAAAAAATGGAAAACAAGAAAGGAAGAGGGTTAGAAGAGGTGAGACTGGCGAACAATTTAAGAGACGACAACAAAAAAGGTGATGTTTTGAATGTATGAGTGAATGAATGGATGAGGGAATGGATGAATGAGTGAATGAATGAATGAATGAAGAAAGGAATGAATGGATGAATGAATGGATGGATGAATGCAGTGAATGAATGAATGAATGAATGAATGAATGAATGAATGAATGAATGAATGAATGAATGGATGAATGCAGTGAATGAATGAATGAATGAATGAATGAATGAATGGTTGAATGAATGAATGAGTGATTGAATGAATGAATGAGTGATTGATTGAATGAATGAATAAATGAATAAATGAATGAATGAACGAGTGAATGAATGAATGAATGAATGAATGAATGGATGAATGCAGTGAATGAATGAATGAATGGTTGAATAAATGAATGAATGAATGAACGGATGAATGAGTGATTGAATGAATGAATGAGTGATTGATTGAATGAATGAATAAATGAATAAATGAATGAATGAACGAGTGAATGAATGAATGAATGAATGAATGAATGAATGAATGGTTGAATGAATGAATGAGTGATTGAATGAATGAATGAGTGATTGATTGAATGAATGAATAAATCAATAAATGAATGAATGAACGAATGAATGAATGAATGAATGAATGAATGAATGAATGAATGAATTAGTGAGTTAATGAAAAGGGGTAGAATAGAAAGAATAAAACAGAGGAACGAAAGTCTAAGAAATGTTGGAGAAAAAACTCAAAGTGAGGCGACAAAAATGTTGTGAAGAAAACTAAGAAGAGTTGAAAAAAAAAGAACAGCAACTTCAACCAATGGGATATCTAGTCTTCAGAAAAACAAAACATTCAGGCAGAGAAAAGGTCACCTTCTTCGTAGCGACTAGCAAGCAACAAAAAATTAATGTTCAAATCACAAGCAGAAGAGAAGAGAAAGAAAAAATAAGACGATTCCGTTTCATTCCTATACTACTTTGTTATGCCTCAATATTTTCAATAAGTAAAGAAATGAAAAGTAACGGTAGCAAAGAGAAAGTAGGGAACTAGCGGAATTTTCCCGCCTTAGGTACGCTGTGTTCATCAATTGCTTCTAATCCACCATAACCTTCAGTCCGGTGCTCTAGGACATTTGTAAAGTTCGAGAAGTAAAAGTCACTCTAACTCAAGGACACGAGGCTGCTGGAAATAATGGTAAACACAGGCTTCTGAGAGATGAAACTAGGGAAAAAACATGGAAAAGCCAGGAGCCAGGAAGTCTCACCAAGGCCTTTTCACCTTTTATAGCAAAAACGAGTACACGAAAACGAGTAGAATTTCCGGAAGAAATCGAAAGAATCCCGTTTCCACGCCATTCCAGCAATTTCTGCGAGCCGCGCACAGACAACTTCTGACAACTATTCGATATCGTGCGAAAATGTGAACAATGTTTACCATACGTACATGGCAACGAAAAACAATGTCTACCATGCGGGGAAAAGGGGGGGGGGTAGTAAAACAGGGTCCTGACGAGTCTGACGACCATCATCAATGCGGACTTGTGATGATGGTTGTGTGCCGGGGAAGGGGTGACAATCAATCGTGCACTAGCGCTGTTGCCCCAATGAAATGCTGATTAAACAATGGATAATGGTGTGTTAAACCGTGAAACTCGAAGAAAAAACTCGCCCACTCCGCGGACGCATGTGAAGCGGACGTGTACGCGTCCCACAGGCCCGCAGGCGGACATTATCCGTGAAAAGTACACACTCTGTGGAGATGCTTCGTCTAGATACGAATTCCCTTAGCGTTCTTCCTCGTTGCCCTCGGTTTTTACTGCTATTTTTTCCTCAGATGGCAGAAAAAATAGGGCAAAAAGTATACTTGTCCTTAGAAATGATAGATTTCCTAGGATGGCAACGTGCAGGTCACGAGTCTCATTTATGGGAGTTTCTGCTCCATTAAAGGACACAGAAACTTCATTGATGCTTGACCATGCCCTTTCTTCCGGGCCAAGCATCTATTCTTCCATTTTGAGCTAAGAGGTGTTTGAATGACATCCATTCAAAAATGTCGGTTCTAGGAAAAACTGAACGAGGAAGCTGGAAGTTTAAAAAAGCCGCGAGATTTCCGAAAATTGGCTGGCTAGAAATAGGAAATGTGGCTTGGTGTTACATAGTTTTCGCAGGTTCTGAGAAAAAACAAGGAGAGAAGTCTGGAAACATCCCAAAATAACTAATATCCAGAACAAGAAATTGGAGCTGCGTCCACAAATCTTTAGAATCTATGTAGACCTCTAAGGTTACTGTTCAAAAATAGTGGGACAGCTACTGATAATTCCCGCAAAAGACCTTAACTGGTGACAATTTTCCCTCACAATTGTTGATTACTCATAGAAAAAGATATTTGTGAACAAATATGGATGAAAAGGTCTTGAAATAAACTTTCAATAGAGGTAAAAAAAATTAGCATTCCCTTCAGAACTCCCAAAAACAAGGGTATATGTAGGATTAAATAACTGTCAGTTTCCCAATCACCCTCTACCACTGCTAATTTTTCGTTGAAAAAATAGCGTGAGCAGTATAACATTTTAAAAAAAGGGCAGAAGAACCGCAGCAATGAGTTACACAGATGCTCTGCAGCAGAATGTCAGTAGAACTGCAGCAGAATAGGAGGAGAACAGTAGTAGGTTGTCAGAAGGACCGCCGCAGAAAAAGAGGTGGACCGCAAAAGGATGTTAAAAAGGAGCAGCAGAATGTCAGAAGGAAAAATCTATAATGTCTGATAACAAGCAACAAAAAATCGAAAGGATCGCAGCTGCATAACAGAAGTACTGCAACATGATGTCAGGAGGATGGCGGCAGAAAGACAGTAACAGTCATCTCGCCTTGGCTCAGATGCTTTGTTTTTGCAACCAATGGTAGACCTACTTTCTTATATTTTTGTGTATTTTGTTTGATAATGAGCTCCAGAATATTATGACCTTATGAAGAATCGCAGGACAGCTACCTCAAAACCATGGAAACAATGGCGGTCCACCATCTCAATCCAGGATCCCAGGAGACGTTTTTTCCTGAATTTTCCGGCTCGCGGAGCGAAATCCGTCTCAGAGCGCGTAAATCCACTCAAGCTAACGAGAGTGTGCATCTTCTCTGAGCTAGTGAAAAGCCACAAAGCTCAAATAGGGACTAGTTTCCCTAAAAAGCAGCAATTCCCACGTGCTCTGGATTATCCTTATCCCTCTCAGGCAATTCAGCAAATTGCCACTAGACAGCTAATGGATCCTGCTGGCACAGCAAGTGCATCCACATAGATCACCTTTTTTCGGCTGTGGAGCGCGTAGAGCTGGGGTAGTTCCGGAAGGCCGAGGGATTTCAGGAAGCATAGAAAATCTAAAAATTCTTAAAAAGCTTGTTATGCATCACCAGTTTGCATTTTCCTCATCCTGCATTACGGCATATGGTTCCTTCATGGAAAAATTATACGCCAAAATCAGTGATATTGAGGTGTTGGGCCTTGTTCGGGGAAAGGGGCGTGACTGAGCTCCACGATTGGTCGATTCGTCTGAAAAGCGAGTGGTAGAGCTCGGCGTGCCACCCTTTACGGTACAACACTCTTTACCAGCAATGTCGCTCTATGATAATATTTCGGTAGCGGGGCACTTTATATTCATGCATGCGTGCGTCAGACGCGCGTCAAACACAAGGTGGAAAAGCGAATCCTGTGGACGAATTTTCATTACGACTCCATATTGGAGATTTATCTACGCTGCATCGGACAGTCTGACACAAGCAGAGGAAACATGTGAGAAATTTCCCGCCAACGCTAGTTGGTCGGGAGTACCGCAGCACAACACACAACAGAGCATTATATTGGGGGCTGAATTGTTAATTCGTTAATCGTTAATCAAGTCCAGGGTAAAATGGAGTTGGGGGGGGCACTCGGTGTAAGTCGATGATATGACCTGTCCTACACGTTCTGACTTGTTTGCATTACAGGTAACTATTGCACATTAAGAGAGCTAACAAGTCAGAGCGTTCTGGACGTGTCAGCTAACGAGTCTGAACGTGCAGGACAGGTCATATTATCGACTTATACCAAGTGGCCCCCCCAACTCCATTTTACCCTCAAGTCCAACTTGGTCAGTGACAATGAATAAAACCTCACATTGACAAATGTAGAAACCAACTCGTCTCCAGATGAGGGTTTACAGAATAAAATTTTTTCAAGAACTTAAATTTCATTTTCTGATCGATATATTGATTTATGCGCAGCTCCCATGCAGAAACATAGTATGAATGGGTTATTGTTATTCAAATTAGAAATCATTAATCAGATGTTAATTGGTGAATTAGTGCCGAGGTTTTGGTGAGAGCCAGCGGATTCAATTGGCCACCAAGGATCAGCTGCTCACCAAACAGAGGATCAAAACAAGGAAAAAACCCACGGAATCCAGAAAACCAGACAATTCGGACAGCATCCCGCGGGCGCCGACGCCGCCGGCCACCATCAGTGGCTCGACACAAAATGCACTGTGAACGGAAATTTATCGCATTCCACGTTTCAACGAAAACTCCGTGAAATCACGTGAACACCGGACGTGTGAACTCGTACACCTCCATCCACGGCAGCAGTTTGCTCTTGCGTACAAGTCAGTGCACGTCTGTTTACATTTCGTGCCAGGAGCCACCGCCTGCACTGTATATCATTTAGTGGCACTCTTGTTTTTATGCACCAATTAGTGAGTGCGCCGGGAAAGTGTGGAAGACCTCGGAGATCATGTCAACAGCACTGTTTGGGCAGCATTTTGTACTTTTACAGGGCCCTTATGCATGCCTAGAGAGACGGGTAACCTTATACCCATGGACGTGATTACCCTGAGAAGCAGCTGAGTATAGATAGCATCTCGTTCGGGTAAAAATATTGCCGGTTGCCAGGTAAGGGCTACGTTAACACGTTTACCATGGGTAGTCTTAGTGAAGTAGCTCGGAATCACAAGAAGCATCACTGGGAGGTCGGTGTAACTCCATACCCATCGTCACGATTACCCTGCGAGGCAGCTGGGTATAGACAAGGTCATGCTAGGGTAAACATGTCGATGGATGCCATGTGGGGGTACGCTGACACGTTTACCATGGATAGTCTCAGTGAAGCAGCTCGGGCTCAGAGGTAACATGGATTTTGTATGGGGGGGGGGGCTGTACAGAGAGCACTGTAAGGGTGGAGAGAAAAAAAGATACAAAGAAAACCTATCAGAGGACTTGTGCTCGGAGTCACTAGAAGCACGCTTATGAGGACGGGTAATCTCGTACCCATCACCTCGATTACCCTGAGAACCAGCTGGGTAAAGATGACGTCACGTTCAGGTAAACATGTTGATGGGGTGCTAGGTAAGAGGTCCGTTGACATGTTTACCATAGGTAGTCTCAGTGAAGCATCCTGGCCAAGAGGAAACACGTGTTTCAGGGGTTTCGAAAAAGAGCGTGTGAGTGAGGAGAGCGAAAAGATACAAAGAAAACCAGTTCGTGATTTGTGCTCACGATCACAGGAGGATTATAGAGTTCAGAGAAAAAGTACAAGTGCGGCGAATGATTGACTTCAACATGGAACGGCCGGGTTTTTTTTTTCGAGCCATAGAGTTAGTCAGCCAGCGCAGTGGCGCGCGCTAAATTTAGCACGCGGGACAAGAGCTTAGGGGCAGAACTGATTCACCACGTAATCATATTTGACGTCAAAGCTTAACTTAGTAAGAGTACTAAAAGTGCAAAAGCGGAGAAATAAATCTCCATCTGCCTTACGAGGGACCTGAGAAGAACTTGATATTAACAGAATTTATTAATTGCAATATGTAGACAAATTTATAAGTCCGAAGAAGGTATTATTGTATCAAAAGCAACAAATTTGCCAATAAGTATGGCTAAAAAATAAATTCATTAAGACATTATCAGTAACAATTATCCTTGCTACATGAAGCTCGAGGATAGCTTCATAATATGACCTTTAAAAGTTTAACATTTTCTTACTCTCAAACGGGAACATACAATTTTTCCCTCTGAATCATTCAGGAACTGTTTGTACTAAGGAATAGAAAAACCAGCAAACATTTCCATCATTGTTATAAAGTCTACAGCAGACCAGCAATATGCTACCATATATGTTCGGCCAAATTGCGCTTGTAAGTTCTTGTATTTCTTTCAGAGTATCCAATTTCATGGTCTGCACTCTTGTTGCAGGAGAGGATTCCCAAATGAGGAAAACTTTGTGATGTTGAAACTCCAGTATTCCTTTCCCTACCACAAGAAGAAAACAAGGTTATTGTGGAAATGATCATATGACTAATTAGCCTGTCCTTTACTCTGCAGAATTGTCGATCGGTTCTTCCATGGCCTTTAGTGATTAGAACCCGGTAAAGACTGGGCTCAAATTTTCATCAAACAGACTTCATTCGAAGAAAGCTACTGTATGACCGTCTATGAACCCCTATTCTGAGTTATTAGGGAAAAATCAATGGATTAAGCTTCTGGCAAAACCTAGCGGCAAAGAAGAACTGCATCGATCTCATAGTTTTATGGGCATACAACAAAGGTAGACGCAGACAGGCGGTATGGCGGGTGGGGGGAAGAAAAGCATGGGTCCGCCCCCCCCCCCCCAAAAAAAAAGGGAAGCCGGACGGCCACAATTTCAGAACAAACTTGCTAGGAATACAAATTTCAGTGGAAGGAATTGGTAGACATCTGGAGCGCTATAACTGGAGACAGCGGCGCAACCAAACTATGCGACTGGTCAATTCATGCAAGCAGCCAATAGCAGAGCCCGGTCGCACACCCCTTCACAGATATAACATCAGAAATGAGCTAAAACAAATTTTTCTTCCTTGTGAGGTAATTGAGACTCATCTGATGACCAATCACAATCTATGCATGAGAATATGTGCAATTTTCTTTTTGGCTGCACAACTGCTTCTTCCAAGTTAATGTGTTGGTGTCATACAGATTTCTCACCTTCTCTAACCCCATAGTCTTTTTCTATTATACACCTATCAAACCTGAAGTGCTTAAAAACGTTATAAGTGACTAAAATATAGAAGTAGTTAGGGATTTTCACAATATGACAAGTTGACAGACAGCTTAACTCGGCACAGAATTCACTAAACGGTAACCGACCAGGTAAATTCAACCTCGCGAAGCGAATACTAGTGAAAGCTTCACAAGTACATACGACAACACAGTGAATGCTGTCCCTGCATCGCACTCAGAAAATGTCGGAAGTCCCGCTGGACAATGTCGCCTCAGCTCCGGGAAGGTTGGACACCTGAAAAGCATTAATATAAAATTACTGGGAAGAAAGACCCGAAAATTACTTTGAACGGGTAGAATAAAGCGTATGAAGCAGTGAGTAAGCTAGGTAGATGAGATAGAGTTTGAGGGTCGGCTCATGTGTTGCTAAAATCCAGGAAGCACTGGTAGAGTCGATGATTTAGACCAAGACATAAGGTAAAGAATGAGGGGAGGAAAGAGAGCAGATGAAAATCCGCATTTGTTGCAGCACAATAGCAGCAGCTGCTGTGTTAGTGCTGACACCTCTGTCGCATCTTCCTCCTGTTCTTTGAATACGCTACCATAAGAAAACATTATAGACTGCAATACCACTGAAATAAGGACTTCGTAATACCCAAACTTGAAGAATTTTCTGGATTACAGATCAGAAAACTTTCATTAATATTCCAAGGGATGTCAAACTGCAGCACTCGAGTATAAACCAACAGTGAAAAATCCCGCCAGTAATAATTCACCACTACTTGTAGACGCTATTAACTATTCGTAGAAAATAAGTGAAACTCCACGTTGTGGAGACATCATGTGATTTTGAGAGAGGTCAGACACCTTAAATTTTGTTTTGATATTTCTGGAAACTGATGAATAGTCAGCAATCAGTTATCAGTTATCACTGCATCAATTTTTCTCCTGTCCACTGTCTGCGACTATCAAATGCTGAACATCACGTGGACAGATCCAGGACAAATTTCACCCCATCCTCTGCGTCTCTGACCTTTCGATGTGTTTTGTGGCCGATGATAAATGTGTGTTACACTTCGCTTTTGTTGTTTTCTTAAGACAGTTCGGACTATTTTATGAACTATGCAGCGTTTGCAGAAAAAACGTGCGCAGAGATGCGGAGAAAACTCAACATTCAAATGGAAAATCTGCAAAGAGTGCACAGCTATCAAACTGACATCATAGGATTTAACTCGATAAGCACGTGCACGAGGCGTCAGTAGGCGTTTAGTAGTACGACAGCAGAGTGGCGCAAGGTCAGCCCAGTGGCTGAAAACTGGTTCCATGTGCAAACCTTTTAAAATATGCTGCACCTGTAGTTGGGCGCATCACACGGTCGGTTTCAACGACAAAGCCACCCAAAACAACCGTTCAGTAACTGCGTAACCCCAGCTGTCCGATTTAATTGCCCCATTCTAACGAGCCTATAAAATGAAATGGGGACAAGTATCTCAGAGTTCGGCTGCAAGAATCGGAATAGGTGGGAAGAAAGGCTACGAATGGGGCGAATGAATGAATGAATGAATAGAATAGAATGAATGAATGAAGTGCAGAAAAACCCACCCTACAATTAAATGACACTACTTATAAAATTCAGAGCCACGGTGCATCATTGGAAGGAAGGGTAATCTCATACCCATGGGTATCAGCTCGATATAGCCGGAGTCACGTCTGGGTAAACATACTGATGGGTGCCAGGAAAAGGGTAAACCTGCATATGTGAACATGCTTACCGTCAGTAATCGCCATAACACATCCAGGCCCAGATTACCAGTAATTAAGGGATGAATGAGAGGATAAGACATAAGAAAGATGAGTTTGAGAATGAGAGATAAAAAAAAATAAACAAGAGATCATCTGCCAAGTCATAAAATGCATCGAAATATGTAAAGGAACACATGGCTTTCTGATATCCGCCTCGTGCTCTAATGACAATCTTTGCGCCATCGCCAAAATGTCTTCGAGCAACGATGCAAACTTCTTAGCACTTTAATTTTAGGCAATTTCCACAGTTTTCACTCGTGGGTTCGAGCATAAACGTGACGTGACGACCGTTTCAAGCCACAAACATGACCTTGCAAAGGCGCTGCAAGGTTCGAAATACAGCATAAGGGCAAAGTCTCAAGGACACCACGCATACAAACGGAACACGCCCTTAAAGCCGAGCGTGTCGCGCCCATGAATGGTGTGAAACTCAAAAAATTCGCGCGCTCGCATCAGAAACCTGCTTCAAGACGAGCAGCGCGGGCCAGCTGCAGCTGCCGCGGCCGCTGCAGGCCCGCGGTGGCGCCACTGCCCCTCGGGGGCATATCCTAAATCCTGTTTATAGACGAGTACGCGACTAGAGACTTCTTGCGCAACAAACTGGTCTTCTGATGTTCACGACAGGAAAAAAAGTAGATCAGAGGGGATTCCCGGATGGTTGGAGACGCAGAGGAACGGGTCTGGACGAAGTGACTCGATTAGTTTTTGCCAAGCAGTGCGCTAATGCATTGTCTGATGTACTAAGGGCGTCTCTAATGAACATAACTGTTTTTAGGGGGGTGAGGTAATTCAGCTCGCGCAAACGCACTTTTGCGGACTTAAAGAAGCCGCCATGCAACTTGGAGTCAATTCAGCTGCACGGTTCTTTAGCGCTGTTGGAGAAAAGCGGGGCAAGGGATCACAAAAATATTAGTAAAGTGCTCCTAAAAATAATTTCAAAATAATTTCCACTGGAAAATGAGCGTAAGGGATGATGTGCACCAGAAATGTGGAGATTTTCCGGAAATAACTTCTTTTTCACAGGAAATTCTCCATCTGCCAGATTGAGCAGCTGCTCCCAAAATATAAATTCAAATAGGTGACACTGACTGTCACGGAAATAAGGCTTTATTTATATAAGAACAGCAGATACTATTTAAGGAAGGACACAGTGCTCAGCCGTATTTTCCAGTTTGGATCTCACTGGAAAATAGGCATACAACTACTGCAAATAGTCACTTGCTGACGTCTGAAGTCACTTGCTGACGTCCGATGGATTCGCTGCCATTAATCAAAATATGGCCGACAAAGCAGCAAAAGCTTCACGGATGATCCTAGACATGCTAAGTAGCACGGAGATTTCTCATCTTCGACATCTCTAAGTGTTTTGCGGCTTCAAATATTACATTAATGCTTGCATGGCGTCCCTAGCATTTCGGTGCACGTTCGCTTGTTTGTTTGTATATTTCCCACTCGTTTACTTTTTAACCAGGTTATTTATTTAGTTAAATAATTTGCTTTCTGAGTGTGTAATCCATATTCACTATCCAATTCAGTTAGCAAAGAAATATGTTGAAAAGACGTGAAATGAGAAAAAATTGGAAAAAAATCGAAAAATGGTAGTCGCTAGAAAATTCTAACGCATTAATGAAGACGCGTGAATAACTATTATACATGAGTGATATGAATGAATGAATGAATGAATGAATGAATGAATGAATGAATGAATGAATGAATGCCATGAATGAATGAATGAATGCCATGAATGAATACCATGAATGAGTGCCATGAATGAATGCCATGAATGAATGAATGAATGTGACGAATGAGTCAATGAATGAATGAATGAATGAATGAATGAATGAATGAATGAATGAATGAATGAATGAATGAATGAATGAATGAATGTGACGAATGAGTGGATGAATGAATGGCATGGCTATAGCTAAGGCACAAAGTGTCTTCTCTTCATCAATAGTTAATTAATTAATTCACTATTGAAATACTTGCCCATCCTTCTAAGTACCTCATTAATTTACTTGTTTACATGCGAAAATGTGGGAAAAGAAGCAGCAAGGGAAAAAACAGCACAAAATTTATTTATTTATTATATACATCGTGGAGAGTCACAATGCAACCCTTCACGAAGAAGGACCACAGAAGGGTTATCGGAGGATTGAAAGAGTAATAAAATCATAGATTAAAATTGCGGTGTGCGTGAGGCTACCAACCTGTGTTCTCCTTAGGAAAAAACCAAAAAAAAACCAAACACAAAATAACTGTGTTCTCCCTAGGTATTCACATATAATAGACTTTGACGCTGCTTACCATTGCACCAGTAAATTTCAGCTATAACTATAGTTTAAAAAAAACTTGTTTCAATCTATTTTTCTTCTCCACTTTACATATAATCGACATGGTGTTTGGTTTCTACAGTATGTATATTGAATAAAATTATGCACAGCAGGACGTGTGATATGGCCACAATTATATGCCGGATGTATCATACATTACATTTATTACACTTCCTGAGAAATTGCTTTTTTCGGCGCAATGAAGGTATTGCTCACATTCTCATTACATTTCGCATATGTATGTCATAGTGAATCACTTGAAACATTCAAGGAATATTAGTTTCCAGATAGACAGCAGGGAAGAAAAAATATGTAGGGACACAAGAATCTGCAACACAAGAACATTATGTAGTTTTTGAGGGATTCTTGCAGAGAACAGAATATTCGAAAGGAATCAGCAAGAATGCGAAATGGGCCAAATATAAAGAATACCCTTGGGTTCAAGTGATACGGCTTGGAGGGCTACTTAGAGCCTTGAGAATGGATTCAGAAATATTTTCTGAAACATTTTATACATATATATGGTTGAAATTTCGTGAACTCTACTCAGGTCACCTAAAGAATATGAAATGGCTACGAAAATGTACCAGAAGAGAATAGAAGAGACCTAGAGAATATGAAACAGCTACGAAAATGGCTAAGAAAATGTGGGCAGTATGAAAAGCTGTGAGGATACTCTAGAAAACTCCGAAATCCCAGCAAATATGATGATTACTGGTCAACCCCCCGAAATCCCAGGGGATCTCCGGATTATCCACCATTCACTTCCGGATCTGACATCATAGTAGTTAAGTAAGTAAGTAGCTATACGATTTTTCTGTTTTTCCCACATCATGTCAAAATTACATACCAAAAAAAGAACAGCTAGGGCTTGCCGTCGTGCTGGAGCTCATGGGCAGAAATTATCGAAAAAAAGTAGTTTTGTTCCTTTGAGTGTAGGTAATACTAGAATAACGGAGCTGTCGCATGGTTATGTTTAAATGATGGCAGAGGAACAGAGAGAAATAGTCCCAGAAAAACCTGTAGGCCTGGAAAATTGACCTTTTAGGGGCCCTATCAACTAAAAGTACAACAGAACCTCCAGTGCAGACATAAAGTACACCATAAATGATCCCAATGGTACGTTCGGTACGTGCAGTACCCGCTTCACGTGGCTACACCACACCCCTAGCGATAAAGTGCATTCACGGACAATAATCCTCATTGCACGTCGTCTTGTCACAATCACTCAGGTGAATAATACTTAAAAGATGATCTATGAATCAGAAGCGCAATGAACGATCTCTTAACAAGATGAGACAGGAGGGAACATGTCGAGACTTGACAGAGGAACAGCGGACAGCTGTTCCTTTAGATCCTAGAACACCTCACTTGAAAGATGATCTATGAGAGGGGGGAAGAGGCCGCCAGCGGAGGTGTTTTTGCACGAATAAACACTGAGAACTGGACACCAGCGAACGAACGGGCACGGGTTTGATGAGGAAGCTTGTGCGGAAATAATGCCGGTGAAACTAATGGGGTTTGGAAAAATCTAGAAAAATTTAGCCTCCCTTAAAAATTACAAACCTTTTGAGAATGTCTTCCCACTATAGAGATCTCATATTTCATAAGCAGCTCATTGTCACCGAGTAGAGCCTTTTTTTCTTACAATTGCACTAAACAATGCTTGAAAACATAGTCTAAAGGAATAAGGTCTCCACAAACGAATAAAATGTAAGCAGCAAGCAGTAAAATCTATAAATGGCAGTGATAAATAACGATTTGTTGGTCTCGCGACGAAAAGTAATACTGTAGGCTTACTACGGCGGAAATTACGAAATTACTTATTTAACATGACGTTATTAAGGTAACATAAATCCATATTTTTAGGTTAAATATGTGCTATTAAGGGTAAAGTCAAATTAATGCAACATATCATTAAAGTACGCAAGTAGTAGTAATAAATATAATAAATAACATTCGAAAATTGAAATAAACAGGTCCCTGGCAATGTTTAACAAACTCTTTTTAGTCCTGCGAGTCCTAGGACCTAGAACATGTAGATAATATACGTAGATATATAGATGTACTAGTACTCAAACCGCCTTTGTACAGATATACGAAACATTTCAATGGTCGAGGCCCGCTTGCACGCGCTGCACCGCACGCAACGCGTCTCTAATTGTCTGCGCATCCACATATGACATCGTCGTCTCCGCTCCGATTCAATCCTCCTGCTTCCTGTTCTACCCTGTTGAAACAGGTGATGAGATATGCGAAAACGCCTCGAGCACTGGGGTTTGCCATAGAAAGCGCCTACATATTCCAGAACAAAGGGTGGAAAGTTGGAGTGGGCGGCGCGGGTGCTCTGTGATTGGTCAGTTTATCGAAATCGCACCGTTGTTTCCAGAATAACTGTCCACACTGGGGAACCAATATTTTTTAGAAAGTACGGTTTTCACTGAAATTGGACAGTTTGTTCACTTTTAACATATATTATGTTTACTCATAAAAGGCATTACTTAATTAGATTGATTAAGATGAAGATTACGCTTGGTTGTGAGGAAAAATTAATGAAATAGTGATATGGTATGAACTATGGACATCATTTTATAGAAGTGGAAATCATTTTATAGAAGTGGAACTCCGCAGTGAAGTGTACAATGCCCAGAACGGTCTGCAAATCGGCGTCAGATTCAAAAACTCGGCCGCCAACTGGATTTGCCACTTAGAAAGCCGCGTTGCAGAGACATCACAGCACACAATAACCAGTCAAAATGCAAATGTCAACGCTCATTTCTAGAAAAGACCGCAGGATTGTTCAGCAGGTGATCAGCACCAAGGCCAACAGCGCCGCGGATGGGAGGAGCGTCACAGAAATTACGGACGAGTCGTTTCATTGCCCGGGGTTAAAAAGCAGGCAGTTATGGGGCATTGTTCAATGGTTCTGGTGAGAACCATGTTGTGTCACGCTCCTTGCAATGAAAATGAATGTCAATCCAGAATGCACAGGCCATATAGGTTGTTTTGTCCGCAACCACGACCACCAAAAAACAAGACGATGTTGTAATGCGCGCGAGAACCCGTTCATAGCGCAAATGCAAAGATCAACAGCGATATGTACATATGTTCAGCGTCAAGGCGACGACTACCGTATCGCATTTCGCGGGTGTGATTAAAATTTTACCATGGGGTGGTCAGCCACCGTATTAGCATAAGTGCATAGGGGTGTCATGGTATATTCATGGGGTAAAATTATCGAGTGAAAAAAATGGAGGGAGTAATGGAGGCGCAAAAGGGTCCCAGTACCCTGAAAAATACGGAAACAACAAAGAATGGCACTGAAGCTATCGAAATTTTGTTCCTTTACCCGACCGTTCGCCGGATTTCATCTGGTCCAGCTCTGGAGAGAGCCATAAAAATTGAAAAAGAGGCATCCATTAACCGTTGGCATACTCAGGCGACGACACACAGATAAAATCCAGAAAACGTCCGCGTAAGTCGTGCATTCAACAAGAATTCCGTCTATCAATCTCTTCGTTTGATCTCATTTTCGCTTTAGTCGGGCCTCACAAAAATTTTGGAAATATTCGTAGGTTTCCGCTTAAATTTTCAGGATTTCGAGTGAATTGTGCCCCACGTCATGACGAGAACTGTCCCCCTCCGCATTTCCTGCGGTTTTCTTGCAATTTGTGGTATAACTTGCTGACGAAAACTGCTATCCGGCTTATTTTAGACATCACCCCTCAACTGACCCGAGGCAGTGGCGAGAATTGTTCCCCAGCACAATTCTCTCCAAAACTGGTAATTTGCTGCTTCCGAAAAAAGTACATCCAGCTAGGCGAGAACTGTTCCACGTCCTATTATTTTTCCAAAGCAACTCCAAACTACGACGAAAACTGTTTTTCCACAGTGCTTTTGCAGATTTGTGACTTTTTGCTTCTAGCTGATCATCCAAATTTACGAGAACTGTTCCCTAAGGCATTTAACTATGGATGGCATCACAGAACGCAGGTGAGACAGCCGCATCATAGGTAGAGTAGCCGAATTCGATGGTTTAATGTCTTTTAGATGAGGCATCCTGGCCCGGGATGCATCATTGATATTACCCAGGGTAATGTCACTGATATTATCCAGCGTAAACTTGCTGGCGCCCGTGTCTAAAATGGGTGAAATTGTGTGGTGTTAACACAATTACCCTGGGTAAACTCAATAGGCCCATGAGAGCTCGGGAGGATCAAGAACGGTAGCCTCCAGCTAATTAAACAGGATACAGGAACTTAGCATATCAACGAAATCGCATCCAGAGCAGATGATATTGAGAAATCCACAAAAAATCAAGGAGAAGATACGAAATAACCGAAATTTTTTTACGAAAACCGATGAGAGAAGTGTTGAAGAAATCATGAACTGAGAGCTGAAGGACTTCCCGGAAGTGGAGAGAAAAAAGCCAAAAAATCCTGGATGAAGACAATGAATACCTCAGCAAGGAATCCGCATTATCAGGCCGGAGTTCCACGATGTGCCAGGTGAACTCCACAGCTATAAATCAGCAGCGCAGGTGCATCGAGAGAAGTGCACCCCTATAAGGCCGACAAGCCACGAATGGGCCACACAACGAACAATGAAGATCACACAGCATGCCAATGCGGTTGAGCCGCCACCCACAAGGATGTCACTGCCTGGTATGTCTGCGTGCGGGCCTCATTTGCATAAGCCCGCGCGCTCATGTCGCTGAAGGGTCGCAGTAACATACGAAAAACACTGAATCACTTGCATCGATGTGACTTTTATGGCAGAGATCACCTGCAGTGCATAGCAAAAAATCAAACCATGTTTGGTGATGTCAGCGGGGCGATTACTGTAAGTAGCGATGCCGGAACGAGGGGAACCGGTGCGAGTAGAAACTGTTAGTGAGGGTAATCGGCATGCAGGACTAGGATGAATGAAAAAAAATAACCGAGTCAAACCAGGTTAGCAAGTTTTTTTCACTCGCTGCCTCCCCTGACATTACGCAGTCCATAGAATAACCAACCACGTTAGCCATTGTTGGTTTGCTTGGTCAAAACGTTTCACGAATCTCAGGACGTGAGTAGCTAAAATTTCCCAGCAAATATAGTGCATTTCACTATGGACGATAGTTGGGAAACAGCAGAGAAAAAAAGAACGCCGGAAAGTGCGCAGTAGTAGGAGAGGAATGAGAAAAACACAAATTATGCGCACGGTTACTCAACTATTGTCACGTTTGGAACAGTCTATACCCCCATGTAATTTGTCATATTTGCAAAATTGTCCTAAAGCGTGTAAAAATCGTTTGGTGATGTATCGTGATTGTCTAAATTACATTGTTTTTATTTGGAAATAATCTTGTTCAATGGAAAACTTGCATTCAAGAGTAGAAAGAATGTAGTAGTAGCCATACGGTGGTATTACTTAGTAGTAAACAGACTATATGCCAGTGTAAATAGTACGTATGGTAGTGTATGGTAGTAGTATAGTACATAGGAAAGCGATAAATGGGTATTTCCGTATTTTCCCGTACTTCCCACCTTTCTCTTCGCCTTCCCATCACAAAGCACTCGTTCGCGAATTCTCTTCTTCTCTAATTTCTCTCTAACTCTCTGCCCCAGTGAAACGGTCTATAGAAATTCTAAATTCATGCTCTGCTGTTAAGATAATCTAAATCAATCGAGGTTTTGTTTGTTATTTTTGGTGCACCTTGAGTGTAGATAATAAATAAATAAATAAATAAATAAATAAATAAATAAATAAATAAATAAATAGATAAATCGAATCCTGTTCAGGAGAAAGTGTCCAAAGATGAATTCAAGCATCTAGACAGAAAACTCCCAGTCGTTTTTTCCTGAATTTCCATGAGATGTGGTCATATAAACGTCAGGCACCCAGAAATAGTCATGGTGTTTCCGAACAATTACGTAATTTCATACTAAACCTGTTCAAAGTTAAAAAAAGAATTAATAGAAGTAGTGGAAAAGATACGTATCGAATAAACTATGGATATGGCAGCGACTACCCACGAGCTCTGTCGGGACCCAAAGGCAGTTTCTCCCTCGAAAGAGCTCTCCAAATTGGAGCACACTTTCTTCTTGGAACCAGTAAAATCAATCGGACTTGCATGAAGGAACATCTTTACAGAAACATTTTCCCCAGCAATAACTAAAGAATCAAAATCCTTCCTGAAAGGATACAGTATCCTGGAAATACGTTGGACAAAAATGGCAAGCACCACATCACACTTCGCAAAGGCCAGTCCAAAACTGAACCGGCTCTCCGTACCGGTGATAATCTCCCGCGGCACGTTTTTTCCCACGAAGAATTTCCTGGAAAATGATTACCATGGAAGTGTGGAATTCACGTGAGCATGTAAGTGGTACGTTTCCCTATGATTCATGACAGAAATCCCTATGAAAACAACTATTTTGCATGAATTTCCCCGAGCCAGGAAATTCACAGTCCTATTTACGCAATTTTACGTACTCTGGTCGACATCTGAGTAATATGTTCAGAAAATCACTGATCAAAGCTCTTTTCCATTTCCGCCACAGGATGTTTTGTATCGAAGGCCAAATCAACATTCTCGACAGTAGCGGCGTACTTTTCATGAAATATCGCCACCTTTTACTGAACACCGAACACTAGAGAGAGCATGTGAAATGTGGATGGTGCAGAGAAGCAGACGGCGGCGCGGCGCGTTTGCACGACGTCCCATTTATAGGACTGTTGTACTTGTAACGACTTCAGCAGCGATGCAGATGGGTGAGATCTTCAGGAGCGCTGAGGGGTTTGGGGAAATACATGGCTATGAGGAATTTTGATGGGTTATTTATTGAATACTTGGGTATTCATTAGGATTAGTGAGGTTGTTGACATCACTCAGGTTAATTAATCAAATTGATTTTTTTAAATAAAATTTTTAAATTGATACAACAATTTTGCTGAAATAAAGGAGAAAGAACAAAAAGATTATCCAGAAACGAATCTAAATAGATTATTTCAATGAATTTCATTACCACTATGCTTCAGGAACCATTTCAAAAAACTCAAAAAAAATGTATCCTTCTATAACAGTTGCATTGTTTTTCTATTTTTCGAACATTCGAAAATTTCACTCATTCGAAATCGAATGTTCATTCTCGAATCCGTCGAATCTGTAAGTTATTAGGTCCTATGTGCAGGAAAAATCTCTAATATTCATCAACGTATGCATTAATTTTGTAGAATAGAAAAAATTATACCACTCTTTCGCCCCTGACGCAGTGCAAAGATTATGCGAAATGAGGATGATGCAGAGAAGCGAAGAAAAAATGTCGACTGACAACATTGCATTAGAATATCAGTTAGAAAACCAGAAAATTAGCAGCCAAAGCAAAAAGACTTGCAGCAGTACCGCAGCATTACATCGAGAGTACAGAGTAAAGCAGGTCCTGCTGCAGAACTACTCCAGTCTTGCAGCACAAGGACAAGCAGATTTTTGTGCCGGTCGGGAGGGGGATTTTCCGTCTGAGGGCCTCTCGTTTCAACGACACGGACGAGGTTTCTTTCTGCTCCAATGTTTCTGTCAGTTTGTTTGAAAGAGAAGCTTCAGGAAGAGGAACAGGAGCTCAAATCTTAGGAATCTTCCAGAAACTCGCCTTAAAACCAATATTTCTTGGATTTTCATCCAACGTTCACTGAAATCCAGAACTCATCCGAGGATTTTCGGAAAAATTGGAAAAATAGAACAAATCTTGGAAAAAAGTAAAATCGTGGGAATTACAGGATGGAGAGAGAGTTCAATTCCTTTTTGCGCATGGCTTAACATCACTATTAGTACCTTTTATTTTAAATCCGATACTTGTTTATCCAGACGAACTTTTCCAGGATAGTGATTTTCCCAGTAAGCACAGGATTTTGGAAGGGAAACTTCCCAGCAATAATTCGATCATCGCGTACAAATTTCTACTTGACTTAATGAAAATTATCGAAACCTGTTTACCTAGGCATGTTTTTACGCCACTAATCAATTCCTATCAAATACACAGCAATTTTAAATGGTAGTCACGAGTCCAATCTAGCGACCTGATCAACAGTAAACATTCATCGCTGGAACTATCATAACAACAAACAACTAGAGCGTGACGTCATCAGCCAGAACTGGTATCAGCTGGCCACAGAATGAAATCTGCTTATCTTTGTATACATATACAACAGAGACCACACAGTAGGACCAAGGATTAACAACAGGATGAGAAGGATTATCGATCGAAAGATCAAACACTGATCAGTGCGCAGCGCGAAGTTGTGCAATAGCGTGCAATTTGGGGCAACGCCCCTTGTGTACATCACCCACCTACGGACGCTGGGCGATGTGTCACTCCATACCTGCATGAGTCACCAACGCTGAGGTTGCAGAAATTTGCGAGAACACCGAGACGCAGAGAGAGGGAGCAGAGAAGCAGAGAAATATAGTCCGAAAAGCGTTAGAGTATAGTATGAGGATCAGTTTTCAAGCACGGCTTTTTCCCACTTCTCCAGAAGTACTCGTAAAGCTTCTCGCATGAATTATAGGCAAGCAACTAGCACATAGTCGAAAAAGCTGGACTGTAGTGAGGCAGGGTCACATTTCATTTCATTGATTTCATGTATAGCGAAAAATATTATAATTACGAGATTACCTACGACTAATCGGTAAAATATTCCCAAATCTGGGTAGTCACAGTTACCCTTGGTTAATTTTTACCGACCTTATTCGGAACCTGGAACCTGGAATAAGATGAACGAAGCAAAAATCTTCCAAGAAATGGTAAAACCGTGACTGGAACGGTTCCGTATATCCGGTTCTACGTGTATTCGGTACAATATTCCCAAGTATGGCTGTTAAACGAGTCACAGTCCCATAGTAGACCTTGGTAGAATTTAACCCTGGTTCTAACAATATCTCATTCACTTCAGAAAGTCCGAAAAGGAAAATTTCTCTTAAAAACTGGAAGGACCACGGCTATGTAGAAGAATATCTTCTCAAAGGTTATGAAACGCTTTATAACTCACTGCCATTTTTTCAGGAATTAATGGAATAACTAAATTTAGAGCTATCCAAGGAACGTCGCTGGTTTCATTGGTGTTATAATCGAAGTTAAAATATTCCCAAATCTGGCTAGCCACAGTTACTCTTGGTTAATTTTTACCAACATTTTTTTCTAGCACCCAAGGCTACAGCTTTAAAAGGACTAATTTCCTACCTTTTCAAGGGTTCTAACACTGGGTTCGTTCTTTTTTCCGAAATCACCTCAGCACATCTATTATTTTCAAGCGGCACAAAATCAAGAAGAAAAATAGGAAATTCACAGGAACAAACAACGAGGCCAGCATTTCTAAAAAAATCTACGAATTTTCCCCTCTCCCGGCTATCCAAGGAAAGAATGTAATTCTCCTCATAGAAACTCCATGACGCTCTGGAAAAAGGAGAAATGCGTTCGAATTACCCTGCCATTTTCGTTCAACTATTAAACAAAAAACACATAAATGTGAGTTTTTATTATGAAAACAAGTCGAACTTTGGAATTTCGGGAAGTATCTCTGCTAGTTCTAAAGGTTTATTCATCTAGAAAGACCTGGTCTCGAATGCATTGAATAAGAACGATTAAAATTGAGATTAATTAGCACGAAGCGCATGCCCCACTCAACAGAAAACTTCAGAGTAACCTCAGAATTTCCCATTTTATAAAATTTAATACCTGCTTCTGCTATAGAAGCATCACATATTGTCGCAGAGAACGGTATGTAGCGTATAAGGAAATGATGGAAATAAACTCTGCTCCATTCCTTTTATGGCGCCTATTTCTGGAATTTCATTTTCGTACTTTGCACATTTGGTTTTAGTAGCTGCAGCAGATTATATGCTTTTGAAATTTCTGCAAAATGGCACTCTGTGCAGCCGTTGCAAATATGAATCACAGGAACAAATGCATTCCCTTGAACATTTGCTGTTCCTTTGTTCTTATGGTTATGTTAATGAGAATCTCTCGGCGGAACGGATGTTCGTTGATTTTTGTCCGCATGCTGATGCTCGCGAGGAGTTCAGAAAAACAGAAAAAATTTTGAAAAATTATGAATAAATAGGAAGGTATAGGTGCGGTAGCGTGAGTTGCTTTTTTTTATTTTATGTTTGTTTCGCTTCCGCGCCTTATCCTGAGCCTTGGGTCCTGGGAGCGGAGGTGTTGAAATTACCCATGGTAAACGTGCCAAAAAAACTCATAGTGACTCCTACCTGACACCCATGAACATATTCATTTATACATACTTGATTTATCCAAACCCAGTTGTTACCTGTGAGTAATCGCACCCCTGGGTAAAATATTACTTATCCTCCCACTGAAGTACCTATCTTCACTTTGAACCTTTTCTCGGTCCGAATGCATTATTGGGATCCTGGATACTCTCATACCTATGATTATGCATGACTATGGACCCATAGCTAGCAGCTGGGTATAGAGGACGTTACACACAGGTAAACATACTGATAGGTTCCAGGTTAAAGGTAAATTCGGGTAAGACAAGGCACGCCTGTTCTACTCAAGGGCTGCAGAGCATTATTCTCAATGATTAGCGTTTACTGGGCGAACCAATGGGACTTACCCAGCTTACTTCGGGGTGGACTTGGTGATGAGTACCTGTCGAGACCTGTTTTTTTTTTTTTGGATCTAAGCTATCAGTAAGATAGAGAGGCGTTGGAATCTGTGGATGGCAACATAAATCATTATTTATTCTCAAAGAAAGAAGACCAAGTTACCGTTTAACTTTACCTGTTCATTCATATTGACTCTTTTAAATCATAAGTACACTCATATATGTATGTATTTCGAATCGAATAAGAACAGACGGGAAGGATCGGATCCAGAAGAAAAACAACGGAAGCGACATGAAAAGCAGATCTCGTTGGAAAAAAATAATAATCAACAAACATTCAAAAATTATGGCAGAAGGAAATCCTGGTTCAACCAAGGGGTTGACACAAAAATGTGCTAGATGCCCATAATTTCTCAGTACTTACTTTTTTTTTTAATCTCATGACAATGAGGTAAA
This sequence comes from Ancylostoma caninum, assembly GCA_037903475.1. Taxonomy (NCBI): domain Eukaryota; kingdom Metazoa; phylum Nematoda; class Chromadorea; order Rhabditida; family Ancylostomatidae; genus Ancylostoma; species Ancylostoma caninum. The sequence goes on from JBAJFG010000293.1 coordinate 307,257, forward strand.
AGGACAGGGCAATGCGTGTGAGAAGAAATGAAGATATATCTGAAGGAAAATCTCCAGAAAATCGAGTGAAAACCATCACTTATGGTCCGATTCAGCAGCAAATGTACGTAGTAGGAGAAACACCAAGGAAAAAGAGGAAGCGGGAAAGCAAGCGGTAACAGGAGAGAGTTGCGAAAAATATTGTTTTTAGTCAGAAATATCAATCAAACAATGCTAAATCTTCTAAGAAACAGATGAAGGAAAACCCAAAAAAAATCTACATGTCATCTCATTCCCTTATTTTTCCAAGGAAAATCAGACGTTAGATGTTCGAATGCAGAACATGCGCCAAACTCAGCAGAAATAATTTTTAAAAATTAAATCTGCGCGCCAAAAGTGCTGTAAACAATGCATTTGGCACTTCAATTTTTTTACTTTCTTCGCCCCATAAACGTTGAACTATGACGTTGTCATAGGTGCAAAGGTCGCAAGCACAGAACACACACTGCTGATGCCAAAACTATGGATGAGATTCTCAAAACATCACCATGTGCAAGGCTTTCCGCAAGAAAGATGAGGTAGCTTGTTCCGCAGGCTCCGCCCACCAAGAAGATCAACCCACCTTCGCGGGCGACACACGGCCGTGCACGATGACTCACTCGAAAAACACGTTTCGCAAGGCCCGCGGGCGGACAGGTGAGCTTCAAAAATCGGGTGATGCAGTCGCTCGCGATGTGAGCACTGCAGGAGCTGTGTCTGTGATCGAACATCATTCCAGTGAGTACTTGGAGAACTCGAATATTCAGTTCTGGAAGTTTTGTTGGGGGGGGGGGGGGTGGACTAGTTCTGGTTACACCCCACTAAATATTCAAGTATTGACTATCTTCACACCTATAGTGAAGCCCCGACAACATGGTAGGGTATAACATCTAGTTGTTTTCGAATTTTCGAATAATCGATTTGCCAAATAATCAAACACTTAAAAACATAAATCATCAATCAATCGCATGAATCTATACAAAACAAATAACATAAAATGGACGTCAATCGCGGTGACCCATCCGCGGCCTGGAGAAGGACGCCATGCGACTGCGTCGCGCGCGCCATAGCCGATGTCTTCTGCTGCTGTTATGCTATTTGCAACAGCTTTTCTACCCGTTTTAAGGATTTTCGACGAAACGGGATGAAAAGAGCCTAGGAATAGCATTCCGGTGGCAGACATCCATCTAGGCGCCCGGGACGCGGATGGGCCACCGAGATTGACGTCCGCTGTAGCTGGCAAAGTGCACCAAAATCTCATCAAGGTGAAGGATTTGAATGGATCCAGAATGTAATCACAGCATTTCCTTTTGGCTTTAATGGTCAAATTAATAGTTTTGGAATACATCAGACAAAATTAGCCCCCATGGGGTCACGCGCATCATTGATATTACCCAGGGTAAACGTGCCATCACCTCTCACATTCACCTGTGTTTATTACACATTAACATGTTAATAAATGACGCTTACTCTGGATAATCTCAATGATGCATGCAAGTCCTGGATAAAACGACTTGATCCTACTTCGGATCTCCGGTCAAAAGGATATGAGGATGAAGGAAGAAAATAAGATTGAAGAATATGTTGTATATTTTTCTGGAAATACCCCTAGGAAAGTTCAGGGATGCCAGCGATTTCGACGAAACCTTTTTCAATCAATACATACATATTAGATAAGTATTTAATTACTATTCTGAGCCCTACTAACTAGAGAGAAATACTTTTTTAGGAAACAGGCAACACAACCTTCCAAGAATCAAATTTTATTCGCGATTAAAAAAAAATCGGTGAATCTCCTACTTTTCGAATAATCGAAAGCTAATACCGATCAAAACACCATCACAGGGAAACCGACCATTGTACGCAACGCAATTCAATTGCATTTCTACAAACCACGAAACAGGAAAAATTTTCTTAAAAATTGAATAAAAATTGAAGTTGTTGGATCAGGAAATGGTACTACCGTACTGTACTTAATTGACTAATAAATAAATAGTATCTGAGGATATTGTAAAGCATGCCATGACACTTATGTAGCTATAAAAGGGTATGATCTTATTTGCTTATTTGTTTCTTCACCTATTTATTGAGTCTATCCCATATTCACAACCGAAGACCCTCCGAAAAAAGTAGCAAATAAAGACAAAGCATACACAAAAGTAGAAAAAGTATTGGTGTTACAACAGTGAAATATTGGTATTACTACAGTATTGGTATTACCCCACTACTGGTATTACTACAGTGTAAAAGTTGAAGAAATTTTTCTGTGACAGAGGAGTAAAAAATGGTAACCGCTCTCAACCCAAGGCAGATGGTCGGCAAGTCTTCCTCCAAGGGAAGGTGAAAACAAAATTTACGTATTTATAGGGTGAAATATTTGTGGATTTGAACGTCTTCAGGATTAGTGTTACTTGTAGGATAAAATAGTAGTAGCAGCCATCCTGGCAGATAAACAAGCAAACGAACACAGCAAACAGTATACGTAGGTGACTTCGCGTCGCTATCAGCGCAGCAATTCAGTAATGTAGCTGGGCGCAACAGCGTCACACACCCCATCAAAGCCCTCTTTAAGAGCCGGCATTCACCACCACACTACGACTGCACTTCGTGTTTAATGCGACTAAAAAGACGTCAATCGCCATGCGCGCCTCTAATGAGGTGACATCGCCCGCAGTACTTTTCGTAATGGAATAAGACATGCGCGACGAATCGGGCTTTGTGCGCTTTTGTCACGCTGACCGTCTGCGTCTCCGGCGTAGAGATGCTTTCTGCGCGACTCGTTCTGCAAACTGGTTCCGCTTGGTTTTTATTGTAATGCGAATTGCTGGGCAATTAGTCTGAGGCTACGGAAAAACTGAACCACATGATTATTTCTCTGGGATTCCTTCGTTGCTTATAAACCAGCGTGGATAAAGGGGATGTTACTGTTGTAGAATACTATAGCGTAAAATGTAAAAGTACTAGATAAAGTATGTACAATATAAAAGTGTTGGTAAAAGTAAAGGCATAAATGTAATTTAAAGTGTAAAATATTACAGTCTCCTAAGCTAGCGACAGTATAAAATATGCTACAGTAATGTTGGGTTAGTTGAAAATGTTTGAAGAAAGAGTTTCGAGACTTTGCTCGGTTTGCTTCAGTACCTGATGTTATATATAGTGCATAGTATAGACGTAGTAGTGTACTGTGTACATGTATTAGTGGTAGAAGTACAGTAGCATGTATTTATAGTAGAAATACAGTAGTAACCATAGTGGTGTACTGTATAGTAAAGTGTATATAGTTGTAGAAGTACAGTACAGTGGCGGACGCAGGGGGGGGGGCGGGGGGCGCGCCCCCCCCCCGAGAATGGGTCGCCAAATTTTCGAAATTACTTTACAATACAAATAAAAATCTTGTGTTAGTTTATTTTTAATTGTTTATTTTTATTATTATTTTTAATATATTTTTTATTTATTGTTTATTATTATAATTAATATTATTATTAATTTTATTTTCCGTCTGGGTCCCCAAAACGGCGGAGACCCCACTTTTCTTCCCACGCCCCCCCTCCCGCCCACTTTCTGCGTCCGCCACTGGTACAGTAGTATTATATAGTAGTCTATAGGATATGTTTCCTACAATGTAGTAGCATATTTGCATAGCATGTATATGATACTGCTCATTTACCAAGGGATAATACTGTAGTTAAATTACTATACTGTACTCCACTATTGTAGCAATAATGTATTATACACTTAAGTTTGTTTTCTTACCTAATAGAGTGTACATAATGCGTGCATAGTAGAACAGGGTATAATATATATATATATATATATATATATATATATATAGCAAAAGATTTAGAGTAAAATAGTATGGTAGTATATGTACCATGTATGGCATGTAAAGTAGTATGTATAGTAGTGTAGTATAGTAGTGTAGGGTTTAGTAGTGTATACATAGTAGTGTAGTGTAGTAGTGTATAGTATGTATTTATGTACTAGCATAGTTGCATAGTATGTGATATAGTACAATATAGCATAGTAGCACTATTATATATAATAGCATACATAGTAGGATCTAATATACTATGTTACATATGTATATAATACATCCCTATATATATATATATATATATCAGTGGCGGACGCAGGGGGGGGGGGCGGGGGGAAATTAGGGGCAACACTTTACAATACAAATAAAAATCTTGTGTTAGTTTATTTTCAATTGTTTATTTTTATTATTATTTTTAATATATTTTTTATTTATTGTTTATTATTATAATTAATATTATTATTAATTTTATTTTCCGTCTGGGTCCCCAAAACGGCGGAGACCCCACTTTTCTTCCCACGCCCCCCCTCCCGCCCACTTTCTGCGTCCGCCACTGATATATATATATATATATATATTATAGTAAAATATATAGCACTGCATCAAAAAGAAGTGAATACAAAAGACAGAATACGGGAAACAGAGGTAGGTAAAACCTAAAAACTTAATTGGAAGAAGCTTGCGGGTTCTGGAACGAAACGTTCAAACATCTGCCTTGTTTTTGTCACTTGCAGCCTCATTGAGATGCAAAGCACGGAAACACGGAAGAGATTGCGGCGCTGTAAAACGGTCGACGATCAGCTGCTCAACAGAATAGCGGAATGTAATCTAACTAATAAATGCTTATTGCACGTTGTTTACAGCATAGAATGGGAATACGTAGGCTTTCCGAATGAAACAGGCATCTCCAGCAAATCTAGGGAGGCTAGAAACTTGAGAAAAAAACTTAAATTTCAAGAATTCCAGGAGTAAGAGGGAAAGGCGACATTAAAACTGGAAAAATCGGAGTAAGTGTGCTTACACATTAGAGCCCACGAAGTTGTACCTCTCCAAGCAGAGCTGAATCCATTGAGATATCAAAATACAGGATTTTCACAGAATTCCATAGGTAGCCCCAGTGCCCGAAGCAGGAGTGGCAGGCCAGAAGAGCGCTGAAAAAAAGTGGCAGCTCCGCCACTTCGGAAACCCCGATGGAAGGACAATTAGTAGTGAGTTTTGAAATAATAGTAAAATCAAAAAATGGAAAATAAATTCCGTTTTACAAAGTAGTTTTAAAAATTCGCCGTACCATTCTAGGCATGAAGGGTTGTCCAAAGTAATGAATTTGAACTCAAAGGGTTGTTAACCGGTACCTTGGCGTCCAGAACAGCGATGATATCCGGAAAGTTACTCGGAAAAATCGTATGCGCCTATAAAATTGCAATTCTCCTAGAGAGTTCGTAAAAGATTTCTAACTTTGAACACTGTTGTTGTGTGTATGATAAATTGATTGATCATTGATTAATTGATTCTTGCGTCATCGCTATTCTCTTGTCAAAATTAACATTGTCTTCTTAGATACTTAGGCCCGAATAAAAATCGAATGACTCAATCTATTTGACTCAGGACGGGATCCAAAGAATTCAAGTATTCGAAAGAGAGAAGGACTTGAATGCTTCCTTATCATTCCTGAACAATTGTATTGCTTTCTCTTCTTCAAACATCCATACTATCGACTTATCCAAAATCGAATTTCCGAGTTGCGAATGAATCGATTGGTATCGAATGCGTTGTGCCGTTCTGAGTGTGTTTTCCTTCGCTAATCCTACGATTACTGTACAGAACTAGAGTAGAAGTACGAAATCGATGTGATAGACGAGTTCCGTCTTCAAAATATCCCATCCAGCTTTGAAAATTTTCAAAAGCTTCTGTGAGGTACTGTAACTACCATATTCGCATAAAATGTGACATGTGGTTCAAAATAAGTATGATACCCGTGGTAACCTCATAGGGTAAATCCTTAATGAAGAGCCTAAGCGAGATTTTTCCCATGAGGTTTGGGTAGAATAGTGCCAAAACTACGACAAATCCGGCTTCTTCTCAATTTGCAGTTCAACCACGTCCACCTCTGAGCACTAATAAATTTCAAACCTTGGTCGGTTTGCCCTTTCTTCGAAGCTTTTCTCTTTGTGATTGTGGTATGGATTTCCGTGGTTTGTGGCAGTTTCACGTGCGTTCATTATCTGTGGTCTCTATGATTGATTCGAAAAGACGTGACTGTTTGTTTTTTTTTTCCGAAGTATAGAATGAAAATGGATACGGGCTCTTAATGCGATGATAGGGTCACGCCCAGTGCCTGGAAAAGTGAAAAGAATGCGTGGAAATCGCATTTTCGAGGGTAAAAATTGTCAGCTGACGTGCCATTATTTCAACCATCAGAGAGAATCTGTCAGAAAGACAATAATAAGGCAAGCAAATGGGTAAACAGCTAAATAGACAAGTGAATGAGCAAATAAATACCACGGACGGTACGCTGAACGGCTCATATATAATATGGAACATCATTACGGCTCAATGGCTGGGCATTATGGGTCTTTTTCCCTTGAAATCAAGCAAATGAGAAAGAAAAATTATTATAAAAATGAGAGCGAAGGAATTGGGCGTGAGACGCTGCACCTAGAAGAGGCGGGGCGATTGGTGGTTGGTGGGCGAGCTGGAATTGACCAATCGCGTAGCTCAGACGTGCCCCCTCCCAGCTAAATCGATCCGAACCCAAAGATATAAGCAAGTCGCGTGAGTCGATGCTGATTTCCTTCAGGGAGATATGATGTGGGGGCTTTTTTCGTTATTATATCAATGACAAATGGAGATGAATCTGAATTTTATCTATGTTAAGACATGTGCTTGTGTGAGAATCAGAAGAAAATGAGGAATTCAGGCACACATGAAGACCCCGCAAACATATTTCACATAATCAAATATTCCAATGCCATAAAATGCATAGAAACGGCAGAAAACGCCTCTGCGAAGCACGCAATAAGTGCACGCCTATTAAAATGCCCAACATATTGACTTGTTTACCGAGGAAGAGATCAATATTTCCAAAAACTAAACAACAGTCCTGAAAATTATCTATGTGCATGCCTAAGAGCCTCCCACCAGAAGCGGAGATCAGCAGCGAAACAATGCCCGTCGCATGATCATGGAGATAACAGCACAATAACATTCGATTCCGTTGTTCAAGAAATTTCTATACGATTTCGTCGAAAAAAAAAGTAGGAAGAGGAAAATTTCGTGGAAAAATGCTATCTAACAGGGAAAAAGGTGAGCTCTGCTAGAAGATCTCAGCAAGTTCTTGAATGACAATCGGGAATAAGAATAACACTGAGCTTCTGAGCTTGAATTATTCTTAAGGCTCATAAGCTTGGTCATTTCACAATATTCACTTTTCGCCTTCTGAAAAATGGCCAATGAAGACCTAGAAGATAATGAACCGGGCTTTTTCAAGGGGAAATTTTAGCCCTTACACACGGATATTGATGCTGATCACACAGTTTTTGAACGGCTCTTGGCTAGTCGATATCCATGTCTGATTGAAAGGATAGAAATTAGAAAAATTAGAATTGGAATAATAAAATTAGAATAAGAAGAAGAAAAAGACAAGGAGTGTAGTTCTCAGGGTAGAGAGGACAATTATAGACCTATGTAAGGATCATTTTCAAGCCAGATTGTTGAACATACGCGAAGATTTCACGCATTTAACACATCATGGAGTGATTTTCTAGAAATTTCTCACGTACTGTTTGTCCTGGGATCTGGAGTTCCTCAACCACCACAGTTTCCAGCGTTACATCACAGGTACCACAGCCAGAAGCTGCCACGGTAATTCTTTACCTTGACAATGGGGAAGCCTAAAATTCATTGGCAAGATGTGGATGCAGGTAGATTCTTCTCTTTAGTATCATTGTGGGCTTCACCCAAAATAATCCTAAAGCCCTCTTTTTTGTTGTAAAAAATTGACGTGTTCGCCACTCCCTCCGCCCTCTCCCCTCCTTCCCCAAATTAATAAAAATGTCAAAAAGTCATCAAGAAGTAGAAATATGACCAAATGAAAACTTAGCAACCTCAAAGGGGTGCTCGTTCATTATCCCATAGATTCGCAATCTCATTTCAAATATGTAATAGACTATATAGGAAATTTCCAGGAAGCAGAAGAAAAAATCTGTTGGGATAAGTAGCGTTAAAACTTCTGTTCGGCTACAAGCGTCACTTGAGGAATGTGGGGTGCTAAAGCCTCCAACCTTAGCTGCTTATCAGCGCGGATGGCCTGCCTGGTATGCCATCAGTAAACAAAGCCGTCATGTCCTTGATAAAAAAAGGAGGTGATAGGCATTGTTCAGCAATTTATTATCTTTCACTTTGCACTTTAGGTCAACGTACAAAGGATAGGTATTGATCAATGTCCAAGTGTCAAAGTCTGGTGCAGAATTATGCTTATGATTTAAAATTTCGTCTAAGAAAGACCAGAAGGCAGCTGCCAGGAAAACGGCCATAATCATATGGAAAGATGCCAAAACATTGAGGATTAGGGGGGAAAATAGAGAAACGATAACCCTGGTGTTTGGTCCAAGAAGACCTGCATATTACAGAGAAGGTCCAAGTCGCGGCAATGCAAACAAAACGTCAGCAATTTACACGCTACTTGACGTAAAATTACGGCAATATGACCATTGCTGGCCAGAGCTACTACTAATACGGGTAGAAAAGCAGTCTTCTTAGCATTCAAGGAAGCAAACGACCCATTAGAAGCCAAAAAATAGAATCCATACAAAAGGAAAATAAGGCAATATGGCGAGATCCTAGAATAGTGAAGCCTGCTGTGATCTGATAATCAGAAAGATAGCAAGTCATGGATTATAAGAATGCTCAAATTTCAGAGATCTTTACTGCGGTGAAGTAAGCCTTTGAAGAGGTGAACATCCGCTGCAGAAAGCCTATGCTACACTGCCTATGCTACAAAAAGTACTGCAAAAAGGCGACAATATCACATTGGACCCAGAGAGAAGTGGAGCTAAATGTTCGTGTCAGTAGGAAAAATATTGGGACCACACTTTTCTGGATCCTTCTACATATAACCCTCTGGAGTTCACAGCAGAATGTGACACAAATGATTACACAAGTGAAGTGTTAGTGTAGATGTTTTATTGGAGAAGATAGTTCTCACGATCATGAGAATGTTTGTCTGGATCCAGACACATGGCTACCCCCTCAAAATACATGAGATTTAGCGAATAAGCCTTATGTTGATGATTTATACATCATCAACCTTATATTTCTTATAACTCTAAGGATCAAAGATCAACTGTATGTTTACCCATAAGGTATTTCTCACCAGAGGTTGTACTCATATATCTAATCACTCAACTTGGAGTGACAATTGAGCAGTCGGGGTCGACCCTTAGCGCGGCACCCCTTTGTATCGTTATATCCATTGGCAATTTAGCCACAGCAGTTCCTTATCGGGTCAACCCCGCCCATTTCTGTGTGCATAAAAGGGGCGCCCGAATGTATATTGTACTCGTCTATATTCTGTGTGCAGGGCAATAAATCTAACGCCCATTCGTCTACCCACACATCACTTGGTCGCATCCAAATTGGTGCATCGGCCAGTGATCCTACCCTTGGCTTCTCTTGCGCGTCCTTGTTCAAGGAACCAGAGAGCCGAGGCAAGTCCCGCGTGGCAGCACACTCCACCTCTGTCTTAGTACCTCTCTTGCGAGTCCTTTCTCAAGGAACCAGAGAGCGGAAAAGACTTTGCGTGGTTTAGCGCACTGTTCAGAGAGTCTCTTCCTAAGAGACTTGAGCCAGTTGAACAGTGTGCACTACAACCAGACGAGTAACCAATAACTCGTCTTGGTTCTAACTCGAGCAGTTCAGCCTAAAGAACTCTCGAGTCTTATAACAACACAGCGTCTCAGCGCTTGTTGTTTAGTTAGGTTCAGCTTCAACTGCCAACCTATCAAAGCCACAAAATTTTGAAAACTCTCCCGAGCGTCCTTTTTCAAGGAACCGGAGAGTGGAAGAAATTTTGCCAGGCTCATCCAACTGTCAGAGAGTCTCCCCCGAGACTTGAGCAAGTAGACAGTTGGATAACAAGTCGAGTAAATCAGAACTCGGCTTGCTCATAACTCGGGCAGGTAATCAAAACCTCTCGAGTTTTGAAAAAACAGTACAGCGCCCAAGCTTGCTGTTTTATAGACAGAGGTCCGGCACTCCAACTGCCAGCTTCTGTTCTACAACCGTCTTTGCGCACAGCACAGCTCGGTTTCTGGTGAGGTCCCAGCCACCTCCACCAGAGGAAAACAGCGAAGCGTTCACAACGCGCTTGCTGTTCATCTAGCTGAGGTTAGGCACGCCAATTGTCAGCCTCACTAGGAACAACCAACTTTGCACACAGCAAAGCACGGCTCCTGACAAGGTCCACGCCACCTTGTCCAGGGAAAAGCAATACAGCGTTCGGGTCTATTAAGGCACGCTTGTTGCTCAATAGCACAGTTCGCGCTCAATCAATAGCCGAACTTGCTAGTAAACCAGAGTGCCTGCACCGAGCAGACACATTAACTGGTTGTGGTCCAAGCACACTTGGTACCACCTGAAGGTTAATACCGCATCGAAGCCAAACAGGCCAGCGTATTAGCCCAGCATCTGAAGTCAGCTTCACAGCCGGCTCAGTAAAGGTTGCGACATTAGCTTCGCTAACCTCACACAACCTACAGAAAGCGACCAAGCTCTCTGTAGCAGTCAACAAATACTTAGCAGAAGCCAAAAAAAATGGCGGAACTGCAAGTATTCAAGGCAAAGATTAACAACGCCTGCGCACTCATCAAGACAGTAGAGGCTGACATCAAACGCCTCGATGAGCCATTCACCTTCCCTGAAGGAAGACCCGAATGTGAACAATATGTGAGGACAAAGATGGGAGAAATGGCACACCTCCTAAATGCCTTGCAGAACGCAGTAAAAATGCAAGAGGCACAGATCAATGCGGCAATAAACCATATTGCCGGACGACACGACCAAAAGGAAAGAGAAAAGTTGATGACAGAGTTGAACAAGCACCTGGAAGCCGAGTCACATCAACTGGAATTCACCGCAGCACAGTGGCAAAACAAAATACAGTTCAGACAACATGAACTGAAAGAACAGTCAAGTGTTTTGCAAAGTACGGCTCCGAGTATTTCCAGCAATGACTTTGAGGGGACTGCAAACGGCAGGAGCGAAAGGTCAATCAAGATCAGGAGGCCGATGCTGGAGATACCATCATTTTCCGGCAACTTCAGAGAGTTCAACAGCTTTTGGGCAGTGTTTGAGTCTCTCATCCACAATGATGATGAACTATCTGATATCGACAAGTTCTTGTTCCTCAAACAAGCTTTGAAAGGGAGAGCGGCTGTCACTATAAGCTGCATCCCAGTGGTTGGAGACAGATACCATGCAGCTGTCAACATCCTGAAGAAACAATTCGACCGTTCGGCAAACATGGCGGATATCATAATAAATGAAATCGAACGCCTTCAGCGAGCTTCGGAAAGCCCTCGAAGTTGCCGTGAAACTTTCGAGGCGATCAATTCAAGGATCATCCACCTGGAACAAACGGGCATGAAGATGAATGCAGACAGAGTCTGGCGCCGCATGATTCTATCGAAGTTTCCTGAGTTCATCTGCACCACAGTGATCCGAAAGGAAACGGAATGCGACCACTGTTTCGATGTCAGTGAAATCATGAACACCATCGACAACGTCGTCGCTCTGCGAGAAACCACTGCTCTCACGACAGAGACTCTATTTCCGGAGAACAATCACCGAAACAGCCTACCCAAACAAAGCACCAACAGAACGAAGTTCGGAGATGAAAGGATCACGCCAAGGAGACAGAAAGGGCTGTGCTTGTGCGGGCAACAGCACTCACCACATAGCTGCCCAAAGTATACAACTCCACAGGCGCGCCGATTTGAAGTACGAAAACAGAAGGCATGCTGGAGATGTTTCGCAAAGAATCACCAATCCAAGGATTGCACCGTGATGGGATTGTGCCCCAGATGCAACGAAGGACACCACTCATCACTGTGTTTGTCGGAAACAAAAAGGCAAGACACAGGATATCTTACCCTTCCCAGACAACCAGGAAGGAACGTCCAACTGCCACCAGCGGCTCGTACACAACAGCCGCCAGTCAATGGAGTCAACCGCAATCACCGCCATCAAGGTGACAACAGAAATGTCCAGACCATGCATAACCAGCAGAATGGACGCCAGATACCCACACTGGACAACACCACATCGATCACCAATCAGTTTGTCCTACAAATCGCGACCGCGATGATATTCAATGAAGCTGAGTGGGACTACCAACCAGTCACACTACTCCTCGACTCTGGAGCTCAAAAAAGCTTCATCAAATCCGGAATCAGCGAAGAGCTCAAGCTCAGGATCACCGGATCCACGTCATTCACCACCTCTGGAATGGGTGAATTACAAGAAACCTTCAATTCCAATGAAGTACAAGTCACTCTGAAGGGCCTCTACAGTCCTAAGAAGTTGAAGAAACTGTCAGTGCACACGAAGCAAAAACTAACGACATCCGTGACCACGGCAGAGCTATCAGAAGCGGACCTCAACTTCATATCGAGCTCTAACGTTTCCGTCGCTCAACAGACACTTGCAAGGACAAGTGTCTCACCAGACTTGCTCATTGGGCAAGACCTTCTCAGTACTATCATTGACCATGGTAGTCCTGTGCTTACGCTTCCCTCAGGACTCATCCTAACACCGACCGTCTTCGGGTACACCATTTCTGGAACCAGCCTAACGAAAGCGAAGGCTAGCGCTGAAGTTCATGGAAGCGCATTAGTGATTGCCAGCCCCGCCGTTTCTTCACGGGAAGATTATAAACAGGACATCAAGAACCTGTACGAACTGGAATCACTTGGACTGAAGACGGAGAATGATCCTGACGAAGCCTCCATCATCAAGTTCATGGATGATTACAGGAAGACCATTCAAATAAAGGAAGGCGTGATCACAGCCGGCTTTCCCTTCAATGAAAACGTCGATAAACTGAAGGACAACTTCAACGTGGCATTTCGCCGCTTACAAGCTCTCCTTCGCACACTACGCGACGACAAGGAAAAGCTTCGTATTTACGATGACACATTCCAAACGTACATCAAGGAAGGGATTATAGAAGAGTGCGCGTTCAATCCTACAGGAGTGACAGCATTCTATCTCCCTCATCGACACGTGTGGACGCCTGGAAAGAGCACCGAGCTTCGAGTTGTATTTGACGCATCATCCCATGGAAGAAACGAACTGAGCCTGAATGATGTCATATACGAAGGCCATGCTCTCACTCCATTGATCCACGAAGTGCTATTGCAGTTCCGTACGCATAAGAACACAATGGTGGCCGACATCCAGAAAGCCTTCCTACAAATAAGGCTGCCGGATCACCACCGTGATGCAACAAGATTTTTGTGGATTAAAGATCTGAACTCTCCGGCAGAAGGTGACAACGTCAGGTACTACCGTTTCTGCAGAGTCCCATTCGGAATAAATGCAAGTCCAGCCATCCTGAATCAATCCATTCTCAAGCACATCGAGCAGGAAAACAGTCCTATAGGGAAGGAACTATCCAAATCCTTATACGTGGACAATATTCTCCTTGAAGGAGAAACTTCCGACGACTTGATCAAGAAATATACTGCTTCGAAGCAGGTATTCTCTTCAATCGGAATGAACCTGCGTGATTACCTGTCCAACTCTTCATCAGTCAACGAGAGCATCAAAGAGTCGGACAGAGCAAAAGACAAGGAGATCAAAGTGCTCGGACTCAGCTGGAACTCCATCGACGACACCCTCTCCTTCACATGCACTGAAAAGACGCAGAAGAAAATTTCCAAAAGGACGGTACTCAGCCAGATAAACGGATTCTGCTTTGACCCACTAGGGCTACTCACTCCCCTCATTGTACCAGCCAAGGTGTTCCTACAGGACATCCATAAAATGAAGCTGGGATGGGACACGCCTCTGCCAGACGAAGCAAGCCAACAGTGGAACTCAATCAGAAGCAATATCGTCGGCTTCAGCAAATCGATCCCAAGGAAGGCATTGGAGAAAGATCGGAAAGCTGAGTATATCCTGTCAGTCTTTGTCGACAGTTCGAAAAGAGCATATGCATGTAGCCTCTATGTAACAACAACTACTGAACATGGGGAAGTGGATACGCAACTCTTTACAGCAAAATCAAAGGTTGCACCCTTGAAAAAGGAACAGACCATCCCAAGACTAGAGCTGCTATCAATCTTCCTTGGATTAAGCGTCGCGGAATCGACCATATCGAAGAGTGGAGTCAAGTTCGCGAGAGTGAATGTATTCAGCGATTCTACAATTGCATTGTCCTGGGTACACACCAGCAAAAAACTCCCTCCAACAGTCACGACACTGGTTCAGAAGATCGGCTTCGCAACAGAGAGGATACAAGCATCAAGTCCAGTCATGTTCTACCACGTTCCGACGGACGAGAATGCGGCAGATTGTGCGACAAGGGGAGTCGCTAAGCAAGAATTTGCTGAATCCAATTGGTGGACAGGACCCGACTGGCTCAATTATTCATGCGAAACCTGGCCAGCAACTCACATCAATAACCTGGACCGAAACACTTTTGAAGACGTCGAAACACTCGCTGTGCAGAGTACCGAGCAAGAGAAAGCAGATGCTATCTGGCCCGTAGAAAGAATCAGCAACTACTCCAAGCTAAGGAGGATAGTCGCTTACTCTCTCCGCTTCATCCGCCATTCAAGCAAGAACACGCATCTACAGCTTCTGGACAGTGGCGTTCAAACAATGACGCCAAATGCAGCGGAGATCGAACTCGCAGAAAAGTGCATAATAATGCAGGAACAGAAGATCCATGGTACATCCGCTGCAATCCAGAACAAGCACTTCAACGTAGGATACGACAACGAAGGTATCCTGAAAAGGTTTGGAAGGATCCAGCATGCCGATGTGCTCAAGGACGTAGCCAACCCAATGTATATACCTCGACAAAGCATTCTCGGAGCGAGAATCGCAGAGAATATACACAGAAGCATGGCACATTGTGGGAGCAACCAACTTGTCTGTGAACTTCGGCAGCGATTCTGGATTCCCAAGGATAAGGCACTCTGCAAGAAGACCGTGCGAAACTGTGTAACGTGCAAGAAGTTCAATTCTGCACCATTCAGCTATCCAGAGATGGGCCCGCTCCCCAAAGAACGGGTCACACAAGCTCCACCATTCTCTCACACAGGAGTCGATTACATGGGTCCCATAGTCATCCGATTGACAACTGGCGAAGATGAGAAACGCTATGTCGCATTGTACACCTGTCTGGTCACTCGACTAGTACACCTTGAAGTAGCCGCAGATCTGTCAGCGAAAAGCTTTCTGCTCACCTTCAAGAGATTCATCGCACGGCGAGGAGTGCCACAAAAAATCATCAGCGACAACGGAACCAACTTCCGACTAGGCGAGTCCATCTTGAGCAATAATCTGCACGAGGATGAAGGAGAAGATGTTCCACTATTCCTCGCCGAACACCGGATCGCCTGGCACTTCATACCCCCAGCATCACCTTGGATGGGAGGAGTATGGGAAAGAATGGTCGGCATAGTGAAAAGAGCTCTTCACAAAACCATAGGAAGGCGAAAGTTGTCATCTGAACTGCTTCACACCACATTGTGCGAAATCGAAAGCATCGTGAACTCAAGACCATTGACTGGCATTGGAGACCAAGATTCTCCTTGTCAATTCTTGCGACCAGTAGACTTCATCTACAAGGACGTGCGTCTCGGAAGCACACAACTCACGCCGTCGGACAATGATGAAGATGATCCTGACTACCGGACCACTCCGGAGCTGTCATCTCAAAAGGAAGCGCGGATCGCTCTCTCCGAGACCGAAAAGCTCACGAAGAAGTTCTGGACCATTTGGAAGCACGATTACCTTCTAGAACTTCGAGACCGTCACCATCTGTTCGAAAGAAGGAAGAAATCGACAAATCGTGATCCACAAGTCGGAGACATTGTACTTCTAGACGAAGAGTTTCAACTTAGTCGAGGTCAATGGCCAATGGCGGTCATACTCGAGCTCATCACAAGCAGAGATGGCGAAATCAGGAGTGTGATTCTCCGAACTAGCACAGGTCGAGAAATCCAAAGACCGCTCAATCGCATTGTTCCATTGGAAATTCGATCCTCTGTAGATGATGACGAAGAAACAGATGCCACATCAACCAGCAAAGGAGGGATGTTGTCCAAGGTCAAGAAGATTCTCAAGAGGAAACCTTCCAACGAGATCGTACAAACAAGGAAGCAACCTCCGAGGGCCGCCAAAAAGCCAGTGAACTATGGAGCAACTAATACGTCCGTCACTTCTCGCGGCTCCACGAAATCTCTCACCAGCTCAGTTATGATCACTTTGTGCATGATAGCCATGATCTTCAACAACACGGCCTCTGCAGCAGCACTATCATGCTCGAAGCTGGGAGTTAACATCAATGCTAGTGTAGCGACACCATCGCAGCTGTGCATCAACTACAAAGACTGCGGGATGGTTCCTCCGAAGGCAGGGCCAACAGAAGTCGCCCTTCCCTTCAAATATCGGATAGCTGAGCACAAAGTTCAGTGGCGAACGATCATAAACACAGTCCAGCACATGGAAACCATCATCTGCCCGCCAGTCGACATCTGTAGCACGATCACATGCACATTCTGCGCGGAATTCTTCGGAAATCCCCAATGCGCACCGGAACTTGTCACCATGATCACTGCACTCCTACTCTACATCATAATCTCCCTCACCTGGCTTCTGTGCTACATCGGATTTCGAGCAAAACTTCTACTCGGTCCTTGTCGAAGCAAAGGAATGCAGGAAGACGAACAAATTCAACAAGTGGAACGTATAGAGCTAAAAGGACCTGTGGAAATTTGTGTGCGCTCTCATCCTATGCAATCAAGGATTATAACATTCACAGCCGTCATGATGTGCTGTCTCCAGCTAGCCAGCACATGTCAGTACACCCATACACTGACATCCAACAACACTCTGTGTACCAGAAGGGACGGAATCCTTAGCTGCCGTTACATCATGGAAAACAGGATCACGCTGAGCGAACACCGCTCTCACGCCTGCTTCAGGATTCGCCACGACAACAAAACGATAGGCAGCTTGGAAGTGCAACTCCAACACGTCATACTCCAGTGCAATCCGAATGTTCTGTTCTTCACAAGAGATGCCAGCATGATAACAGAATCAGCGAAACGATGTCACTTTGCTGGTTCTTGCTCATCAGACACGTGCGCACACACAAGCACAAGATCATATGTTCCGGAGCTACACAACACATATGAGTTTCCCGGAACTTCACGATGTACATCATCATGTGGAAGCGTTGGATGCGGATGTCTGCTACCCATACCAGGATGCCTTTTCTCTCGTTCCTTTGCCAAGCCGCGAAATGAGAAAGTGTACCAGATTTTCAATTGCCCCACATGGGAAGAATCGGCAATCATGAAATACACTTACATCAGTGCGAAAGGAGAACGAGAAAACAAAATCGTAAGGATTGGGGCTCAAGCCACTCACGAGGAAAAGGATGGGAATATCACGCTGGAGTTCATAACAACGCCAACTCTTCCACTTCTAAGCACGGTGTTCGTGCAAGCGGTAAATACCAGAAACCGGGAAACCTCCACAGTCGACAAAAATGACGTATTTGCTCTGAGATGTCCAACGATGGAAAGTGCGCGAAACCTTTCCCTCTGCCACGTTGAAGACACGTGCGAATGTTTTCCCACTGATACAGAAGCCAACTGTCGGTGCAGAAACACGAACATAACGGAGAAGATCAGTTCGATGGACAGCAGACTACCATTATCCACACCCGTCGTTCAACTGCAACAAGCAAGTGGAACAATACTTGCGGTCAGTCACAAATCCGTCGTAGATTTGACCATAACGACAACTGGAGAATGGAATGCGGCAAACATCGTCAACGATGAAGATTGTGAAATGTTGATGATTTATACATCATCAACCTTATATTTCTTATAACTCTAAGGATCAAAGATCAACTGTATGTTTACCCATAAGGTATTTCTCACCAGAGGTTGTACTCATATATCTAATCACTCAACTTGGAGTGACAATTGAGCAGTCGGGGTCGACCCTTAGCGCGGCACCCCTTTGTATCGTTATATCCATTGGCAATTTAGCCACAGCAGTTCCTTATCGGGTCAACCCCGCCCATTTCTGTGTGCATAAAAGGGGCGCCCGAATGTATATTGTACTCGTCTATATTCTGTGTGCAGGGCAATAAATCTAACGCCCATTCGTCTACCCACACATCACTTGGTCGCATCCAAACCTTATGAATAGTCTCTTACTGCTTACTTAATAGATTTTACATCACTTTTTTATCTGCTGAATAATTAACAGCCACGATCCCCTTACCTCGAAACCCTCGCCCATTCTATGGATCATTTTCATGCATTTTATAGCATACTATAAAACTTAATAAAAGTTAACTACTATAATAAAACTGCAAACTTTTATAGCATATTTTATAGCATCGAATAATACATTAGATAGCTATCGATTCAGTTGAATTTCGAAAATTCGATTTTAAACAAGTCTACGGTCCGGATGTTTGAAAAAGAGGAAGCAAAACAGGCATTTAGATCCTTCGCTTTTTGAACTTTTGGATTCTTCCGATCTAGTCCTCCATTAATAATTACATATATGAGCTGAGTCATTCGATTTTAGCTTTATTTTATAGTATTTGAACCGTCATATGTCCCTAATTAAGGGCAGAAAAATTATAAAAGATTCCTCATGAGATGAAGTGTGGTCGGAAACCTTCGCTGAGAGCGTGGCTAAGTCCATTTTCTGATATAATCCCCCCCCCCCTCCCTTCGACCTCCACACACCTCCTTATATTTCCACATGTAAGCTCACCTTCCATCCAGGTCTATTAGAAGAACATGCAAAGAAATCTACCAAAAGGCAAGGTAGACTGGCAAAGAGATGAAGTGAGGCCCCATAGAAGTCAAATATGTATATGTACATCGCGAGTATTGAACATTTAATTGATGTCACTGAGCAAAGGTGGTTCCATCTTCGCGAACGGAGACGAGTACCGCAGACTGCTTGAGAGTTAGCTTTTTTCCTCAAAGGAACAGCCATAAATTCATTGAGGTTGGAAAACTCACAGCTGAATGCTGGATAAGCACTTACTTCAAACAATGGAAGAATGATTGCATCACCATAATGAAAAAAAAAACGACGACAAACACGGAAACTTGCTGGAGATGCATTGTCAAACAGAATATGCAAAAAGCTCAAAAAAAAACGGTGAATATTATGAACCACAGGCGACTTCTTAGAAAGGTCTTGTGAAATGTTGAGAAATAGAAAAAGAAATGAATGAGAGGCACCAAAATGTACTGAAACGGCAGTAACAGAACTGGTCGCCACTGCGCTGGCGCAGTGGCGTATCCGGATTATTGATCAGTGAAATTGATCTCAGGATCATGATGGCCTGGAAACATGCGAAGTTAGAGTGATCCTATAATTTTGCGTATTTGAAGGCTAGAAATGTTCAGCGTCAGAGGATCCAGACAGAATATCGAAGAGGAAAACAAGTAAACCACAAGATAACTGAAGAAATAATTGGAAAACGCTGCGAGGTAGGCAGTAAGCGAACTAAAGCGCTGGTTCAGAAGTAGTGTATCGTCGTTTCCTGGGAAGCAGCACAACAGAAAGTTTAGTGGAATAGTTGGATCCAGTGGTGTTGGATTAAAGTAAGTACAACGCGCGGCACCTGAATGAAGGTCCCTGGAATGGAAGGCGTGATCTCCAGCTCTGGATTTAGAGAGAACATGGACAGCTGCCGTTTTCACAAAGGACAAAATGTCGGAAGGACCGCATCAGAAAGAGATCGTGCTCATGTGGTAAGAAGCGAGAGAAGCAGGAATGAAAGTTTTCGAATGTTTTCTGCTGCGGTCCCTCCGCATCTCGCTGAAGTGGTTCGGAAGGACCGCAGCAGCTATTCGGAACAAATGCAACAGGAAACCGGAAGAACCGCGGGTCACTTGTCGGTTCTTCCCGTTTCCTGCTGCGGTCCTTCCGAAAAAGTGTCTGAGCTCTCCTAATTGGGCCAAGGGTGAGCAGTGGTGAGACTGCCTTTGCTGTTTGCTCCCAAATTTTTGCTTGTTTCGGGATGGAAGCTTATTTTTCTGCTTTAAAGGCGTGACCCTTTTTTCATGAAGAATTTCAAAGATATAAGACATCTGCCACGTATCCCTCGCCAACCGAACTCAGGGATACTACATATGCCACATACCCAACATACATTGGATACATCATGCGGAATCGCCCAAAAATAAGTGGCAAAAATAAAGAAATTTTGCCGCCTTACAAGGTGAAAATTAGTTGTTAAATAAAAATTGTTAGGAAAAAATCATTACCTCATCCTGACCAATATATACATACTTACAGTTCCATGCTAATAAGCATTTAGGAAATGATTTTGAGGAGGAGCGAGGGGGCATGGCAGCGTTCTGAGCTTTCTTCATGGATGTCCAATACTTATTTGTAGCATCTCATAAAATCATCAATTTTTAGGAAAGTTTGGAACCGATCGGATTTATCCAGCGAATCTCTTCTTGATAGCAAGGATTTTTCGAAAAGTATTAAAAGGAGAAAGATCTCTAGTGGATTTTCTATGAGAAATACACCTTTGAGCAGACGGAGCATACCTCGATATTATAGTTTAAAACAGGTTTTCATAATTGTAAATGAAGAGAACCCGAATATTACCTTCATTTGAACAGATATCATGAAATCCAAAATTCTGAAGATGCCTGCGGGGATTGCACTCACAAAAAGCCAACAGCAAGGTCAAATCCTTTGCGTGTCCCAGCAAACATCTCAAGAACATGCAATATTTGTTTATTTGCCTAACAATTCGTACTCAATATTTGCACATCTATTTGACGTAGACGAACAGGAAGCAGCCGTGCGGCACATGATCAAAGCGCAGGAGTAATCGAAAATCATCGCAGCGTCTTACCCAGGGTGACGGGTATCTTCCAGACAATTTCTGTTTTATACCCAAAAGTGATCGTTGCCCTATGATGTACACAGACTAGCAATAAATTTCGGGACTGCGGTGATTCAGAGCACGGAGAACAATCAGCAGGTGACCTGCGAAATATACGCGTTCTGTGATAGGAGACAACAGTAAAAGATATAATATTACTAGAGTAGGAGAGCGCAAACATTAAAAAAGACGCAAGTTTTCGGATATATATACGCATGTGAATAAAAATATTATGTTAGGAGAGATAGAGTGAGATATTAAGCATTAAAGTCTTTACTTACATGACCATCACTATCAAATCCTATCAGTGTTAACACAAATGTGGTTCGAATTTATTTGCTTATTTATTGTCACAAATTAACGCATGTGATAAGAGAAGATGAAACAACGAAGAAAATCAAAACTGGACTGAAATTAACTAGCAGCGCCAACATACATATGAAAATTATGTAGCAAATGAAGGAAAAATCGACACATAATATTCATGTATGACAGATACGTAGAATGTAACGCTAATTATTTTTTTCAGAAACTCATATAATACATAGCCTAATGAAGGATGATAAGTCTTAGGGCATGACCTGTCACTTGCTCAAATCTAGATAATCCGAGCCCGTTAATGTTGCGGACTCTTTTTATGTCTACGCACAGAAGAGCTTACTTAGAGCTCTACAAGTTACCATAACTGTTGATGTCACATCTGGCTGGGACAAAATTACTCGGGAAAATTTCTGGAAGAAATGCGCCTTCCCCTAAAAAAAGTGAGCCTTCTTATTTATTATCGGTTCGAAAAGTTGCGTAATGAGCAGCAGTCTATAAAGCAATACCGATAAATAGTGCAGTAAAGTTGAATGATATTCAAGAAAGCACGTAAGAAGATGTCTTTAATTGAAGGGGGCAGGTAACTGGGAAGGAAGAGCATCCTATCGCTTGCCTTAGAGTAAGATTCGCACAAAAACCGTCCATTCTTTGGAGAAAAGTTAACCACCATTCATTCGTCGCTCTCAAATCTCTTTATTCACTCTACAAGTAAGAATTAACCACTTTTGCTGAACTTCTGTAGAGTAAGTACACTTCACAAATGCCTGTGATTATTTCAAATGATGACCTTTACACCAGTTTTTTCCGTGAAACTTTATTTGAGTTCCTGGAACGGGTATGAGAAATACCGCGGAATTTCTTTTTTTACCTAGAAATTAGTGGAACTTAAAAGGAATTCACAAACAGGAAGATCACGTGAGGAGACAGCATTACATGTACCACAAGATGGTATGTCAATAAATAATGCTTTAAAATTTGGAATGGCAGCGCGGGATGTACAATAAATCACATTCCCAGACGAAAATATGTATTTTCTTAGTAATGGACAAACGAAACCGGTAGGTATGGCTGTACCTGAGAAATTTTCCACTGAAATAATAGACTGCCCAAGATGTCCAAGTCTCTCCCCTCTTTGAAGAATGTTTTGAACATTCTTCACAGTCAGTTACTAACCAGCTTTGCAATATACAACTGAGTAACGAACGAGTATAGATTTAATAAATTCAAGCTATCTGAAGGTCACAGAAGTCCACTAGAAGCAGCAGTAGTGACTGTTGTCGATCAGTGCATATAAAATCACAAGCAATTCCCAACTTTGCAGTAGGTAATATCAAGGATTTTTAATTGTATTCAGGCCTTCATTTCCATCGTTTGTGAACAAATTTTTGGCAGATGAATTCAAGAAGTGAAAAACTCGGACGAAGCCCTCAAAACCCATTGTTTCATGGAAAATTCCAACACAGCCGAGCTTTTTTGCTGCAAAATTCGCTATGAAAAAATGCGTAATTCACAGCGGCCCACCTCTGTATATGCAATCTTTGACGCCTTGCTCTCAAACAGGTATTTACTGCTAGCTGCTACGACTTAGAGCAGAATGTTCAAGCAAAGCGTTTTAATTGTTGACGACTAGACGCGGCCCTAGCGTATTCACTCGAAAGCTCGTCGCTCGGCCGCGGACCGATAGATGCGGCCCACGCTGCCAGCGGTGCCGGCCACAACGATCCAGGCGTCTTGTTATTATACGCCCTCTTTGTTCGCGAAGATTCGTACGCTGAAGTAGACGGCAGCCTGTTCTGTTATGTTTGGTGTTAATGTTTAAATACTAGGACTTCTTCCAGGCATTCCTGATTTTTTTTGTGCCAGGATTGAAGGGTTTTTTTGCTGTGTTGAATTTAAAAGAAATCTTCCTACGTCCGGCTGTTTATTTTGGTGATTTTTATTGCTGTTTACGGGAGAAGCGTCCTTGACCAACTTCAGATAATAAAACTAGCAATTTCACAATTTTTTATGACGTGATGGTGAATTTTTAAAATTATCCAAGAATTCGCAATATCCATGGAATCTTTCACAAACTTTATTAGCTCGTCTTTCCCACCTGCCTCGTATATTTTTTTAAAGAAATTTAAAGCAAATTATTCAGAATCCTTAACAATTTTTCACTTTCCAGCTGTTAAAGTGCATGTACTTGAATATCCTTGCCCTAACAACGACTTACAGTAGCTGCCTTGCACAACATAATTGCTTGCTATTTTAATACCTCCGAAGGAAATGGAGCGATGCAGACAGAGTGCAGAGCCAGATAGGCTTCTGCACAGCTGTCTATTACGGATTCCAGCGATTTCTGCAGCACTCTGCATTTTCCAGAAAATCTAAAATCAAACCAACGCTGGCTTCCAAAGAATTTGAAAGAAAAGCAAAGAGCAGAAAGTGAAATTAATGGAGTGAAAAATCGTCAGGATCGGTTCAGAGAGGAGACTAGGATTTGTTAATGGGAAGCCAACAATTTGAATTGATGCTGAATTTGAACTTGGACTGCGAGACTGCGAGTAGTTTGATCTTAAAATATCCATGAGAATTCAAGGAGAAAAATTGGATTTTCAAACTCTTAGGTGAACATGTAGACTCACTCAGGTCGGTAAATTTTTGAAATTACTTTACAGTATATATAAAAATCTTGTATTAGTTTATTTTTACTCGTTCATTTTTAATATTATTTTTAATATAATTTTAATTAATTATTAATTATAATAATAATAATAATTAGTAATAATAATAATAATAATAATTATAATAATTATAATTAGTACTTTTATTAATTTTATTTTCCGTCTGGATCCTCAAAACGGCGAAGACCCCACTTTTTTCTCACGCCCCCCTCCCGCCCACTTTCTGCGTCCGCCACTGGTACATGGGTATGCAATTATTTTTATCCTGTGTTGCATTTTTACTACGATACAATTCAATCATAAATAATTAGATGAACAAAAGAAAGAGATAGGGGAATGAATTCGCCTCTATTGGTCCACTTCCTCCGCATTTTTGATGACTCTTCTGTCTGTACTCATCCTTGTTTCACTTGTTGCTAGAAGTTGATGACTTGCTTCACTTCCTGACTTCTTCGATCTTATTTGAGCAGTGTGACAGAGCAAATGAATAAATAGGTAAATAAATAAATAGATAAATACTAGCGGTAAAGTTACAGATAACCAAATGAATATCTAAAGCAAAGTGATTGCATTGCTACCTGAAGATCATCTACTCTGTAGCTCTTCGAAGTGGATACCTTAGAAAAGCGTTAAAGAATATGGTGGAACGTGAAACAAAGTTCCGGTGAACGTGGATTGTGTTTGACAACCTAGCGAAAATCTTCTCGATCTCTTGCTAGATCAGGATAGCTCAGAGGATCTCTTGAAGGTGGATTCTGGATTCGTTAACTTCTTACATACCTATATACTTCGTTTCGTTTGTACTGGTACTTCTGCTGCTGAACAAAACCATTTTGATAGATATGCAGCGTGTCATTTTTATCCAGTAAGACGTTTCTGAGACCTTGCAAATGCATGAACTCATGTGCAAGTGTCCAAGTGCTGTTTTCAAGTGCATCTGAGTGGTCACCTTCAACCAACTGGCAATAACCTGGATTTGTAGCCGCTGTGTTTTTCCTCCTAAGGTTAAATATGCTGGGTACAGCCATGAAGCCAGTAATTGTATACGCAAAATTGCGTAAGGCCTGATAGATTGGCCTCTTTTCCTTGCTTCAGTTTCGGGAAGAAATCCGAGAACTAAAAAATGCTTTCGAATCCACCAGCAGCTTGCCGAATCTCCAGTGAATAACGCGTGATGGAAGAATTCCCTGGTGATTATGTATTCGCGGATTTCGCAAACGCAGTGATCCACATTTGTGCATGTTTACGCATTGGTCGACTCTCAAGGAATCTATAAAAAACAAGTGATTATGAAGAAGTGTTTTGTAGGTCCCGAAGCGATTATGCACAGCTTCATTTCTAATGTTTTTGATACAAATTAGCCACTACTGCGACGTAAATTATGTGCGTCAACACACAGCTGAAAATAGCCACGGCAATTACTTACTCATATGGACAAGCATCACTACCTTCCAACTCTGTGGCTGATATCCAAGCCTGGGTGAGGGTCTATGATTCGATTTTTGTTGTATGGATAAGTTAAAATCCCGTCAAAATGAACTTCAAGCTTATTTTGTGATGTTCCATCATAATTTTGTCTGTCATCCATTCTTTACTTAATTCTTCAGCTAATCATAATGGGACTACTATTCTTCAAAATGGAATTTTCGAAAAAGTCAACAAGAATTTTTGAAGTGAACATTACTAAAAATAGGTAATATGTATTTACTTTTAACCACTTAATTCGTAATTAGTTTTTATTCCTGGTTTTGCAATCCTCGAAACTTTTCCTACCGAAACCTCTCCCCTTTCCTTTGAAGCGTCCCAGGGAAATCCCTTTCCTAATCCCTTTCCATGGAAAAGACCTTGTTTTGAAGCCGAAGCTGATTTTGAATGAAGGAACGGGAGAAAACCAGCACATCCCTCTTCTATTGCCTGCCTCGTCTCTCCTCGCTTCCATGCCGGCATCCAGAAATTGCCGGAAGCAGACAGCGCTTTTTTCGTTGTCTCCATAATGGGAGGACACTTAATAGGCTTCATCACATGTCCTTTTGGGTGCCACACACCACTTTTTTTTCGCCCGACGCGTTTGCGTGAGTGAACGAACGACAATTGATGGTGATTTTGGCGTTAATAGCCAGTAGTAGCTATAGCCAGTGAGCGTACTAGTACATAGAATGGATAGCTGTACCAGGGCTAGCATTCCTGAACGCATGCCCGGACAAAACCAAGTTAGGATATCAACTTTCGCACGCTGCGCCTTCTTACATGATCTATGGAAGCATAACTGGTAACGCTAACCATCGTTATTTCGCATGGTTGTGATTTCGTGAATCTTGTTGCGACGACCCCCAATGTTGCATGGTTTTTCAGTGGTATCAGAAAAATAATGACAATTAGAAAATTGTTACCATTCCTAACTAAGGTGGTCAAATGGGCGGCCCTTGTGAGCTTTCTTAAAATTTTCTACCAGTTATGAAGTACCCAATTTTCACTCTTGCAAGGGAACAGATATTAGGTGGGTTTTCCCAATAATGTATTTTTTAATTCCTCATTGTTTTTTTTTCTTTTACAAATTTGTTACCACTGATTTATGGATAGCCGAGCTCAGGTTCCTCTCTCAGCTATGAACGAACAAATGGACGGGTGAACGGATGATTGAATGAATGGATGGATGAGTGAATGAATGAATGAATGAATGAATGAATGAGTGAATGAATGCGATGAATGCGATGAATGAATGAATGAATGAATGAATGAATGAATGAATGAATGGGAAGAAAAATGAATGAGTGAATCTGTGAATGGATGGAAAGAAACAATGAATTATGAATGAATTAGTTAATGAATGGATGAATGAATGAATGAATGAATGAATGAATGAATGAATGAATGAATGAATGCTATGGATGAATGAATGAATGAACGAAAGAATGAATGGATGAATAAGTGAATGAATGAATGAATGAATGAATGAATGAATGAATGAATGAATGCAAGAATGAATGAATGAATGAATGAATGAATGAATGAATGAATGAATGAATGAATGAATGAATGAATGAATGAATGAATAAGTAAATAAGCAAATAATTTAATGAGTAAATGAGGGTGTGAATGCAGCTGCTTATGACTGATATACGCTGGGAATTCCCATGAAACCTGTAATGAAAAGGTTCACATGACTTAGCTTCCAGAGGCTGCAACTGATAACCTCCTTGATATTCGTGGGAGTAGAGGAGAACAGGTGCTTGTGAAGCTTGTGGACTCCTTCTCACTGCTCTACAACTCATGCTATCCCAGATTATGCGCTTGCTGATGCTGGCTTACCAACTCACACATGGCTTACTCTGTCGAGTCTTTTCGAAAACCTTGAGCAAGATGAAATAAGTGATCTCAACTCTCCTTAGGCGGAAATACAATCTTGAGGATTTTCGCTAGCAGTCGTGCAATATCCAGACAAACAACCCCCTAGTTTGTTCGCGCAAAGTGCCAGCTGGAAAACAACTGCCAAATTGAGCTCAAAGAACAAAGTTCAACAGAGCAGGGATCCGCGGACGGCTACATGCATAAACACCTGCAATTAGAGTAGTTAGCCCTCCTTGGACATCGATCAAGCCGCCATTAGACCCTGGACAAAGCTCAAGCGGGCAGAAAATCCAGCACAAATCTTCAAAAATTTCTGGATTTTCCCTGAATCTCGCGGCAATAGCAGCATGGATTGCCGGAAATCCAGATAGGGGCTCTCTATAAGGGGAAAACAAAAGTGCAGATACATATATGTACACGAATAAATAAGGGGCAGCTCATTAGCAGAAGGGCTGTGCTAATGGTTAAAAAACACTGCCCTATGGCGTGATGTTTTGCTTGGCATCACCTGTCAGGCTGGGCAATGCGGTCTGCTTCTTATTAGGTTCAGAAGCCACAACAGCTGTGAATGCGAAGCCATACATGTTTATAGTGCATAGCTTAGCCAGAATCACGATTGTTAGCGGCAGAATATTCCTATTCATAGTTGCTGCGTGCGTGCGTACGTCATGTGCTAGATTTCGTGATATTTACAGAGCAGAAAATAATAAAATTTTAAGGTCCTGCTACGCTCCACGCGGGGTGTTGCACCCTGATTCGCTAGCGACATCGACTTCCTATCTATTCCTAGCGACGTTGCGCGGAGCTAATCGATACGTATCAAATTCGCCGTGGCTTCAGCAATGGCTACGAAGAATGCTACACTCTCCGTGAAGTATAGAGACATCGCAGGGGTGTAGCATAGGCTTAAGATACCTTCAGCTAGTGCCACAATAAATCATTTGTGTACCCTAGTATTACCGTGAAACTGCAAGGATAGCATCTAGAATCAATTTTCTTCACTTTATTGCGTTATTGCACACCAGAAAACGAGGCCGCGCCGCATCACCACGCAACGCGACAGACCAGCTGGGCGCTGTGTTGGTCCGGCGTTCATCTGTTAATTCATTCATCTCTTAGTTCATACATATGTGTTACAAAATAAATGAGACAATACGTGGTATGCAAACTAACAAATAAATAGCATAGTAAAATTGGCATAATTTCCAATTACAGAGGGTACATTTCGTAAGAACAATATTTTTCCATCCTCAAATTCACTACATACACTGCACCATTGATTTTCATTCATTCATTTTCTTCACAAACTGTTTCATCAATTTGCTTAGTCATCCAATAATTGATCCATCCGGAAATCCACTTGCTAACTTCCCACCCCCCCCCCCTCTTTTGCAGAGAAAATTCTTCCGTAACAGGTTTCCTCCAGACATTGCTCGCTGTGTGTGACACTAATCTCCTTACGTCGGCTAGTCTAACACGTTTTAAGACGTGTAGGTTATCTAATTACGGTAGAAATCACTCGTGTGTTTACACCGTTCCATGGCAACACCAGCCGAGTCCAAGGACTACGCTGGCTGAATGAATATGATACCCCTATCTCGCCCTCCCCCCTCTCCGTTGTCCATTCAAATCCATCGGACCATGGATGCACTCTGCGTTCGCTTCCACTATGCGAATGGGGCCGGCCGAGATGCTTCTTCCTTATTTAGCCAGAATTTCTCCTTTACGGGTGGTTCGAGGTAAACAAGTAGGCTCGCCTCCGTTGCTCCCCATCTTCCCAGTAAACAAATAAATAAACCAGTAGCTGATGACTGCATGAGATAGTCTCCGGACACGCCCCGTCTAACTTGAGATCCTGGGGATGAGATAAGGTAGGGTAGGATTAGTTATGTGGAGGCCGAATTGCTGCAAACTCACTCTGTAGGTAGGAAAAGGAAGATTTTTCTGGTTTATATGATATCAGTACCTAGTATGGCTTTCTAGAAGACTTAACAACAACTTTTTCCAGAAGATTCTGGATTTTTTATCTCGTAGAAAACGCTATTTTCAATTTTGAACGTGTTATTCAATAGAAGTAAAGTACATGAAGTAGTATATGAGGTTATTTCCATTAATGTACTTACCTTGTAGTCACATGTTCTGTGATAAAATTAGATGAAAATCCGTGAACTAATCTTGCCCTTAGGATTTAATGGATTTTTCAAATTGTACCTAGATTTTGTGCAACTTGTGATATTTTTTGAAAACTGTTGCCCTTTCACAATATCGTAGCTGCAGTAATAGCCCTTTTCTGGCACTGAACTTTCGTTCATTCATTCATTCATTCATTCATTCATTCGCTCGTTCATTCATTCATTCATTCATTCCACATCTACCATCTTGTTTCAAGGCGAAACACATGAAAATTTCAGTGTGGATCTCTTTTCCCCACCTCTATTCCCACGTTTCTTTATATTCGTGCATTTTCGCCTTTCAAGATTCCCACCACGAATCGAAATTTCCCGAGAGCTTCGTTTTTCCTGAGTTGTCTTCGATGTTTTGTCGATGGGCCAGATATTTTGAGGCAATTGTGTGTCCTAATTCTTGCCAATTATACCCAGTTTATCAGGGAAGGGGAACATTTTGCAGTTTTCGTCCCACGCAAAATTACACGCTGGCTGGACGTACATCCAGTGGATTACGTAGGCGTATTTTATCGTGTTACGTTACGCATTATGGATCATTCATTTGCTGTTCGGCAGTGGAAACAAACATCTGCTAGCAGCAAAGGGGTTCTATTACTTTGGTGCTGCTGAACTTATGAGTACTCATTTAGAGCAAGTGTAATTGGTATAGATGTAAAGTTGATATATGAATATAATCCAGTAATTACTTGAAAATGTCAAGTTTGTTTTATTTTTTAGTAACGCTAGCCTAAACGAGTATAGCCGAACGTATGTATGTACAGGTGTTAGCGGGACAGCCCTTCCCCCCTCATCTCCCCTAATAACGTCATCCCCGCAAACCAGTTCTCCATGGAAGGATGTTTTTATTTTCCATTCATTCACTTTATTTTATTTTTTATTTACTTACATATTTATTTGAATGCACCGAAGGATGTGCCATGCAAAACAGATCTTAGAAGAACCAAAAAGGAATAACCCAAAAAGCAGAAGAATGGGCAAAACACGTTAATAGATACATACTTAGATGCAGAAACAAATGGAATAAATTCCAAAAAATATCGAGGAACCATTATTTTTTTTTAAATTTTTGTTTTTCATACTGACACTTTGGAGATATCTACGTTTCAAGTTTTGATGAGGAATTATATTCTAGTTTAAAGAGAAGTAGATCTTTTCTATATGGATATTTTTCTTCGAGGACAAGCCCCACCACCTCTACAACACCCGTGACACATCCACCCAGGCAGGTAAGGGAGAATTCATCAGAGCCGCTTCCACTAAGGCATTCCTTGGCAACAATGACAGTGAAAAAAAGTGAAAAATGGCTTGACGGTAGATTAAAGGTCTATGCGGCGATTAATCCACTCATAAAGCAGCACGGAACCTCTAAAGTACATTTTATTGAGCAATGCAGCATTTAAGATGGATGAAAACTGCGATGAAATTTTTGCCTGCAAAAGCTGCTCGGAAAGCTGGGAATTTTGCACGACAGTTTCGCAAAACGTTAGGACTTGCAGCGATGCCACGCCCATTTCGGCGAGTATCAGAGTACACGTACGTATGTATGTGCTTCAATCACTTTTCCACCTTAAACACAAATATCGATCTACTTCCTGGCCTCCATCTGTTCACTATAATATTCGTATTTTTACGGGAATTTTCAAACAAATATTATAATTATATATATATAAAACATATAACAAATATATATAACAAATATTATAATAATATATATAATATATATATATTATAATAATATAATATATAATAACAAGAAACTTTGTAGAAAATTTGCGAGAAGATGTGAATATTGCGAGAACAACTACTTCATTTTTTATTTTAATAAATTCTCCTCTTTTTGTATTAGAGGTTACAACAAGGTAAGCTAACCTAGTTAGGGGAACTTAATACTAAAGGGAGAAAATAACCTAGGGTATGGTCTTTGAACTTACATGCATTTTCTCGACACAGTGGTATTGGGTATCATTTATTTACTTATTTGTTTGTTAACCTGTTGTTTGTTTATTTATTCGGTTGCTTACTGTACTTGCACATTTATTCTAATAAATTCGATCATTCAAATCAACCATTGAACCATCATTCGAATATACAAAAACAAAATATACAAAAAACCCGCTTTCTCAACGCAATCGGACGATCGAGAAAGTTTTTTTCCTCATCTCCAGATTAATTCGAGAATTCGAATATTCAATCTATAATATTCAAAATATTCGGCATTCGAACCTTCAAATAAATGTGCGATTATATTGCTTACTTCTCCGAAACAAATACCTAAACATTATTCAAATACTAACTAAAATCTCAAAATTTGGAATTTGTTAAATATTCACTATAATTTATCTGAATTTTATGTCATTTTTGGACAACTTGCCGTCATTTCCAGGAATCTGAAAACCTTTCTCGATTCCCATTGCTCTTCCATGGAGTTCTTCTTAAAACCCCATGAAAGAAAGGAAAGAAAAGAATAAAAATGAAACAGGTACAACAAAAATTGCCTTTGAGGTCTGTAAACCATTTTTGCGCCTGGATAACCAGACCATCTCACTGTAGTAGCCTTTATTTTCATCTCCACATGCAAAACCCGTTGCCTATTCATCCAATCCTCCCTCTAAGTAGATGATGAGATAATAAGATGATCGGATGATCGGTCTGATGCTGTGATGGCGATGGTGACGGCCGGCGCTGGTGATGAATCTCTCGAAGGCAGCTGGCGACCGCCCGTTTCAGTCTCTCTTTGTGGTATCGATCTGCTTGCTTTTTCTACGCATCTTTCTTTGTTCCGTCAACACGGGTTTTTGCATGTTTTCTGCTGTTCAACACGTTATAGTCGTGATCCGTCGATCGATATTGATCGATATCTATAGTAAATTTACTGACGTTGTTTACAGCATTTCCTGCGCAACGGGCTCTTTCGGGGCTTTAGGGGCTTCTTGGTCTCTTGTGGTCCTAATGCCACTTGCACTATTTGTAAGTGATAGTGGAGAGTGTCAAATTTTGGATCAATATCAATCGATTTCGTTGAGGAGGGCTATTTTTCAGGTATTGCTCTCATAACCACAAGAGTATCTCTGCAACTTTTCTTTAAAAAAAACTCCTTTCCACCGTTCTATGTGGCGGTGTTCCATTTATGCCAAGAAATCGATAATTTCAATCAATTAGGACAAAGGATAAAACGATCGGCGTTGATCAATGCCGTTTTTTTTTCAAATTTCGTTCAGTCAATTTCAATCAATATTTCTAATCTATACCAGTAAATTTTTTGTACACGCACTTCTGACCACTCTATAACCTCCCTCAGCTTTTGTGCTGAAAAAATGCATCAGAGCAGGCAAATCATGCCACGGTTTTGATGTCAATCAATATATTGATTTTTTCCAACTTTATTGGTCTGTCACCACTCTACTCTTCATCCACCCCTATCTTTGTCTTGCTTTTTTTCTAGAAGGTTTTCCTCACTTCCTCATGTAAAATGCATCAATGCAGATGAGTCACGCCACTGTTTTGTTATCAGTCAATATATTGATTTTTCTAACTTCACTCCTCTGTCACTACTCTACTATGCATCTACACCTATTTTTGTCCTGCTTTTTTCTTCTGAAGAATTTCCCTCGGTTCCTCATGTGTACCATGTGTATGGGTCATTTGTAGCTCATCCTAATTAGAAGAAACTGTGAACCCTTCTGTTGTCTATAGATATCGATCCATACTGGGTGTCGTCGGTGTCGCTTCAAGGGCTTCGACGTCGCATTTTTTCTAATTTTCCGCCAAACACTCTCGCGTCCTTCCGCGTCAATGCAATTTCCTCTCGACAACATTTATTCACGTGCGGAAGAGCTCTTTGCAAGAATATCTCATTGTGTATGTTATAGAAATCGATAACAAGGGTCCTGGAGCAAAGTATGGGTCTGTTTATTTGTGAGTAACGCGTATACGAAAATGAAGCGCGGATTTCTTTTGAGTTAAAGCTACAAACTGTCACATGTGGCCACGCCCCCTCACAATTCACTTAAATGCTAAATTCATGAATACTCTTTCGCTATGGAATAGAAGCCTCTAGGAAAGTTCAGTGCACGACATTTTCCCAGACACGCCCCCTTTTCCAATCCTCCTGCCACCCTCTCCACCGATGTTACCAAAATCTCACTTCAAAAACGCTCCATCCATGTCCACGATAACTCCCAAAGGGATCAGATCTCCCCCAGTAATCTGAGTTTTAGGTCCGCACGCATAATCAGATGACCACCGAAAGCGGTCTCTGATCGGTAGTCTCCAGTCGCCGCGGACCATTCTGAGCCCCGGATGGCGCCGTTCCAGTGGTCTGCTCTAAACGACCGGCCCGCACTACATGTGTCGTAATGGTCTTTGACGCCGCGTAGAGTCACGGATCGCGTGACATGCCCCTAGGCGTCTGCGGTCGAGTTCTCACGTGCCTGAGGCAGTGTTTCCTTGATGAGCGCGGGCCAGTAATGGCTGAGTTGAGTGCACGGTGTTGAGATTTGTCGCATCTCTCGGGTTTTTACGAATTCTTCAGCTCCCCTCATGATCCAATGCAAGCTCCGCCCACTCCTTGTACTCTACGAGGCATTGCCCTTGTGCAGATCCAATAAAACCGCGTTCTTGCTGCACTTTGAAAGCCTCAATAAGAGCCGGGAAATACGTCCATATTGGGTAATTAAACCGTAAAGCGGGACAATTCCCGCGTATTGTACGGTGCATAGTGGCAGGTGAAATACCAATAAAACATTTTTTTGCGCACTTAGCTTGGCCACGCCCACTTGTACGCTTCTCAGGTCAATTTATGTCTGTAATGTTTATGGGAATGTGGTGTACTTTGGAAAATTTCTTTTCCAAAGACAGGTGACACACCTCGTGCTATAAAAATCCAAGCCTTCCTGGATTTCCACTTATTGGAAGCTCACCCTCTTTCCCGAGCACTTCTGCAGACTCTTACTTCCTCTCTGCATGGGAGGGCTGCCACTCACTTTTTTCATGCTTCACTTCACATTCTGTCATATTCTGGACGAGTTTTCCTGCCACTTGCACTCGCCGAAAGTGTCATAAGAAGTACACCACACCTACTTCCACCTAATTAAAATGCTAGTCACTGAAGATAATTTTCCATTCATAAGGTTCACTTCAAGGACATATGGCAATGGTGCTCATGCCGGCGGAACAAGACCACCGGTGTACTCGTCCAAAGTGCGCACAAAGTGGGCGTGGCGGATCCTTTGCATGCATGAAGTGCATTTTCTCGCCACCCTGTTTAATTGTTACCTTGTCCAGCGCACTACTAAAAGTATATCGTTAAAATTGTAGCCTAGCCTAGAGCATAATTTCCTACTGTATCTCGTTATTCATTCTACCGTACCTTGTTGATGAACCGTACTAGGAAGTTCCACTTATGAAAACGGCATGAGGAATGGGCGGAGCTTGTTGTTATTAGGACATCTGCTCTAAATGAGATTAGTCACCTCAAGTAACAGAAGTTCAACGCTTATCACCTGTCTGCACTCTCGATTCCTGTTTCAGTAGGTAGAGCAGAACCTGTTCATGTACGTACCTGGAAACTCGTTTCAAATCCTTTGTGGGCGGAGCCTGCTAGGGCTAGTTGTTCTGTTCTTTATGCTCTATTCTGAATTAAAGTTACACTTTCACCATTTCTTTTATTTTTTAATCTTCTATTCCATTCATTTCTGATAGCTAGGAGTTTCCGACTGTTTTTCGAAAACTCGTCCAACTCAGTGGAAATCAAATCCACTCAGTGCCCCATATTGTCACTGAAAACTCGTCCAACTCAGAGAATATCGAACCAACATCATGCTTCTGCCTCACTTGAAAACACATCCAAATTGGAGGAGTCTCAACTCAATTCTATCCTTTGGAGTATACCCAGAAAACTCGTTCAATTTAGTGGGCGTGTCTCCAATGAAAGTCAATTGCTTGTTGAGATTGAAGCACACAACTCACTTCTGGAACGGGTCAACTCGTCCATTCCGCAATTGGACATGAACATTTGCTCAAAATGCCATTTTCATTCATTCACTCACTCATTAGTTGATTGACTTTTTATGCACTCATTCATTCATTCATTCATTCATTCATTCATTCATTCATTTCATTTCATTTATTCATCGCTTATCCGTCTAATTATTTGACCGAAAAATAATCAAATGAACAAGAAAACAAATAAATAAATTAGTCAAGCGTTGGTAAGAAGAAACTCATCTATTATCATGTTTTATGCAATAATCGCTCTATTTGGTAACTCTTTCATTTATGAAGAACTACGAAATCTTCCATTGGAATTCCTAGTCACCTTAAAACTCGTCCAGTAGTTATCCTGGGCGGAGCATACGTATACTATGTAATGTGATTGACTCACTCATGAAAAGAAAACTCAGATTGTTGCGGGTGTTCTTGAACAACAAAAATAGGAAAGATTTCTTGTTGCTTACTCAAATATGAACCCAGGAGAACTCGTCCAAGCTTAGAAGGGATCCCTAAAACTAGTTAGCTCCTCTCTAGAGAATGAAACGCGTATAGATATCCCTGAACTTGAATCGAGCTAGTACTTGGTTTTTTGGTCAACTCATCCTTTGCACTAATAAACGAATCTTCGCTGCACTTCTAGAGATCCATCTGTTCTTCGCTGGTTTTTTCCATGCTTTATCATCCACTCAGCTCAATATTCCATTTATTCCCAGTGTCCTCTGAACGGATTTCATTTAGGAAATGAAGCTACGCCGGGGTCAATACATAGTTCCCCATCATTGGTCCGTTTTTCCCCCTATCCGAACAGCAACCCGGAAGCTGGGATGGGTTTTATTGGGGAACTTAGGCGTCCTCTAATTCGATTCCCTTGGGAAACCCGATGCCTGGACGTGTGTACACATTCAAAGTGCTACTTTGGCTCGCTTCATGGAATGCTGCCCGCTTCCGAAAAACTGTGATACTAATGAGGACCAAAGACTCGTGGTTTTCCCCATGAGCGAGCCTGGGTGTCGGGTGTCTTGTAACCTGATCGGCTATTCTTTTATCTTAAGGTCCGCCCCTTTGGGGTTCCTACAGAAGCCATCGTTGTTACGTGATTGCCTAAGAATCACGCGATGTCATCTAAGAAAGGTCTAGTGCCTTTTCCCTAAGGATTAAGGGGTATCAGGTGTGAATCACAGGCTAGGGCTTAAGCCATTAATCTCGTCATTCGAGCGGCAAGAGCATAAGTAGTACCTAAGATGCACTTATGGAGGTAGTAATTTAATGCGAGATTGAAGCGAGAACCTCTGAAGCTTTGCACTTTCTCAGTCCTTGTAGTTCCTCGGCTTTTCAATAGCTTTGCGCGTTCCTATAAAACTTTTTCTTAACACGAGAACTGGTCCCCAGAACTACTGCTACGTTCCTTCAAATTCTCGCCTTTCTATTCTTTTTTTGTTAATGTCACATTGCCACTTCCAAGCTGTGCGCAATGTTCCTACTTCTTTTCACCATGCTCTACGAGAACTGGTCCCCAGACGTCTACGCAGAAGTGGATATTATCTTCATCTGTTTTTTTAACGATTTTCCTGTTTCATTAAGAATGGTTAATCACTGACAAACATTAATATTTAATAGCTGCAATCCATTCCCATACTTCTACTTGGTGAGAACTGCTCCCGGGGGGGGGGGGGGGGCTATTGTGATTCCGATGTTCTGATTGTTCATTCTTTTCCTCTACTGAATGCATGCACAACCAAGCTAGCTTACGTATTTTTCTTTGAGTGGAAAGTTTTGTTGTCACAGTTAGGGTCGTAGGGGAATAGTTCTCGTGAAGGCAACCTCAGATAAAACTTTTGGTAAGCTGAGAATTCTTAACAAAACTTACATCCAGCCCAGTTTCTTGCTTCTACGGTTCCAGGCCCGGACTATATTTCATTTCTGCGAAAGGAAGAGATGAAGAAAAGCAACTGCTCATCTTATTGCAACAAAACCAATGCGGAATACGACAAATTTGTTCATAAATCTAAACAGTAATTTGCAGATTGTTTTCAATAAATTAGTTCTTATACTTCGAAACTAGTACTTGCTAATTTATAAGCCTTTTCTCTTCTTCTTTTTTCCTTCAAAATCCAATCGCTTTTTGAATTACGCCATTAGTAAGTCGGCAATAAGAAGTATCCTAATCGCTTTCATCTTTGAATTTCTATACTTCTGAGCTGTCTGCTCTGATGTCGGCTTTGCAAAATCGCATTTCAATTAATTTCAATCTCAAAAACGCTCCGCTGACTAAGGCCGAAAAACCGCTGAAGCAATCAGAGCGTCGCAGTCGAAGTGAAATTGCTTTTCCATGAATTTTCTCGATTGATGTCAGTTTTGCTGTATATTATTATATTTCATTTTATTCTATTCCATTAAAATCTTTTATTGATTGGCTCATCTGCTCAGGCTGGTCGATTGCTTCTGAAACAGAAAAAATATAATAATGAACATTATAACTACGGAAAAAATGAATATGAATGAATACAAATCTTAGAAAAAATGTGGATGGTCGCTAGGCCGGCGGTGACGATAGCCTTGTCAGAAAAAAGCCTGACCAGTTTAATGCTTGGAAATGAAATTTTTTTTTTTTCATAATTAGGTGTGAGACTACAAAGAAAAAAAGCAGAAACAGTGAGGGCCTTCAGTAGAAACAGTTTGTTCCCCGTAAAACTCGTACCACATTTTTCATGAGTGGAGTCCATTACGTTTGAGAATCATATTATATATTTTCACCTGATTTTCTGAAAATATGTAATTCAAGAATGAAAAAAAAAGAAGTTGAGAAATACAGAAGCGAAATTTCCACTCACTTATGAAAAAAAACATTTTTTTCCAGGAAGCAACACTCATACAAGCTATGATACGCCCATATTCGTTACGTTACTGGCTTTTAAGGTTGTTTTCGAGAAAGTATGGGAGCTGAAACAGCGAAAAAAACATTGAAAAATTTCAAAATGAAGGAACATGCCTAGCCGCTAGTCATTTGAATCGATATCCTCTTAGCTACGAGTTTTCTAAAAATCAATGAAAGCTTACGGAAGAATGGTGGAGTCCAAAGATTGGATCCAGAAGGTATTTGCTATATTTTTCTTGTCAACTGTTTCCCGGAAACTTACTATGATTTTGTTCTGAAATTTTTTCTATTCTCCAAATATTTATTCGTAAAGAATATAAAAAATTCTCGAAATAAATTGACCTATTTAATATCCAAACAATAAAATTTTGAGCTGACACTTTCTGATCCTAAAAACAAAGAAAAACAAACAAAGAACAAAGAAAAAATCTCGTGTAGATCTTTTTTTCCTAAAATCAGACCATTTTGGAGCCCTGCAGCAGATGCTGAACATGCTGCTGTTGGCAGTTCCTGAAAAAGTTGTCCAGTTTGACGTCATTTTTCTTGAAAAGCTCCGTTATACGTGCGGCGAGAACTGGTCCCCGTCGGCTGATTCTTTCCTTTTAAGCCAATTAGTTGACTCTTTCTTAGCTCAGGGAACTTTAATCCTTGCCTATAAAGCTTTGCCCTTCTCTACTCGTGACCACATCTCAATGATATTGTATCCGAGACAATATCCTTTCTTTTTTCTTCGAAAACACTTCTTTCCTCATTGAGAAGAGTACTTTGCTTTTGTGCTCAGCTCAGACTCCGCCCCTCGCGAGGTGCACTTCACGAATGCACTCGTGCAGATCACATGTACGTACCTCGTTTCTCGCCTGCACTTTGAAAACTTCAATAAGATCCTCGGTCACATCACGAAATTGGGTAATTAAACCATCCGGAGGAACAATACCCTCATATTGTATGGCCCCTTGTCGATGAATTCTCCAAAATCCATCTCTGCACGACAATCCCTCCCATCCAAGTGCCTTCAAACCCGTCAATTTCTGGCTATTTGCACAGGATTCTGCCCAGGTTGCGGAGTCAACGCTTAGAAAAAAGCGCGCTCTATTTCGAATAAGTGCACTCTATTGAAGAGTATATTTAAACATGTCGTTGTTGTAGCGTTTTCAAAAAGTGCAACCGAATCCATCCGCCACTCACTGGGCGATTCATCATCGTGACAATTGACTGCTCACCAGCCGCTGACACCTCATTCCTAGCGTTGTCCTCGTGCTCGTGAGGCGGCTGACGTTTCGAAATTCTCACTCTTTCCAGAATTTTCCACCGCTATTGCTGGCAAGGAGCAGCTCTGCCTTCTGTTCTCTCGCCCTTCAAGCAATGTCCACAAAAACTTGAAATCCACGGAATGTCTGACTGTGGAAAGTTGCCCTCTGAATTGGAACATCTCACGCAAACCTCCTTTTTAATATCCGGAAAAATTCCTGAAATATTCTCACTGATGAGTGAATCTCTCCCTGTGTCATCCGGAATTGCTTTCTTAGGGCCATATGTGGTGAACACAAAATGTGCGCTCGAAGATTTTCCTGAGGTGAAATTTTTAATATAAGCAAGGCTTCCAACATGTATGGCAGTTGTAAAAGCCCTGCTAAACCCTCTACGGACGGAGAGCGTACGGACGCATGCACG
Organism: Ancylostoma caninum; assembly: GCA_037903475.1. NCBI lineage: Eukaryota > Metazoa > Nematoda > Chromadorea > Rhabditida > Ancylostomatidae > Ancylostoma > Ancylostoma caninum. The sequence goes on from JBAJFG010000293.1 coordinate 347,326, forward strand.
TGCGGACGCAGGCGCAGGGAAAATCCCATAAAGCAATCGATACATCTATTTCCATTTTCCAGCTGACTTTCCAGTTGTCTTCTTTCATCTAAGTATTCGCGAGACAGCCAACTCATCTCTTCGCTCCAGAACATTTTCCGTAAACGTTCATTCTACGTTTCTTATAACCCTACAACGCTCCAAGTTACTATCCTAGATAGAGAAAGTTAACCAGTATCCTAGATAGAAACAGTTAAGCGAGAAGAGAAGGAAGGAGAGCACGACGTAAGTGTGTGCTTATGTAAGTATAACTGCCATCGAAGGCGATTCATCTCTAGCTCATTTTTTTGCTTTTGAGGATCCTGTAAACTGGCGCGTCGTTGGATATGTACAATTTCTCCTTGTGAGCCTATGAGCCTATCCCCTCTATTTGCGACTACGTAGGAGTAAACTAAGCAAGCTTTTCGTGGAGGTAGGTCATCAATAATGCGGGAAGCTCCCTTAGACAAAGTTCGGAAGGACCGCAGCAGAATGGATTTGTATAGAAAATGATGCGGAAGGACCGTAGTAGAAAACCGGAAGGACTGCAGTAGCTATTCTGAGGAAAAGCTGCAGGAGACCAGAAGAACAGTTGGTCAGCTTTCGGTTCTTCCGGTTTTCTATTGCGGTCCTCCCGAAAATTTGTCAAAGACTAATTCTTCTTGAGAAACCCCGAAAATCGCGATGTTTTTCGATGTTTGGTGTTAGTTTCTCGATCTATATTATATGCGCATGACTCTGTTATTCATGAGGTGACATTGGCGTTGTGTGTGAGTGAAATGTGAAGCGATTATTGTTTATCATAATACGACCATTGGTGCTTGCCGATGTTATGTGTATACGCGGGCCTTAAGCCCGCAACCCTCCCCACTCCGCTGGCTCACCCAGCCGCAAGCAATGTCCCAGGATGTTCCGGATGTCCCATCGATGGAAATTCTCGTCGCGTTGCATGTTGTTTTCTATGGAAATCGACTGCAAAGCCTCAACTGGCGAGTTTTTCTGCTGGCGTCATCTCGTCCGAAACAGTCTCCCCATGCAAGCGAAATGACATTAGTTGCAGTTGTCGTGTTTGTTGACATCATCTATGCACAGCAGACTCGTCCAGGAAGACCTGTGGCTAATGATATTCGAGCTGCACATCCTGAAGCTCCGCCCGCATGATGTCTCCCGGCTGCTGTGTGTTGTTTGTTGGCAGAAAGCATATGCTGCGCCTTGTTCTTCTTCATTTCCTCACGTGAGATAATAACCGAGGAAACTCGTACAGCCATTGTTTGGGTAAAATTACCGTCTAAATGCTGCAATTTTGTCTAGCCAGCATGTACCTTTTGTCTCATCTGCGTGATTACAGGTGTAAAAACCTCGTCCGATGTCGTGATTTTCCCCCGGAACCTTTGTTTCCAGGAATTTCTATTCAAGAAAGATTCAATTCCTTGCTCTAATGACGTCAGGGAAACTCGTCCGATTATCTTTCTTATTTTTAAAACTTGGATTTTACGAAAAAAGCCGAGGCGAAAAACTCGTTCCAAATTTTTTAAAACACAGTGTTTTGTTGGAAATCGTGGAAGTAAATTTTTGAAAGCCGAAAAAACTTTGAGAGCCTACGAATCTTTTAAAAAGACCTATTACACCTCGTCTATAGGTAATTGCTTGGGTAATTCGAGACACATTCACGTATAGCTTAATTTATCCAATTACACTAGTGCATGTTCCAGAATGTAGGAATCTCGTCCAAGTCCGAGGTGCTCCGCCCACTCTTATCCATCGAGCGGGATTAATAATACTGGGAATAGGACTCGTCCTCTGATTAGCTGTCACATCTGCTTTGTTTACAGTGATATCCTAGAAATTAGCTCCAGTACAGGCAGCTTTTCTTCTAAGTTATTGCTTGTGTGTCGAGGATAATCACCTTTAACGCTGAATAACATGGTTATCCTTTTTTATTGACTTCTGCTTGTCCTCCTAGGAGGTTTTAAGCCAGAGCAAAAGTTAAACGACAAAGGGATGTATTTTTTGATAGAATTTCTATGTTTTACGCATCATTATACATTTTTATAGTCCTTCATGTTATTATATAATTACTTCTCTTAATAATCTCTGAATTCGTAGATAACGATAGACTTTCCACAGCGTTCTTAATAATAAATAAATGAATAAAAAATTCAAAAAGTTATATGGATTATAGGTGTCTGGAAATTGGTCCTCAATTACTTTTGACTGAAAATTCATTGCGCTCACGTCTATTCCCAATTGAGGATCGAGGTTTCTGAGTCAATATCTCAGAGATTAATGAATTTTGTCTGGTTCTGAATTACTGCTCTCAGACTCTCAAAGACTGGCTAGTGAACTGGTGGAAAAAAGCCTTGATTTTCTTTTTCTTTTTGCACTTATAAAATTTTCCTTCTGCAAAGTTCAGGATTTCCGGTTGTCACAGCTTGCCACTCACCCCTAGTTGATATGCTCGCTTGATGACTGCTACCCTGCTTTTGAATCTGTTAGAAGTATTGCTTTTTCATGGGGGCACTGAGGTGCACATCACCCTATTCTTGAGTAACTGGAATGGTAAAATCTCTTACGGATGCCTTTGAATAGCGTACTCGCTTTTACCGCCTATATATACGTTTTCCTCTCTACTGAGTGGATAATTCAGATTTTCCAGCTTAAAGGAGTTGACGCACGTGTTGACAATGGGTAAATTTGTGTGGTATTACCACGTTAACCCTGGGTAATCTCATTAACATGCGTCCTCTTAAGAAATTGCTGTCCCCACGGCTACGTCCTCTCTCTGCTTAGGCTCCTATGCTTCTGTTTTGTAATTTAATCCGCTCTCCTTTAGCTATATTACAACCTACATATCGTATGTTAGTAACCAGTCTTCGAGAATATGTTTCGTTTGAGAAATCCTCAACGAGATTTCCTGAAAAAAAAATGCTGTTTCCATTGATTGAATATGTAAATATATGCCTAATGAAAGTCCCGTAGTTTTTTTTTCTAATCACATCTGTCGGGTATCTCCCGCCATGGGGATCTCTCTCCATTTTCTGTTCAAGTTGTGTGGAACCAGGATATGATATTTACTTTCTACTCATTCGTTCCCTCACCTGAAAAATCCCCATACATACGTAAAATTTGTAGTGTACAGAAAATATCGTCTCGGCAGTTACACAAGAAAAAACTGCCATTCCAACTATATTTCTGCACAAGAGCGCAAAAATGCTTGCAATAAGGGGCTAGGATGTCTACGCAAGGAAAAGGCTAGTAAACAGGCTTAAGTACCCGAAATTCGGGAGCCTTGAGCAGTCTGTGCTACTTATTCTATCTATCTCTAATATACATATTTCTCGTTCAAGAGCCCAAGATGTGAACAAGCTTAGAAGTGCTAGCAGAGAAAAAGCGCGTCCTTTCTCGAATTCTCTGAAACACTGATAATGGCTTAATCGTCTACCAAAAGTGCTATCGCCGATTCTTCGGAATTTTATGATGCAGAATTAATTCAATGAATATGCTGTTCATAACGACTTGTCCATTTCGTTATACGTACATACGTATGTCTCTATTTGATTATGTTTTGTTCACATAAAATATCATTTCGCTGAAGTTCATATTCCATACTTTAATTTTACTCATTAATTTAACTGTCAAACGAATACACAGAACGAACCAAACTAGTAATCAATTAGAACCAAACTAGTAATCAATTAATTAATTATTCAAAAAAATAAGCGGAAAAAATGGCTGTTCCGTCTGGTACTTTACCGTTATACGGACGCTGATCTAAAAGCTCAGTACATACTCACCAAGGGAACTCCTAAGCTCTGTCCAGAAATATGAATAAAAAAACTTACCGACTCGCTTGCATCCTTATCCTCTTGGTCGGTCGTGTAGTGGAGGGAATACAGACTAGGAGTAGAAATACACTCAAGCTTGGGTAATTAAACCCAGTAAACCTTAGTGGCAACGTTTACGGGTGCTGAATCGAGAGGAAAAAATTAGGTTTTTTTTTTACAAAAACGCATCCGAACTCATGAATTTCCAATCGAGTAGGGGTAGAGATAACTAAAATTAAATGAACACTCGTAGAGAAAAACCTTTTCTTTTTTCTATTGAAATTCAATTTTTCTAGTTCAACGTTTTTGATGAATCAAATCACTTTCATAGATTTCGTAGATCTCCCGTTTACACCAAGCTAACTTTTCATTCAGTGGCGGACGCAGAAAGTGGGCGGGAGGGGGGGCGTGGGAAGAAAAGTGGGGTCTCCGCCGTTTTGGGGACCCAGACGGAAAATAAAATTAATAATAATATTAATTATAATAATAAACAATAAATAAAAAATATATTAAAAATAATAATAAAAATAAACAATTAAAATAAACTAACACAAGATTTTTATTTGTATTGTAAAGTAATTTCGAAAATTTGGCGACCCATTCTCGGGGGGGGGCGCGCGCCCCCCCCGCCCCCCCCTGCGTCCGCCACTGTTTTCATTCTGAAATATAGCGCACAAAACGGTCCTGATTTTGATCCTAGCTTAACAGATACATATATTTTTTGTTACAGGTTGTTTTCGGACGAGAAACGTCAGAATACCCGGGGTATGGAGTAACGAAATGGGGATAGTCATGGTTATAGTAGTAGTTATTCTAGTTCTGGCATTGTTAGGTTCACGACAAGGGCTCCATGGGAAAATTTTCACACTTGTGCGTTCGAATACTCCAGAATCTCTTTGATAGGTGCACATGGGAAGATAATCGAGTTCTTTTGTTTCCCAGACATTAACCATATCGATATTGACGCTAATAAGCTAATAACTCTTCAAATCCTTTTATTTTCCTCGTTTTAGTCCGTGTAATCCTCTTTCGTCACCCCATACCTCTTGTACTCTGGCGCTTCTCTTCTGAAAACAACTTGTAAATCGTATTACCCGTTCTGGATACTTTTTATAGGCGGCGACACTCATGAGATGTCCTTGGGTGCTCTTGGGATTTTCGTCGGATTGAGTGGCTTTTCCCGCACTTCCTTATATATCCTAATGGCCCAGCGTCAGGCTATGGAGTTCTAATGGTTAATGAAGCCCCATTCCGTGAATGATTATCCTGATTCGCGAAGTGAATCGTCGCGATTTATGGTAAACTCGGCCAAAATCACGTGGTCATTGATGTCTTGTGATTCGTTACTTCAAGTATAAACTAATGATTGCCACTCAAGTAGGTGTATAAACTTGTTACCACTCCCTACCCCCGCCTCTGAGTGCCTGCACGGCATCAGTCCTACCGTGACAGCCTCGTGAAAAACTCTCTTTCTAGCGCTGCAAAAAGAATAGGGCCTTTTTCACTACAACGCTCCTAAGGACACCTCTAAAAATCCCTCCAAGCATCAAGGAACATGCTCCACAGACCGGCTACACTCTTAGAAAGGGCATTTTTTTCCTGGAAGTGCGAAAAACCTCATCAGGAAATCACTTATTTTCTCCTGAAGCGCGCTTTTCCTTTGTGCAACTCTAGGAAAGGCTTCTTGTTGGAGCTTCAGCTTGCACTGGTAAATACCCTGCAGTTATTGGTGTTTTCAGGCTTAAGTCTTCTTTCCATGTAGAGCTTAGTCTTCTTAGCCGCCTTCTATCCTTCGATTTGGTTTCTTTCCCTTTTTCTTTCCAGAATTTTCCTAAACTTTGCAATTTGTAGAATTTTCCAACTTTGTTTAGTGCTAAGTTAGCTAAGTGGGTGGGTGGAAATAAATTTAAAAAATATGTCGGTCACATTTGTTCATAAGCAACCTAGAATCCGCAGATATATGTACCCAGTTGGTATCCATTATCAAGTTTACCCACTATCAAGTTTACCCCAACAGTAACCTAGGTAAACATTACTGGTTCGTCTATTAACCATTGAGAATCAGTCTGTTCTTGGGAAGGGCAGCGCGCTAGGTTCCTTTACCAAGCCCTGGTAAAATTTCATGACCAAGGCTCGGCGGATGCATTACTGATATGTATTTACTATTACCCATAGTGAACGTTAACATGCAAGCATACACAAATTCACTCTTCTTTGCTACTTGGTTTAATAAAAATACTAATAGGATAAATTTCAATTTTAAGTGGTAAAATTAAATATCCAAAAATATTAATAAAAGTGAGCAATCAAAAGTGACCTAACATAGGATTTTTGTTTGATTACATAGGAGGATCCATGAGGTATCTTCAAAAATTCGCCCCCCCCCGTGACTTCATCAGTGCTTCTATTACTTTATTATTGTTATAATAGTGTTATTGTAAAATAGTCCGTTTCAAAAACGACGATAGTTGAATATTTCTTCTTAAGATTTGCATTTCTCACCCACCTCTCCGGACAAGACACTATTTTTGGCGTTCTCTCTCTCTCTCTCTCTCTCTCTCTCTCTCTAGGATATGCCATATTTATTTATTTATCCATTTATATTTATATGTCACTACATTCAATGCATACAAGCGGTTTAAATGCCTCGTTTATTGCCTTTCGTTGAGCCATTACGTCATTTAATCAAGTAATAAACAAATTACTGAGTGGATCATAGATCTGCTATGCCTTTGATACAGCCAAACCTCACTCCTGTCTCTCGCTTCCGTCTTTCATACCAGAATCCTCCAAATACATAGATATTGCTGGGTATTTCTGCAGTTTTTACACTAACCTTCCATGTTTCACAATTTTCGTGAAGTGTCATTCGCTATGCAGCGGCAAAATCCGTGCAAAAGCACAGCTAATTACAGATGACGACTGCAAGTCGCTTGCATGTCGCCGCATGCCCGGCAGTGACGAAATTCTGCGAATCCCGTCCGTCGCCGACAATGCGACGGGACGAGAAAATTCGTGCCTTCGCTCGGTCCGTACAGGAAATCACCGAATCCGAGGAAGAGGAGGAGTCACCGGTCGGTGGACGAGTTTTCATCTACATTGCACTTGTTTTGGCATGTTAGCCTATCACTCGATGCATACTGTACCTCTAATTTGATCTAGTACCGTAATTTCAGATTATGACGCCTCGAGACACGGTACGCTCCCCGTTTGTTCTTGTGGAATCGCCTTTCACCCAGAGACGTTGCACATCATTGTCAAGCCCCCTGACAACAAGGTAGAGTTTCTTCACTTGCTCATTATTCATTCATTGTAAAGCGAAAGGACACCCCTAGGAACAGGCCAGGAAGAAAAATAAGGAAAATATTAATTTTTAATTGAACTCCTAAAAAAGGTAAAAATGGACCAGGCTGGGGACGAGTATTCACATTTAGGGGTGGGAGGATCTCACTTTTGCCATTTTACTGGAATCGTAGTGCTCTCAAGGGATGACAAGGATCATTCCTGATTCTTCTACTGTTGCACCTAACAGTTTCAGGATTCTCAAATTCTCCATTAAGGCATTTTTTCTAGAAAAATTTTTTCTTACTAGTGGTAAAAAATCAATTCAAAATAGTTTTTTCTCGTAAAATTAGAGAATACTAGCCGCCGTACCCGGCTTCGCTCGGGTGTGTTACTACCTCGGCTACATCACACTGTTGAGGTCACTTACTATCACCAACGAATTCATTAAAATCTCCATAATTTTGGTGATCAGCATGTTAGCGAAGCACAGGTGACTCTTTTTCATCGACTTGTAGGCGAAAAGTTAGCAAAGCTATTCCGGTGACATTGAATCGATCTCATACTCAGCGTATCGAGGAACCCCAGAAGACATGTCCTTGCCCGTCCCCGAGCGAAAGTGGAAAAAAATCGATAAAACCAATAAATCAATATTTCGTGAAAAATGGTTGTCATATTCGTATTCAGCGTATTGAGGAACCCCAGAAGACATGTCCTTGTCCGTCCCCGAGCGAAAGTGGAAAACCGCTCCAATGGGTGGAAGTGCCAAAACTCAATAAAATCGACAAATCGATATTTCGTGCAAAATGGTTGTCATATTCGTATTCAGCGTATTGAGGAACTCCAGAAGACATGTCCTTGTCCGTCCCTGGGCGAAAACGGCGAAAAATCAATAAAATCAATAAATCAATATTTCGTGCAAAATGGTTGTCATATTCGTATTCAGCGTATTGAGGAACCCCAGAAGACATGTCCTTGTCCGTCCCTGAGCGAAAACGGCTAAAAATCAATAAAATCAATAAATCAATATTTCGTACGAAACGGTTGTCATATTCGTATTCAGCGTATTGAGGAGCCCCAGAAGACATGTCCTTGTCCGTCCCTGAGCGAAAACGGCGAAAAATCAATAAAATCAATAAATCAATATTTCGTACGAAACGGTTGTCATATTCGTACTCGGCGTAATGAGAAACCCCAGTAGGCAAGTTCTCGCCAATCCCTGGGCAAAAACAGCGAAAAATCAATAAAATCGATATAATCGATAAATCAATCGATAATCCCAGGTGCAAAGTAGCCTATAACCTCCGCCGGCCCCTGCCGGACCTGCATGCAAAATTTGGTTCGGATCGGTTCAGCCTCCGCGATTTCTATAAGTAACATACAAACGTACAAACACACAAACACACACAAACACACACACACACACACACAAACTTTGACTTTTATATATACAGACTAAATATTTTCTGTTTCAAGCGGTCTCCTCATTATTGAAAGGGGTTGTTCGGCGGTTACGCGATTGTTGCAGTGGATGAGGTAGCTGTTTCGTGGCTGCGTTCATAGTTCTTCGCGTAACTACCCGTCGCGTAGCTACTGTTCAAGAACGCCTACCGCCATGTGTGAGCGTACGTACGTACATTACGACCGCAGTGTGTTAGTTGGCGCTCAACCTTCCGACATTTCGTCGCCAATCCCCGCCTACGTGCTGTTTATACTTTCTTCCTAAAAACTCATGCAAGGGGCAGAACTCGCGCTAAGACTGCTAGCAAGTGCGGTGCGACAATTTCGTCGACGTCGTAGATAGGTAAAAGCCCATATTTCCTTTATCTTCTGGTTATTATAGCGTACAGCGCCACTAGCTTTACCACCCATCGCGTAGCACACGCTGTGACGCTGCACCTCTATCCCCACGCGACGAAGTATAAACACAGTCTTTCTTTACGCTTTCTTCAGAGGGAAGATGCCAGAAAATTTGGGATTTTAAGCTCATTTTAGTTTATTCGGCTATGTATTTCTCGTTACTGTTCTTTTAGTGCTATAAAAACTCTGTAGGTTCGTAGGATAGAAAATTGCATAATATTAGTGAAAATAATATAAATATAGTAATATACAGGGGGGGGGGCCATAAGTTATTGTACAACGTTTGCTCATTTATTTCTCCACCAGCAACACATGGATTATCCTGCTCTTTTCGCTGCCGAATAGAGCAGGGATCAAAGTATCTTACAGTTAAAACCCGGTTTCCCGGGAGAGTTTTGCTTTGGAGCAGTTGGACTTAGAACAGGTTTTTGAAAAAAGCGGGTTGATGTGGAAATTTTTTACGAAAAATCCACCAAATCTCTAAAGTGGGGTGTACTGCTTAGATGCATCTTAAAGAGCAAAGAATGCTCTTTCTAAAAATATCAAACTGTTTTTGTGGCTGTTTTGCTCGGAAATTGCGGGCAGAGTTAGTGCATTTTGCGGCACCGAAAGTCTGCAATGAATGTTTCCGATAAACTTTTTTCGTTATCTTGGAAGTATCCAGGAGGTTTTTGTGATCAAAAGATAGAGCAAATCCAGCTCTATTAAACAGTGCCTAGTGCGGCAAAAAATATTTTACTACTGCGGAGAAATGGGCCAGCAAACGTTGTACAATAACTTATGGCCCCCCCTGTATTAGTGCAATGGAAAATGATTGCAATGATACTCTGCGTAACCAAAACAAAAATATCCACTCACTGGTTTCTATTTTAAAAAAAAACTTTGTTTCTAAGTCAGGCTTTTGATCACCCTTTATGTCACACAAATAGATTCGTTTTTAGAAAATTATAGCCTTTGAAACGCATTGTACTTCTTGAATTCATAGAAATATGTAATTCCACTGCCATTTATAGCTTTCATTCAAAAAAATCCTGATCAATTTACGTACATCCATGTGGATTCAGGCCCTTGGAAGGGATTCAGGTCCTTTACTCAACATCTGGTTGGGATAACTGATCATTTTTCTCCTTTGAACGTGAGCCAACCATTGCACAGTGTACTTATTTTTGCAACCTTTGAATTTGAATAATGCCCAACATTTTTTGAAGAAACAGATTCAATTAAATTTTAAAACTTCCATTGTTTAGTGTTTTCAAACTCAAAAACCTTTTCTTTTTCATTCGGCATTTGATTAGGGTTGTATAATAATCTTCCAGTCCTTCTCTGGGTTTTTACTTCTTTTCCAATTTTTTGAACCTTTGACTTTCTTCCTTTTTTGCTGCTCGCTCCACTTCTCTACTTTTCTATTTTCTTTATTTTCAAGGAAAACCACGGTACCTCGACTAGCTCGCGGTCTTTCCGATCCTGGAGTACGTCGTCCAAGCTTCGGGAATCAGCCACTTAGCCCCAAATTTCAGGATGATGTACTAGGTAAGGTACTACCTCGAGGCCTTAAGTAGCATTCCTTGGGTCAACACTTTTAATAGACTCCTAGTCCAAAAAAGCTGAGCACGGAGATAGCACGCCGTTTTAATAGGGCGCAGAGAAGTAGAGGGACATTTGTGTCAAGAGTAAAGGGAGAAGTACGCAATTGCGGACAATCTCTCGATTTGATGACGGCTCTGCGCATTCCAACACTATCTGACACGAATAGTCAACATGCATCAATTTGTAATACCGTATGCCTATACATAGTGTATGATAGTTCAAATAGCACGTGTTAGTGCCACCTGTTCCACAACGACGTCATCAATCAATATCCCTTCTTGTGACTTCATCAATCGATAACGAAGATTAACCTATTCAGGTCTACCACCGATTCCTGAAGCCACCACACCTGTAACTCCAGTGTCACAGATCGTGGAAGAGAAAGACGCCACGGAAAAATGATCAGCCACCGATCGATCGATAATCGACGGCATTCCTCAAGAAATCGATACTTCTATAATTCTGTGTCATTTCTAGCTTTAATTTTTATGTACTGTGACGGCGACGTCTACCGTATACCGCTGCGTAATCCAGTTCACCCTCGGGTTGTCGTTCTAACTGAGCCTTTCACTGCAATCGGGTGTAGCTTGAGGATGAGATGTATTTTGGCCTCTGGTTCTACTGTGCAAAAAATCGATATCTATTTTTTCTATCACCTCATCGCTATTTGGACATTTCTCGAATAAATACATATTTGTGCTGCAGACTGACAAAACTACAGTAATCAGAAAATTATTTTCATCAAAAGGAGAGAAAAACGCGTAGTATATCTGTACAAGGAAAAAGAATAAAACAAAACGGAAAATGAAAAAAATACTGTAGATCAGAAAGAAAAAACTGCTAATAAAGTGTTTTGACCTCAAAGGTGACCTAGTTAGAGTTGTGACGTCATAAAAAGCGTTACCGTAGCCGTTCTATACCGAAAAAAATCAATAAACATACAAAGTACGAAAACTAGACGGGCATCTTTGGAAAGAATGTGAAGAAGAGAGGGGAGAGAGCCGGAATGGAAGATGAACAACTAATATCGATCGGTATTGATTGGCACGTCGATGACGTCACTCAACACGACACTTCTTCTCCGGTGGCGGTGAGGTATTCGACGATGTCGACGGGCTCATCACTGATGTGCGCAAGTCCATTATTGAAGTCAACTGAAAATAATCGATATGTATGGCTTGTATGTGGTCCTGAAATTTAAAAAAACTACGCAAATTTGATATGAGCTTTTATATTGTAACATAAAAACAGTGATCACCTGAAATTGATCAATATTCATGATTTGTACATGGTTCTAGATAGGGGAATTATCGGTATTGACCCTGTATAGTTATTTGTAAAAGACTCAAATCACATGGGTACGATGGGTGTGTATGCTTGTTGATCGATACCAATCAATATTTGGGTGTAGGAAATGCCGATCATAGGCGTAACTGTAGCGAACCTGAGTAAAAAATTCGACGAACACTTGCGTTACGCGCAAAAAATGTGAACTAGGTGGTGTTAAATTGGTCTTCGCTCATCCATTTGTTTATTCGTTTGTTTATTTATTTGATTATCCATTTATTTGTTCATTTACTTATTTATCTATTTATCCTCTCATCCATTTATAAAGCTATACAACTCTGTGATAGACTCAGATCAAAAATTGAAGTTGCTTATCCATTGATCCAGGAGCCAATCGCGAAATAGCGGTGGAATTACCGGGTAGAAACTGGATAACTTCCATACATACATAGATCAAAAACGTCATTTACTGAGAAAGATGCAGAATTTGGAGCAGACAAGCCGTGGAAGCACCTCATTGCATTTCATCAGACCAAAATCCACGAATTTATAGTGAGCTAACTGGACTGTACCGTGGTAAGAATGGGGTGAAAAGGACAGGAGGAGTATAAAACTCTCAAGGTAGGAACAAGCAGCAAACAAATCGGGGACATCCATCTACGTGATAGAATTTACAGTGGAACCTAATGGGTAATAACCATTGGTTACTCAGAAGGGGAATTGCTTGTTAAGCGAAGTGCCCCTGGGAGTCCTGTAGGTGAAGAGTGGAGGTATCCAGGGCTAGAACTTAGGAACGCATAATCAAGCGAAACCAGGTTAGTGAACCAATTTCTTTCCTACCTTCTAGCCTTACAGTCTATGGATCTTTGGGATAACCAATCACTCTAACCGCCGTTGATTTGCCCAGATCAAGATTAACAACAAGATATCAAAATGAAGCCCAGGCGGCTGAATCGAACAGCCAAGAGCCAAAGCTGCGATCCTCTTTTAGTGCAAAAAAGGGCTTATCTGGCACTAATTGTAGAATACCTGGGTAAAGAGACCAGAAATGAATCGGTAGTGAATTAGCATTAGAGCATAATTAATGTTACATAAGGTAAGCGTGTTGAAGTACCCTATCCTACTGTTTACCTGACACCCATTGACGTGTTTACCCAAACATGACTTCATCCATAACCAGCTGCTACCTCGAGTAATCTTACCCATGGGTATGAGGTTACCGATCCTTCCAATGATGCATCTGTGCCTGCAGTAACGTCGTAACAACAAACTTATTAGAAGGAAACATTCTAAGAAGACGATCTGATGGATTGAAGAAGTTCGAAATTTCTATAACGCATAGCCCTAGCACACTAACCTTAACCACCTGGGCAAAATTAGTCGCACCAGCGGGTGTCCATTGCGCATACAGTTTGATCCGGGGAGTTAGGGGCAATTTATAGTAGATGCGTGCGTTTGACGCAAGCGTCGCACGCCTGACGCAGCTCATACGCACGCGTTTATGGCTTCGCGCCCGTCACAGCTTCTTTTTATCTAGGATACACATACCGCGTTGGCCGGTCGTCTTGGTGAAACTTTCGCAAATAAGTGCGTGCGTCTGACGCACGCATCGTAGAACAAACCACCTTCTGACCTGCACCATCATAACACCAACCGTGTAATTAATGGACGACCCTCGGTTGGGCTTAAGGAGGATGCTTGGAACGGGAAACTTCAGGTAGTTTCTCATTTTGCAAGGAAAAAAAAATCTACTTTTTGAATGGAGGTGAACAGCATCTCGGAGAAGAAGTATGGAAATGGCCCATTGGTCCACGAGCTTTACAGAAAGAAAGGCATTTCCTTGTTTTTTTTTTCACTGATAGCAGTACTCTTACTTAGAAGTCATAGGGACAAATGAGGACCACATTAATCACTGGTCTGCATCCTCATCATTCCCTGGCTGATCCTCCCCCCATCCCTCCAAGCCCCCAGATAAGAATCTCGGAAGTCCGTCAAAACAGTGCACTGTTCGGGCCGGATAAGTGGCCAGTTAGGCAATTCTCCATGACAAATCACCCAGCGGCCGGTAGCGCCTCGGCTTCGAAGCGGCGGCGCCTTAGATCATCAGGTGCTAGCGCCTCAATGAGGTGATGCAACCTCATTAGTCCGCGCCAGGAGAGCGCCTTATCTCCGCGGGCCCTTTGCCCGACGCTCGCTACCGACACCTTGCAGCGTAATCGGATTAGCACTATTAAACACCTGCTCACAACACATTGATGCACTTGTCGCACAGTGGCCAGTGAGCCGTGGTGGTCCTGAGAAGAAGAGCTGAAGAAGTGAGAGCAGAGAAGTGTGCTTACCGTAGCTGGTAATGCTCCGGCTTGATTTCTCAACGCGTCGAAACACTCCTGGCAACGTGGCTGCTCGAATGAACTCGACACAATACCGTAGTCTGTGGTTCTCTGTAAGACCGACATACTCGAGATGGACAGCGAAAAGCTGGTTTAATAGGATCTTACATGACATGAGAAGCACTTGATCCCATTGAAGCAGTCTGGCTCCTCTTTCTTTACTTCCGGTGAACCGCTCGAGCCACTCTCGTCATTGGACTGGAAGATCTGGATTAGTTCTTCTCGAAAAAGGCATAGATATGTGGCAAAAACCGAGATGTCAGTAGTTGTTCAGCCACTATTTTTTTATTTGTATGTTAATATTGGAGTAGCTTTGGTGGAAATTGTATAAAAGACCAGGAAACTATAATTTCCTCCTTAAAAGGGGAATTTAAGGAATTGAGACGTCCCTTTCGTAAAATAAATATTTGGATGCTTTTTGAGGAAAGTCGTGTTTCCCAGGAAGTTCACAAGAGTACAAAAGAGAGCATCACTATTGCAGGAAAGCTACAGCTACAAATTTTTAAGAGGTAGAAATAGAGGTAAGATCCTTCGCTATGGTGTTTATGAAGGAAGAGAAAATTCACTTTCAATTCTATTAAACCCGAATCTATGATGTCTCAACGACAGATTTTCCTATTGTAGCACAAGATACATATTAATTTTGTTTCGTTTCGAAAAAAGTCAAAAATCTACATTATTGAAAAGATAGAGTGGTATGTGTAGCATCAAATGGCAGATAAGAAGGCATTCCCGACTTTTTTCAAGTAATCAAATCCTTCAATTGTTGTCTTATCTATTAGTTAAATTAATTATGTATGTACATCAGGTTCTATTTTATTTTCGTATTCATTTGTCCTGTAGTAACGTAGAAGATCAGGAAAGTAACCCAAAAGATCATCAGGTAACGTGTAGAAGCATTATGCTTTATCCTTTCATCTATCCTTGCTTGTGAATCTCTTCAGCATTTAGTCGCCAACTTCATTCTTTATTACAAGTAATTGACTATGACTATTGACTATGACTCCCAACTTTCGTCCAGAAGACCGATAAAACCTTCTTCTTCCAAAAAATTCACGAAGCTTCATAGCTGGTTCCCTAAACATGGATATTTCTGAATTTCCCTACGTGGGAATACTTGCTGGTCCTTCTGGCAATCTATGTACTATGAATTTTCCTCCATTCATTATTTGCAGTTGTGAAATAATCCAGGAAAGAACTATGAACATCTTAGTGATAAATAGTATCAAAATCCGAAGAGTTGGCCAATTTGGGCAAAAACATAATTTTTTTTTTAAATTTTCGCTATTTTTCCGGTTCCAGGACTAGTTCAAAGGGTATATCGCAGAGTGTCAATGATGGATGTTGCAGGCCCGTGCACGTTACGGCTTTACGTTATGTATTGACTTAGCGAGTTAACGCATTGACGACCAACGGCCATTTTTTCGTGCAACGTAACGAATTAACCTTTTAACGAAATTCAAGCTTTTTGTAGCGACCACACTTGTCGAAGATGCACCGAGTTTGTAATCGTTCTGTTTTGAATGTTCCTCCATTGAAGTGGTTCAACTTTCCAAATGAATCGAATGCTCATACGAAATTAATCATCCGAGTATAAATGATAATATATCCCCACTTTCTGTTGTTTGCTAATTAACATGTGACCACTTACGAATGGGAAACGTTTGAACATCCACCTGAGATATGATACATCTATCTTTCTGTCAAGGCAAAAATAGTGGCTTAGTCGCCTGATTTTCTGTTGATATTGCTGATTTCGCAATAACGTACGTTTTCACAGTTCAAATACATATGGTAATGCTTCAAATCTGGGATGAATTTCCAGTAAAACTTGTGATGCTCAGTAAATCAGCACCAATGATTTGCTTGTGTTACCCCTTCGTGTTGGACTTGAGCCAAACCTATAGCAACACCACCTCGACCTTCAAACTTGGATCTCTCCCAATAAGTTAGATTTTTGGTATTGACAATATATCCATAACCTAATCAATGCAAGCCCACATCAAAGACCCGCTTCCGACATGTGAAGCCTCGCAGCGTAAGACGCTCGCTTAATCTCCGTAAGGTGCTTTGAGTGAGTGAGGCTGCGTTGCGTCACTGGCGTTGTGGCGTTGGCTGCGTTACACTTTACGACTACAGCGAATGGCACGATTCGCATAATTGAGGTCGCCTCATGTCGGCCGTTTATGATGATGTTTGCTAAGCATTTGCCACATTTACTGCCTTACTCGTACACCTGGCAGACATCCACAGCACATCGGGTTACGGTAGTCCCACAGGGTCAGATTAAACAAACATGCCTTCTGGTTTGGATTTGCATGTATCCAAGGCAAGAGAGCCCTGGGACGAATAAAATCCGGCAAAGTGCCAGAATCGCTGTAAACTCTTACCTGACGACTGAACGGCGTTAGCGTGTCGCGTATCAAAGTGGTGGCACCTCGTTTCACTGGAACAAGTAGATTGACGTGATTTTACGGAAATAATCCATTTTCTATTGAGCTTCCGCAGAAGTCTCTCGATTTTCTCGGCCAAAAAAAAGTTTTTTACCAGCTGTGAGGGTAAAACCACAAGTCTACACACCTGGCACACTGGCATAAACAATTCTGGGATTTGTTCATTTACTCAAGCATAGGAATTATGATTTTGAATTCTCGGAACCATCAATACAAACAAACGAGCGGTTCAAAGAGCAACGTCATTTGCTTTTAAACCGAATGAAGCTGACAGGATTCTTATTTTTCATCCAAACATTTCTTTTTTTTTCATCTTCGAATACGCTTGAATACCTGATTTTTTTTTGAATAACAACTAAATGAGACGGAATTTTTGTAGTGACTTATAGAGAAATTTTGTCTAGAGGCCACATGCATCACTGAGATAACCCAGGGTGACTTATTGGCACCCTTGTTAGCGATGAACAAGGTTGGGTGACATTGTTACGTTTACCTTGGGTAATCTTAATGATGAATGCGGTCACAGGTATATATCCTCAGAGCATGAACGCATAGAACTTTTACCAATCAAACCAACTATGGTTACTGTGAAACGTGAGCCTGTAGACTAAGGAGCAGGACCCAAAAGATGGTAAGCTAACCTAGCTCCTTTCGGGTTTGCGTTCATGAATCCTAATCCGGTATGCTTGGGAAGCACTACAGAGATAGGGTGTAGCCTCCAAAGAGGTAAGAAAAAAATGACGTTTTTCAAAGCTTTTTTGTGATATTCAGATACTTTTACAAATAAGTTATTTCACTACTTCCCCTTTATGGAACAATCCCTGTGAAGTCAAAGCCTCTGGTATGTTGATACCATACCAATTACTGGTACGATGGCTTGACAAAACCATATGGGCTTCTCGATGCAGAGATGCATTTATTTATGGTGCATCAGGACAAACCTGCCCAATCTCCGCAACGCCTGCTCTCAGTCCATACAGTTATCTCTGCCTGGATTTGAGGATCAAACGTGATCTCTAGCGGTCCCTAATATGAAGCTCATTGATAAGCTTCTTAGAGGAGCTGATTTGGGGGGAGGGTAGCGTTGCGGAAATCGACCAGGTTTATCCTAGCGTGTTAGGGGCCGCAAAACTTACGAGCTAATCGCTTCTGCTGGTTATTTCGAATCCGCAAAAGTTCGAGCTCTCGTTTTCGCCGTGATTGCTCAGCGTTGCTGGATGGCTCCATCAGTTTTGACTCTTTCACACTGAAATAGAAAATACTCAAAACAGCAACTTCACACCAAGCCCACATACAGAATATTACAAGTCAGATGGAGCAAAAGATGCTCTTGTATTATACTTTCCAGAAAAATAAGTGCTGAAAACGCAGCTGTCATAACCTTCACAGTACCTCTGAATCACACCGATAAGCTTATTCTTCTCATGTTCGATATGATGTGACCATTCGGATTCGGGCAGTTTGTCACCACATAACGGGCATAGCGGACATCCATCGTCATCCAGTTGCAATTCTGAAAAATTACCGTTTTCAGTGGAGGTTCAGGGACTGTCATAAATTATGAACATGGGCCAGGAAAGCAGAAAAAAAATTACAAAATCACTAAATTTCCTGGATTATTGATCTTAGAATTCTCAGAAACATTCCAGGTCTTTCAGAAAAAAATCCCGTTTCATCCCAGCCTCTCACATTCGGGTTCGATTCACGATGTATTCATGCGTCTACTCAAATTCGAATATTCGATTCGGAATGCGGAGAATATTCGGATTTTCAATGAGCAGAGGGTATTTAGGGCCTGGGCGGAGAACAAAAACGATTGCAGGCTTCTCTTTTCTCGAAAATTTGAATTTTGCAATCTGTTCCAAAATTAGTAGATAAAATAGGAGGAGTAATTATATTATATATGAATGACATAATGTAGGAAAAAATACGATTAATTGAGTTGTTCCAAAAATGAAGGGTAATTTTGTATCGTTTTTTACGCGGAATCTAAAGCTTTTCTGGGTGCATGGTAGATTCATCCATGTTCATTCTTGCGGTTTGGTTATCTCGCCTACAGTCCGGTCCGGCAGCCACTGCAAATGGGCGCCGGCCGCCGCCACCGTCCGGCGCCCCGGTATTAATGAACTATAAATCACTCGAGCTTGGAAGAAAGCGAAGAAAAATACAATTTTAGTCCATAGTAGAGAGGGTAGATAAGCCTAACCCTATGCTTAACAATGGGTTTAAGGCTTAGGCTTAGGCTTCACAGGAGCGGCCCCACTCAACTCCCTTTTCACCTAAATTTCTAAGATAAACTACGATAAGTGTAAGTGTAAGTAAGATTGGACACTATTTTTAGGTTGCATCGCGTGCGCGCATAGCTCAGTGGGTTGAGCGAATGTTCGACGTCGTGGTGGTCGGGGGATCGAATCCTGCCCTGTGCTACCGTTTTGCAAATACATATAGTACGCTGCCTACGACTGCTGCAGTTATGTAACTAACACCAATATAAAAAGTAGCCCGGATGGCTCAGTGGTTTGAGCGGCAGATTGCAATCTGTCCCTATCGCTGGTTCCACTCCGTTGGAGATCCAGAGTTAAGTATCGCAGTGTTTGGGGTTCACTGCTTGGAACGTCCCCCGTGACCTCCTTCGGGTAGTCCAGGAAGGCATCCGGCAACGTTTTGCATAAATTTCGAAGATAAACTACGATAAGTGTAAGTGTAAGTAATAGTAATAGTGTAAGTAATAGTGAAAAACCACTTTTTCAAAGTTGAGGGAAACCGGGAGAGAGTAACTCCGCCGTAAAGGACTGCTCCACGAAAGATAAATGACAGCGGTAGAACTACTTCGCAATGGATATGGAACAATTTATACGGATTTCAATTATTTCTGAGGATCCCGAATTGGATGAGCTTTATTATTCAGATGGGATAACTGAAGTACTGTGTCCATCTATAGAAGAATAACGGCCATTTTTGTATTCGCGAAGCAGTGTACTATAGCAGAAAATGGAAGAGTTGGCTTCGCTTATTGTGTATTCAGAAATCTTTCCCCATGAAAATCACAAAAATGAAAAAACGTGAAAGTTGTGAAAATGGTCCCCTGCTTTATAGCCTTAACATATCCACTGCACTCTGTCTACTATGGACTAAAATTGTATTTTTCTTCGCTTTCTCCCAAGCTCGAGTGATTTATAGCTCATTAATACCGGGGCGCCGGAGGGTGGCGGCGGCCGGCGCCCGCCGGCGCCTATTTGCAGTGGCTGAGGGACCCGACTGTACTTTTTTTTCTGGTAGACATTCAGAGCATAAAAACGAATGAACAAATAAATGAATAAAATAAATTGACTTTCACTCGGTTCAGGTGCAGTAAATATAAGTTTCTCCAGTGTAATTTCGATCACTTGGAACATGGGCTAGTCAACGATTCCCTACTCAACAACATTCCCCCTCCCCTCCCCTGGCACGGCCCTCACCCCCCCCCCCCACCCCTCAGCCAACCACCTCAACGATGTCCTCGGACGAGTTTTGTTTACTTGTCCCTGTGCAGCTCTCGTCGTCGCCTGCCTCAATAGGAAGATTTACACAGGCGGCCTCGCCTCGTAACCTATTATGCAAATTTTTACGATCGCCCAAATAACAAATGATCTCGGGGGCCGGCGCCGTCTAGTGTATCAGCCGGTGTCTTTCATGAACACCGCTGCTCTAACCCTTCCACCCCCGCCTAATCCGAGATCCATTTCTGAAAATTCAAATCCTGAAAATTTACTTTCTTCCAGGAACAACTGTGTAAAGCAATGGACTAGCAGCCTTTCTAAAAACGCCTGGAAATCCAGGAAGAAAAAACTTAATGAATGCACTTGGATACACAGAAAAGCACAGTATTTCTGATGAGATATTATCTAGCCTCCTAAATTGACGCGCAGTCGCGATGGTGGTTCCTGCCAAGAAGCTAGCTGAGGTTACTGTATAACTCGAGGTCAACACGAAGGACAAAGTGATTGAGGAGAGGAACCTGATTCGGTGAGGTAGCTGAGGCCTTGACGGCGGGGTGAAGTGTGATTAGTTTGGAATTTATCGATTCTTACCGGAAGTGGGACGTCTATCAAGGTTCAGGGCATCTATTCCAGCTTTTGGGGATAGTGGATTGGGAAATTTTAACCAACAAGGCTATCCAGCCCTAGGGCATTTCTCCAAAGGCCTTTCCTATGCAGAATTATTTTCCTCCTTAACCTCAGGCCCCACTAACCAGCTAGAAAACTCCTTGAAAAACAGCTTCCACCAGGATTCCCCTGAAATCCACACCCATTATCATCTCCCCCTAATGTTTTGTTGTGACTTGATGGCGCTAATGCGAGACGCCCGACGACGACGCGCAATAAATGGACGGGTGCT